>CM059427.1:160435107-160812607 GCA_030390025.1 Squalus acanthias | reverse complement strand
AAAAATTCGGTTGGTTAGCACCTCCCAATAGCGCCTCCGGGGGGCACTAACGGGGCGCTAGGAACTTAGCGCCTGAGCACGCCAATTTTAGTGGCGCTCGCGAAATTGACCAGTTGTTTTGCGGCGGCGCTAAACACTACCGCCACGATCTCCTGCGCCCGCAGATCGTAACGTCAGTCGAGCGTGCAACGCCCCGAACCGGATGTTGAGTCACGCTCCCTGCCTTAGCGCCTGCCACTAGGAACGACAGTTGAGGGGAACGTTTTCAAGTTGGGAAGGGGCTGGGGGAGTGTTATTTAAAGGCGGGCGCTTCCTGCCTTTTCTTGTCGGCAAAGTTTTTGGTACACGCAGGTTCAGAGGGAGAGAGACGTCTGGAAAGATTTAACGCTGTTCTAAGGAGTTTTGGTCCTCAGCACCACTTTTGAGGTTCCTAAGTGCTGAGCTCTTTCCCTGGGCCTATCCATTAGTGCTTCCAACACAATTGCTTTAGAGGTCTCTCCCGGCCGAGATTCAAGGCTGCTCTGAGCAGGCAGTGGCTGGCCAGCAAGATGGCCCCTCCCCTTTAAGAACTGGACGGCGCCCGTCTGTCTGGCTTCCATGGTAACTGACATCGCCTGAGCTTCGGTAGCGTTCTGAGGTAGCGCCTCGCTCCCCGACGTTTGCGCCTTAAGAGAGGTGTGTAGCGCCTGATTTAGCACTCAAATCACCGCCAGGGGTGATAGAGGCGAATTTTGCAGTCGGAGGCGATAATTAGCGCCGGGCGCTAAACTTTGCACCCGGCCGATATTAGCGCCCCAAAATGGGCGATACCCAATTTTTTCCCCCAAACTATTTTATTTTGGCTGTCGTTCTATAGTCCTAACAAGTCCCAGGAATATTTTGAATATAGATTTCCTCTTAAACGTTTAGTGGAGTGTTAATAGAAACATGAGTTATGTAATGATGTATAAAAATTGCAGGAAGCTACTTTAGAAGAAACTACTTTTTGTTTATTGAGAAAGACACAGAAAATACTTTGATTAAACTGATAATGTACAATTTTGATTTGCTATAAATGTTTGAAATAGGAGATTAAAAATTGAGAGTACAATGAAGTTTGTTTCCCACTATTTAATTGGGAAGTACTTAAAATAATTCAACACATTTCGTGATAAGAGCAGGGATTAATATTGTACAGAATGTTTGAGAGAAAAACATTAGAAGCGAAATTCATAAATTAATATCTTTATGTCAACATATTAGTAAACATTTCCAAGTCAGTCTGATTGGTTCTCATGTCCAGGAAGAAAGATGAATGTTTATTTCTGTTAAATCATAGCTTTTCCTGCTTTTTGTTTTTAATTCAGTGACGCAAATAGTGTATGTGTTTTTCTGCACTTGTGAATAAGTGCTGCATTTCTGACATGTTACATGGGGGGTGTGCTGGTTCAAGAAGACAACGTTTATTAATGGAAGTGATTGAAGTTGGAAATACGGATACCCGTTTTTGTTCAATTCTTTTTAATACTGTGAACTAAGGAACTACAGCACTTTATATTTGTTGGTTGTCTGGTTGCATTGTGATTAATATTCTAATTACTTAGATGGACGTACAACACGTCAGCGCCATAGGAAAGCTGCTGCTCCTGCTGCTTGTGCAGCCACTGCTAAAGTGACATGAGGGATGGGCTAATAGGTTGAAAACTTTAAAATGAATACAAACTGCACGAATAGATATGCCTCTTTCAGCTCAATTCGGGCTTTTATATTGTTTGTCGATGCATAACTGTGTAACTGAGTGACGTTTCTGAAGTGTTAATGCATTATTATGCAGTTCTTTTATATTCCCGTCATTTCTGACAAGTAATTTTTTATTAGAGTTTGTACATGACGAACTAAATAAACTTGAGGAATGGGCATGTAATGACAAATGAATTTCAATATAGATAAGTGTGCGGTGGTGCAGCTTGGTAGGAGGAATAAGGAGACGACCTACTCCTTGGAAAATAAGGGGCAAAAATTGGGCCGTGCCCCCTTCGGGGCACTAACTTCGCCGGGGCGCTAAAAGTAGCGCCCCAAAAATGTTATCACCCCCGTGCCCAAAATTCAATGGTAGCGCCCCAAGCAAGAGGCGGGGCGCTACTGGAAGCGCTCCCCCTCCCTCTTAGGGCACTAACGGGAGGCGCAAAGCAACCGAATTTTGCCCCCTAAAAGTCTAAATAGGGTAAAGGTGCAAAGGGATCTAGGGGTATAGATTCACAAATCTTTAAAAGTAGCAACGCAGGTTAAAAAGCCATAAAAGTGCTTATTAAAGGGGAGGGGCCTAGCGCAGTGCGAACCGGGGCCCAGCTGGGCCACCAGGGAGCGGGGTGCCGGCAAAAGAGCCTGGCACTCAAGCGGAGTGCCGGGCTGCCCAATCGCGGCTGGGACCCCTTGGGGGGACGGCAGAGGGGGCAGGGGCTGGCAGGCGGCCAGCAAAAAAAATGGCTGGCCGGCCGGCCGGCCGGCCCCTCCCCTTTAAATAACGCCGCCCCGGCCGCACGTACGCCCCCCTGACCCTGTCGGACATAGCATCCGGCAGTACGTCAGGGAGCGCGACCCAAGTTTGTGGCTGGAGCGCGAGCGAGGTGTTGCGCATGGCGATGATGTCATCGCTGGAGGCGCAGCACCGCGGGCGCTACCGCTAACCTCCCGCTGAATTTCGCGGGAGGTGTTAGCAGCGCCGTGCCCGGGTGCTAGTTGCCTTGCGCCCCATTTGTGCCTCCTTAGGGTGCTAACGGGAGGCGCAAAACAACCGAATTTTGCCCCCTAAAAGTCTAAATGGGGTAGAGGTGCAAAGGGATCTAGGGGTATAGATTCACAAATCTTTAAAAGTAGCAACGCAGGTTAAAAAAGCCATAAAAGTGCAAATGAAGCACTGGGGTTCATTTCTAGAGGAATAGAATTCAAAAGCAGAAGAAGTTCTGTTAAACTTGTATCGGACCTTGTCAGATTGTCTCATGATTTGAGACGGTGGAGTGGCAATATGGCATTATTGTATATATACTTTTAAGTGGTTGCTGTTACTGTCGTTGTTGTAAACGTTGTTGTTGTTGTTGTTTTAAAGGTCGCGCTCAAAGGAGTTTGTGGCCTGCTCAGTAATTAGAGGGAACATTGGTCATGGGATGTTTAATATCCACTGGAACAGGTTGTGGGGTTGGAGGTATTGGATTATGAGGAGTGATTATGTACATTGGCAATGTTCTCACTGGAAAAGAGAAGATTAAGAGGTCATATGATAGCTGTTTCTGGATTTAAAAGGGACTAAATAATGCAGACTATGACAAGCTGTTTCACTTTGTACATAACAGTAAAATCAGTGCTTGAAGGGGGGTAAATTCTAAATTAATCTGCAGACACATTATTTCAGTGAGCAAGTGGTCAATCTATGGAACATGCTCCCCAGGGAGATGGTAGAAACAGATAGTATTGATACAGTCAAATCCAAACTAGATAGATTTCTTTCAGAAAATAATATTTGGCATGAGTAATTTGAAATATGTCATATGGTAAGTGCAGCAGGAGGAAGAGGTGACTTTGGACCTACGGTGCCCAAAACTTTCCACCACTGATGTTTTTTTCTGACCTCATGTTTGGGTCTGTAGTCTGCACTGATTGTGATTGATTACTATGATTAGTCAACAACTCCATTATAGTTGTATCATGCAACTACCAGGATGGTAGAAGGCAAAATAGACTGTGGTCTTTTTTCATCTAGCAATTCCAATGTTCCTACATATACCATCTGGCCTAGGCAATTTCTTAGTCTTGATTTCTAACTTATTAATTATTTCTGGCTGTACTGCAAAATTTGGATAGCAAATTAGTTTTAGTCTCTTTAGTGAATAGTAATATTTCAACCATTTATTTTATTCGCTTCAATTTCACTGTCACTTATAACCTTTAGACTTCAAACTTATTTAACAACTTTTTATTGGTATGCTAGTGTTAGAACTTGTTCAGTATTGTGCTCAACATCCTTAGCTGCACTTATTTCTTTCCATTTGTATCTCCAGTATCCTTTTTGACCTGTTTAACAAATTCTCATATTGATCTCCTTTTCCTACATTTGGCTTTGTATAATTACCCCTCATTTTACTTTCCTTGTTAATTGACATACTCATTCATTTTGGAGACTACTTGTTTAGCTTATTTTTTCTTAGGCGTATACTTATATTATCATTTTATAGAAGTGTTCCTTTTTTATCGTTGGCATTAAACAGTGCCAACTCTCTTTTCTCCATACCAATCAGAACTGTTGACTGCTTACTGCCAGTGCTTGGCACCACAAACCCACTGACTACACTGTTTGGTGCCAGCCTTTTTTTGTAAACAAAGGTACCATTTCAAAATTATTTTAATTACTTTTCAGATGTAATTATGTTTGTGTTGTGGCTGAGAGTAGAAGAACCTTTGTGGTGTCCTGATAATCAGCTACCTATTGTTTTGTACATGGGGAGTCCTGTTGAAACAGTAGCATATAATGAAATGATCTCCGTGATGTTCTGAGCTGAAGTGGCTCACTCAGATTGTTGATGCATCTATTTAAATGAAATCTTATACTCACATACCCAAAGTTTAAAATTGTTTAAACTTCCCAGGTCTGAAAGCTGAATCATGATTTAAGAGGCATTAACATAGTTCTGCCTTAGGAATTTGTCAGTTTACAAACTTCTGGGTTTGAGTCCATAATTATCATGCTCAGCAAATATCATCTGTTGTGTGTTCAATTCTGCTAGTTAAAAACAGACCAGCTCTTACCGTAATTCCCATGTAATGCAATGTATTTCATTAACTACCTAACTGCCTCTAATGAGTATATTGGATACATATGTCAATTAGAGAACATTGTGAGGTTTTAAGTACATTTGGTTCCAAAAAATTGCTTCACTTTATAAATACAAGTCTGCAGTAATTTCAAACAAATTGTTTTAACTGAGGAAACATCCGAAACTATCAACTAAAAGTGATTGCCCAGAAAATGTGATAATATGAATTAACTGTAATATTTTCTGAAGAACAAAATTATTCTGATTACATTATTGGGATTTTTACACGTAGTTTCTAATACTTGTGCATCACATAGTATTATTTAGTATTACATAGTATTTACTGCACAGAAACAGGCCATTCGGCCCAACAGGTCTAACGCAGTAAAACGTCCCAAAGCATTTCACAGGAGCGTTATCAAACAAAATTTGACACCGAGCCACATAAGGAGATATTAGGGCACGGCTTGGTCAAAGAGGTAGGTTTTAAGGAGTGTCTTAAAGGAGGAAAAAGAGCTAAAGACACAGAGAGGTTTAGGGAGGGAATTCCGGAGCTTAGGGCCTAGGCAACTGAAGGCACGACCGCCAATGGTGGAGCGATTAAAATAGGGATGGTCAGGACGGAGTTTGTGGCGGGGACTGAAGACAATGGCTTTGGTCTTCCCAATATTTAGTTGGAGGAAATTTCTGCTCATCCAGTACTGGATGTCGGACAAGCATGAGGTAGCAGGTTCCACACTCTAACCACTCTCTGAGTAAAGAAGTTTTTCCTGAATAACTTACTGGATTTATCAGTGACTATATTATATTTATGGCCCCTAGTTTTGGACTCCCCCACAAGTGTAAACATCTTCTCTACATCTACCTTATAGAACCTCTTCAGAATTTTAAAGACCTCTATCATGTCACCTCTCAGCCTTCTCTTTTCTAGAGAAAAGAGCCCCAGATTGTTCAGTACTTATAACCTCTCAGTTCTGGTATCATCCTTGTACATCATTTTCGCACCTACTCCAGTGCCTCTACATCGTTTTTGTAATATGGAAACCAGAACTGAGAACAGTAATCTAAGTGTGGTCTAACCAAGATTTTATACAAGTGTAATATAACTTCTTTGCTTTTGAATTCAATTCCTCTAGAAATTAACCCCAGTCCTTTGATTGCATTTTTATAGCTTTGTTAACCTGTGTTGCTAATTTTAATGATTTGTGAATCTGTACCTCTAGATCCCTTTGCTCCTCTACCCCATTTAGACTCTTATTTTCCAAGGAGTAGATGGCCTCCTTATTTCTCCTACCAAAATGTATTACTTCACACTTAGTTATATTGAAATTCATTTGCCATTTGCACGACCATTCTGCAAGTTTATTAATGTCTTCTTGTATCTTCTCAGTCTTCCTCAATATTAACCGTACCTCCCAATTTGGTGTTGTCTGCAAATTTTGATATTGTACTTCCAATTCCCAAGTCCAATTCATTTATGTAAATGGTGAACAACAGTAGTCCCAGCACCAAACCCTGTGGAACACCACTTCCCACCTTCCACCAGTCTGAGTTGTTACCTTTAACCCATACTTTCTGTTTTGTTTTGTAGCCAGTTTGCTATCAATTTTGCTACTTGTCCCCTGACTACATGCTCTGACCTTAGTCATCATGAGTCTATTATGTAATACACAAATAGTATGATAAACAAATAACTGGAAAAAGAATAATTTATTTTCATAAGATAGCAACTGTCTATGTTATCTGATACGTATCCTTATCTAGTCGCTGTAAAATGCCAACATGTGCTCTCTAACAATGATTCTTTGGAAAATGTTTATACAAAACTTTAGTATGTTTTAATAGGGTTGGAAGACAAAGGAGTAAAGACATAGTAAATTCACAGTGTATTTATTTTCAGTATTCAGTGTTATATTTTGTTTTAACTACACTTATTTCCAGATAATGAGACAAGAAGGCAATTGTACGAAATAGGTACAAATATACTTGTAACAGTATTGTACACTTACAGTTAGCCAGATCACCAATGCAATGACAATAGGTACAACTGCAAGGGCAAACTTGCAAACAATTTGCAAGAGTTAATAGAAAGCAATGGGTAAAAGGTACCTTGTTTCACTGAAAAGCAATAGGTTTATAACTGGAGTAAATATAGTCAAGGTAGCACGAGACATGGTGAAGAACGAAATAGAAATGCAAAATAGTAACGTTAAAGCAGAAAGAGAACAGGTTATACTCAAGTCTCAGTAACAAGATACATCTGCTGTTCCGTCAGTTAGTCACTCCATATATAATAAATATTCATTTACCTCCTGAAGTTGGTCGATTCTTTTCTGTAGCACAGGTAGTAAACCTGCATCGTTCCATAAAATGTCACGCATTGCTTGCACTGAAATGCTTCCTTTTTGATTTTCCAACAGTTTTACTCTATCTTCCAACACAGGACGTTTTAACATTTAGCAACAAACAAAACACAACAGAGGTGACTGATAACAGTAAGCTGACTACTGTTGGCAGTGTCCTTAAGCACATTATAGGATTTGATGGGGGGACCATTTCCTTTTTGCTTCCTCCAACCTTGAGTGGCTGATCATTCTTGCCCATCCTTCAGAATTCAGCAACACCAGTTGCAAAGGGAAATGTTTTTCAGGTAAAAAAAAAGTCACGGCCAGCCAAAACTAAACAAATTCCGTTGGTGGAAAAACAATCAGAAATAGACGCAATTCTGCAAAATCAAGTTTTCTGACACTTTATGCCAAGCTCTCTCCTGCTTTGTTTCAGTGTCGCTGCCGTTGTTAACGATTGTATTCTCCCTGCTCATTAAATCCAGGGTATGTTTTTAAACAGATAGAAAGTTTGAAAGTGTAAGTCAAGTCCCGACAATAAACGACTTGCCTGCGATTAGCCAACGTATAGAATAAATGCTGCAATAGATACCCCACCTCTCATTCCCTCTGGCCAAATTTAGAATATTTACTTATGCAAAGCCAACTCCCCATACATGAAACGTACCACGCCCACACCGCCTTGGCACAAACGTGAAACAACACTAAAACCACAATAATTGTAAAAACGTGTAAGAACTTAAATTGTTTACCAAATGCAAGAAACCAGATATAGTGAGATCAATGACTCTTAAGTGCAATAAACTGCTGAGCCCAGAGGATATTTTCTGTTTCGGAGTAAAAGCAACAAAAATGAGTAACGGTGAAACATTGCGCAAAATCATTCATCCTCCAAAAATCAACCGAATTCATAACGTTTCTCACCTTGTGATTGGTGTTCACAGAGACGGCGAACAATAATTAAAATAAGGGAGGTTTGTGCTGTCCAGGCTTGTCGGCTCCCATTCAAGAGTTGGATTAGGCTCTAGTCTGGGTATGTTAAAAAAAAATGATTTCACCGATTTGTACCATTGTCAGTAAGAAGAAACCCTCTAAACTCTCCGCAAATGAATGGTTTGAATGCTAGAAATAATTACTTACCCGGCACCAAGAGCTGAAGCTCAAGTGTGGTTTGTTTGGTGTACGCCGCTGTTCTGTTGTCTCTCGGTCGCCCTCCAGCGGCGACTTGGCGAGAGTGAGCGTGGCTGGAGGGAGAGAGACATCCTGTCCTGTCCTGTCCACCAAAACAGTCAGCGTCCGCCGAGAGAACAGGGGAGGTCAGGGTTAACGTTAACTCATCTGCTCTCGCTACAGACGCCGATTGGCCTGTCGGGTGCTTCCGGCATTTTCTGTTTTTCTTTCTGATTTCCAGCATCTGCATGTTGTTAATTTTTTTTATTTATCCTGACTGCAACATTCATTCTCATGTTTTTCAGGAGCTCTAAAGTGCACCAGGAGAGGCTGCGGTATTAAATCTGCCTAATGTTAGACAGACATTACCGCAGTTAAAAAAATATTACAGTGAAATCATCCTCTTGGATCTTCGCTGTCCTTGTTCACGGATTTAGATGCATTTGGACTCCTACCTCTCCCACTCTGCTGGCGACACACGAACAGATGAAAAAGACAGACAGAAAAGCACAAACTGACCCATCAAGTCTGTCCCGTTCAGCTGTGCTACAACTAGGCAACATGACTTTCAATACTTCCCATCTGCCAGCAACCATGTAATCTCATATTGAGTAGACTAGGCCTATAATCTCTAGAGTTTAGAAGAATGAGAGCTGATCTCATTGAAACATACAAAATTCTTACAGGGCTTGACAGGGTAGATGCAGGGAGGATGTTTCCCCTGGCTGGGGAGTCTAGAACCAGGGGTCACAGTCTCGGAATAAGGGGTCGGCCATTTGGGACTGAGATGAGAAATTTCTTCACTCAGAGGGTGGTGAATCTTTGGAATTCTCTATCCCAGAGGGCTGTGGAGGCTCAGTCGTTGAGTATATTCAAGACAGAGATCGATAGATTTTTGAATATTAAGGGAATCAAGGGATATGGGGATAGTGCAGGAAAGTGGAGATGAGGTAGAAGATCAGCCATGATCTTATTGAATGGCGGAGCAGGCTCGAAGGGCCATATGGCCCACTCCTACTCCTATTTCTTATGTTCTCCTGGGAGGCAAAATCAACCAAATTAAAAAAAACCCTAGGCCAAATCGGGGGCAGGATAAAAATCCTTGGGAAATTCCTCTCTAATAAAAGGCAGTCAAAAATGAGTTCCAGAAGATAATGATGACCACAAGGTACTTTACCCAGCATCCCACCTGCCATTTGTATAAGTGATATGAGCCTCCCCCAGAAACTTGTCCAACTCCCTTTTAAATATTTGCAGCAATTCGGCACCCGCTGCATGAGCCAGAAACCTATTCCAAAGGTCACGTAACTCACCACAAATCAAACTGACGTTGAGGCTAAAATGTTGGAATTTATTCAGTTTACTGTCTGGCAGTGCAATATTATATAATGTAATTGATGTCATGTGGGGTTGCTCAGAGAATTTTAAAGAATTGCCTCTCCCTGTGACTGTCTGGTTCTTTCCCACTCTAATTCTTTCTGTTTCCCTCTTTTGTTGTTAATCTTCACTCTCTTCCACTATGTATCCCTGATAATTCAAAGTTGGTTTTTGCACTTTAATTTTTAATTATCCATTAATTTGAATTGGGCAACATAAAGAACGTAGGAAAGTTGCAATTTAGTACTAAAGAAGTTGAATAATCAGATAATTTGAATTAAGCAACTCTAAATTTAAAGTAGCCTTTATTCATCTCACTTGTTCTCGGCACATCTGTTTTTTCTCTTCTTTGCCTCATTCATTAATTTACCATCTCTCATACCACATTCCTCCATTACTTGCTAGTTTAACTTTTCCAAGTACTCACCGGCAGTCAGGAACATCATTGCATATTGGAAAATCACAAGTGTGGAGCCCGTAAATTTCCTGCCCACCAGCTTGTAATTGGAATATTACCTCCCCCCACACCACTGTTCTCTCTCTGGTTCTCTATCTGCCTGTTCATTCTCCCTTTCTCCATCTTTTTTAAAATTCGTTTATGGGATGTGGGCATCGCTGGCAAGGCCAGCATTTGTTGCCCATCCCTAATTGCCCTTGAGAAGGTGGTGGTGAGCCACCTTCTTGAACCGCAGCAGTCCGTGTGGTGAAGGTACTCCCACAGTACTGTTATGTAGGGAGTTCCAGGATTTTGATCCAGCGACAATGAAGGATCGGCGATATACTTCCAAGTCAGGATGGTGTGTGACCTGGAGGAGAACTTGGAGGTGGTGCTGTTCCCATGCGCCTGCTGCCCTTGTCCTAGGTGGAAGAGGTCACGGGTTTGGGAGGTGCTGCCGAAGAAGCCTTGGTGTGTTGCTGCAGTGCATCTTGTAGATGGTACACACTGCAGCCACGGTACGCCGGTGGTGGAGGGAGTGAATGTTTAAGGTGGTGGTTGGGATGCCAATCAAGCGGGCTGCTTTGTCCTGGATGGTGTTGAGCTTCTTGAGTGTTGTTGGAGCTGCACTCATCCAGGCAAGTGGCGAGTATTCCATCACACTCCTTACTTGTGCCTTGTAGATGGTGGAAAGGCTTTGGGGAGTCAGGAGGTGAGACACTCACCACAGAATACCTAGCCTCTGACCTGCTCTTGTTGCCACAGCATTTATGTGGCTGGTCAAGTCAAGTTTCTGGTCAATGGTGACCCCCAGGATGTTGATGGTGGGGGATTCGGCAATGGTAATGCCGTTGAATGTCAAGGGGCGGTGGTTAGACTCTCGCTTGTTGGAGATAGTCATTGCCTGGCACTTGTGTGGCACGAATGTTACCTGCCACTTATCAGCCCAAGCCTGAACATCGTCCAGGTCTTGTTGCATGCTGGCATCGACTGCTTCATTATCTGAGGAGTTGTAAATGGCACTGAACACTGTGCAGTCACCAGCAAACATCCCTATTTCTGACCTTATGTTGGAGGGAAGTTCATTGATGAAGCAGCTGAAGATGGTTGGGCCTAGGATACTGTCCTGAATAACTCCTGCAGCGATGTCCTGGGGCTGTAATGATTGACCTTCAACCACCACAACCATCTTCCTTTGTGCTAGGCATGGCTCCAGCCAGTGGAGAGTTTCCCCCCTCCCCAATTCCCATTGACTTCAGTTTTATTAGGGCTCCTTGATGCCACACTCAGTCAAGTGCTGTCTTGATGTCAAGGGCAGTCACTCTCACCTCACCCCTGGAATTCAGCTCCTTTGTCCATGTTTGGACCAAGGCTGTAATGAGGTTGGGAGCCGAGTGTTCTTGGCGGAACCCAAACTGGGCATCAGTGAGCAGGTTACTGGTAAGTGCCGCTTGATAGCACTGTCGATGACACCTTCCATCACTTTGCTGATGATTGAGAGTAGACTGATGGGGCGGTAATTGGCTGGCTTGGATTTGTCCTGCTTTTTGTGAACAGGGCATACCTGGGCAGTTTTCCACATTGTCAGATAGATGCCAGTGTTGTAGCTGTACTGGAACAGCTTGGCTAGAGGCACGGCTAGTTCTGGAGCACAAGTCTTCAGTCGATCACACTCTTACCCCAACTTATTTATTGCGTTTCATTTACTTTATTTTCAGGCTGCTTCGCCAGAAGGGGAGTTCACTGGTGTGCTGGTCAATATTTATCTCAACCAACATCTTTTGTACTGACTTTAGAGCTGTTTTCCTGATGATGCATTCCCTATGCATAGTGAAGGTAAGCCTGAAGAATAATTGCGGTGCTCTGAATTCCCACCAAAATTTTTATGCAACTGTATTTAAATAGGTCGATCAATAACTTCCATCACTGTTCCGGTCCCTTCACTCCTCTAACCTTGCTCACCTGTATACAATGGACGCTTCTGCCTTTCCGTGCTGTTCACTACAGAACTTGGATTCTTAAAGTTTGAACTGACAGATTCATACTGAATTGCAATTTGGTTTGTTTGAATTCTCATACTACATTATTACTTTTTCATATTTCCTGTGTTTTAACATGACGTATTTTACACAGACCTGTAGCCACAGCACTGTTACGCCCAGCAGATGCAAACCTTAGCTGCAACCACACTGCCCAGCAGGGGCATTCTATTGAGTCTTCTAAAGAATATTATGAATTTGGAGGAAGAATATTGAACTTCATGTCCTATTAAAAGAGCTACATCTGCAAAAAGCCCAGGAAATATCAGGGTAAACAGTGCAGCACAATTATAGAATTACACAGCCATCCCACAATCAACAATAATGGCCAGTTAAAAGTTTTAGTGATGCTCTTCGAGATAAATATTGATCAGCACACCGGAAAAACTCCCCTGCTGATCTTTGAATAGCGTGATGGGATCTTTTACCTCCACCTAAGGTAGCAGACAAGACCTCGGTTTAATGTCTCATCTGAAAGATGGCTTCTCCGCCAGTGTAGCACACCTTCAATACTGAACTTGAGCACATAATGTTGGCTGTACTTAAGTCCCTGGAGTGGGACTTGAAGCCACAACCTTCCAAGTTAGGCAAAAGTGCTACCACTGAGCCAAGGCCGACACCTACTATATGCAATTCTGGTTACCATACTTCAAAAGGGACGGAAATGTATTTGAAAAGATGAAGAGCAAAGCAGAACCATCCCAATTGTATGGGTACAAGCTAAGAGCAAAATAACAGAAGTTTAAGCTTTGCAGTCTAAACAGGTTAAGAAGCAACTTCATGAAGTATAAAGTACTAAATTACATATATAAAAAGGTGGAGTCAGGTCAGTAGAACAAAGGTAAATTTAAATGAATGAAATACAAACTTAAAACAGGTCTTTAAAAAAAAACTTTACTAAAAGGGTGACAAAGGAACAATCTACCATGTAATACTGGAAATAAACATTAGGAGAGTTCAAGAAGCAGTTGGGCAAGTTGAAGTATTAGAGGGGCAAGTGTGATGGGCCAAATAGCACATCAATAACAAGTTCTCATTAATTATTTCAGTTTTATTAAGTTTCTGATTAGTGCATTTTAAAGGTTTATATAGTTACTGGCTCAAAAATAAAAACAAGTTTGATTTGTTGGTTTTGTGGTTCTTGCTACTTTGGAGTGAATGGTGTTTTGATTGTGGTTTTCTGCATATTTCTCATACATACTAAAACAAATGGATTGAAACCTGTTTTTCAGCCAATCTTTTTTCTTGCTCTAGATGTCGTTTTTTTGAAGCATGATTGTTGATGTTACACTTGCAGGTGTGACACAAATATATACTTGTGGCTTTCTATGGTATTGCTCATATTGAGCCATAGGACATGCTGTTTTCTCGCAACTAAAACACTTTTAAACACTTTATATCCTCAAGATATCCCAATGCACCTCACAGCCAATCAAATAATTGAAAGAGCAGTCACTTATTTATGTAGGCAAACACAGCAATCAGTTTCAGAGAGCAAGGTCCTCAACAGTATGAATGACTAGTAAACCTGTTTTTGATGGTATTGTTTGGGACGAGGAGTTGGGGGGGATGTTAGCCAGGGCACTGGGAGAAATCCCTGCTCCTCGAATAGTATCATGGGATCTTTATGTCCACTTGAGCAGGTAGACAGGATCTTGGTTTAACAACTTATCCAAAAGATGGCACCTCCAACAATGCAGCATTCCATTAGTATTTCACTGAAGGGTCAGGCTAGCTTATTTACCGAGTTACACATTGGTGCCTGAACGTACAACCTTCTCACTCAGGTTAGCAACTGAGCCAAGCTCAAGGTGTTTTGCGATGTAATGCACAATGTATTATCAGGACCACCAACTTACAGTGCAATAGGTCAGGTGTGAAAATTTAGTTACCAGTAGAATCACAGAATCCCCACAGTGCAGATAGAGGCCATTTCGGCCCATCGAGCCTGCACCGACACATATCCCACCCTATCCCCGTAACCCCATGTATTTAATCCCCCCTAACACTAAGGGTCAATTTTTATTTTTTATCATAGCCAAATCAACCTAACCCGCACATCTTTGGACTGCAAAGAGTGCAATATAAATATTTGCATGGTTATCATTCACTTACAACAAACTTGTTGGAATGTTCAGAAGTTCGCAATTACATAAAAAAATCAATCTGAAGTCTTCAACATTCCTTCAGGTGGTGGAATGCAATGAAGCTCTGTTTTCCAAATAAAGGATCACACACACACAAAGCTTTGGACTGAGCAGGAAAATGCAGCAGTGGAGTGTAAGGTTGAGAACTTTGAGCTATTGAAATTTTAAATAAACCCATCTTAGAGGATTATAGCAACATAGAAGATAGGAGTAGGCCATTCAGCCCCTCGAGCCTGCTCCGCCATTCAATGAGATCATGGCTGATCATCCAAATTCAGTACCCTGTCCCTGCCTTCTCCCCATATCCCTTTAGCCTTAAGAAATATATCTAACTCCTTCTTGAATGTATTTAATGAATTGGCCTCAACTGCCTTCTGTGGTAGAGAATTCCACAGGTTCACCACTCTCTGGGTGAAGAAATTCCTCCTCATCTCAGTCCTAAATGGCTTACCCCTTATCCTTAGATTATGACCCCTGGTTCTGGACTCCCCGGCCATCGGGAACATCCTTCCTGCATCTAGGATGTCTAGTCCTGTTAGAATTTTATAAGTTTCAATGAGATCCCCTCTCATTCTTCTAAACTCCAGCGAGTATAAGCCCAATCGACCCAATCTCTCCTCATACGTCATTCCTGCCATCCCAGGTATCAGCCTGGTGAATCTTCGCTGCACTCCCTCCATGGCAAGAACATCCTTCCTCAGATAAGGCGACCAAAACTGCACACAATACTCAAGATGTGGTCTCACCAAGGCCCTGTACAACTGCAGCAAGACATCCTTGTTCCTGTACTCAAACCCTCTCGCTACAAAGGCCAACAAACCATTTGTCTTCTTAACCACCTGCTGCACCTGCATGCTTACCTTCAGTGACTGGTGCACAAGGACACCCAGGTCTTGTTGCACTTCCCCTTCTCCCAATCTATTGCCATTCAGATAATAATCTGCCTTCCTGTTTTTGCCACCAAAGTGGATAACCTCGCATTTATCCACATTATATTGCATCTGCCATGCTTCTGCCCAATCACCCAACCTGTCCAAATCATACTGGAGTTTCTCGGCATCCTCCTCACGGCACACACTCCCACCCAGCTTTGTGTCGTCTGCAAATGGAGATATTACATCCAATTCCCTCGTCTAGATCATTAATATATATTGTGAATAGCTGGGGTCCAAGGACCGATCCCTGCGGTACCCCACTAGTCACTGCCTGCCACTCGGAAAAAGACCCGTTTATTCCAACTCTTTGCTTTCTGTCTAGTACATTACTGGAACGCAGTGTGAGCTTGATCATTAGAACTGTTACAGCCTCATTCAGACCCTGCTTACTTTACTATGAACATAAACTAGCTCTCACTTCATACAATATACTTGAAAACAAATTTGAATACAATAAAATCACAACTTTATTGCACAATGTTTACATTACAAGTTATGAGGTAGTATAATACAAAAATCTTCAGTTTTAGAAAATGTTTTCCAAACTTTCCAAGAATTGCAGTATTGAAAAGCAATAGTGGTTCAAAAAATTAGCACATGCCCACATGACAACACCAAACAAAATGGCATCTTAGTAAATTTGTACCACAGAATATGGACATAATTTTACATACACTTTCATTTCAAAATTTGTGATTTGAATACAGACTGACACAGTCTAGTCATTCTCCTGTGGAGAGCTTGGAATTAATTTACAAGTTGTACAAAACAGTTCATTTTGTAAGCCATGGTCTCTCTTCTCAATGTGAAAAAAATGGATGTTGCAATGCTTGATCTAGCCGTATTCTTTTTGAAGGTTCATACTTCATCATCTTTTCAATTAGGCCAAAGAGTTCCTGATGTTCAGAGATCTGACAAGTCATATATTCCTGAAAACACCACATTTAAATTACAGAAAAGTAGATTTTCAATATATACTTTTTAAAAAGCACAAAATATCCTTAAAATTCCTACCTTCAAAGGTTTGCAGCGTTTCCTAACATATCTGCCAGCAGAACTGTTTTCATCCCAATCTAACCGCTCATGGTGAAAATATTTGCACTTCCTGGGAAAAAAAAGCCATTAGTAAGTCACTCATGAAATTGAACATGAAAACAAAGCTAAAGCATGTAAGGGAATATAACACTGCAAATTAGTAAAAGGTGAAATCAATGGCAAAAGGTGTTTTGAGACTTCAAATTAGTGCAAATGTGAACTGGGTTATCACATAAAGACTAGAAACAATGTACTCTATGAAATAAACCGGCAGTATCTACATTTGCACAGAAAGGAGAGTGAGTACATTTAGTTAACAGTAATTATGCTGAGATTTTGATTTTTGGCAAGTTGGATGTCTGACACACCTGGATATTAATCATGTTTTAAAGTTTCCAAGATAAACTACTGAGAAATCTACACCTGTAGTTTCTTCTTGCACACACTCTGCCCATCTACCCAAGTCCAAACCACTTAGGTGCAGGTTGGCAGAGCCAAAGTTTAAGGATGCCTAATAACCTACCAATACAGAGCATTGGTAAGCTTTCTGCTACTTGTCCAGCTGGGACCACCCCATCATAAAGCATTGGCTTGCAGCACTATCTGGAGCAGAGCAAGAAAACTCCAAGCTGACAGCAACAGGATCAACCCTTAGAGGTTCCTTTAATGAGCTAAGCTAATTAGTTAATTATCAAGTGTCTTGGATTAATGTGGACCTGTCTGGTTCAAGTATAAGATTACCAGGTCTGCCACAGAGAGTCAACTTGGTGCCAAGTTTCAGGACACGTGTGCCATCTTGGAATTACTGTAACTCTCCCCAAGAAGAATAGAAAGAAATAAAAGAATTTGAAATCTATACATCAACTTTCATAACCTCAAAACGTCCTAAAGCACTTCACAGCTGCTAAAATACTTTAAAAATGTCATTTTTCTTCTTCTATCTATTCATTCTTGGGACGTGGGCGTCACTGGCAAAGGCTGCCATTATTGCCCATCCCTAGTTGCTGTGAGAAATGGTGGTGGGCCGCCTTCTTGAATTGCCGATAGCGGTTTGATGCAATGGAGTAGCTTGCTAGGCCACTTCAAAAGGACCGTTGACAGTAAACCACCTTGTGTGGGAGTAGGGTATTATGACATATTTGTTTTCAACACAGTGGCTGGATCTCCACATGGGAGCATAAGTCATCACAATCAATTCCAGAAGCTCAACTTCAGTGCTGTTTGTACATCAGGTTTACTCATCAACTTCTTAATCTGAATCCTCACGTTAAGCAAACTGGAGTGCTTGCCATGAGGATGACCCCCTTCCAGGGTACAGAGTGATAGATCAGTGTAGGCTGCAGCCAGTTCCCTATTTTACTACAATATGAACTCTGAACTTAGTCTTCGATCTAGAAGAAGCCCTTCCCAGTGCGTGTCCAGAGTTGTGAACCAGGAAGTAGTAGCGTTTGGCCACATCTTATACACCATAAGCGGTCACTCAAGTCAAGACTAAATGCAGTCTCAAAGCACTGTGTCTAGGATGAAGCTGCATTTATCAGGACCCCAAGTACTGATGTGAATCAACAATTGAAACAGATGCTCCTTGAACAAAATCATGATATCCAGGTGACAAGTCTGAACTTCTGCATGAAAAACTGTAAAAAGTGTGTGGGTATTAAACAGAAAACTCAAAAGGTTAAGGGTGGAAGAGAGAGAAGATCCTGTTTACATTAACAATGGAGGACAAACAAAGGAATGTTCAAAGCAAGGTTCCCAGTAAACTGCGCAGCTGTCTGGAGGTTTCGCGCAGGCCGATCACCGGCTTGTCAATGGGACATTTCACGCATCCGCAAAATTTTGACCAGGCTGCGCACCCCAAAAAAAAATTGGGGGGGGGGGGGGGGGGGGGGGGAACATTGGTTCCAAGTATTCAACTTTTAGAAAGAAGCCCAAGATCATAAAGAAAATCAAATTATTTTAAATTAACATTACAATCACACCACTCCACCAGCCCCAATAATCAAGATTTAGGTCATACCTTCAGTCAGACATAATTAGTTATTTTCAACTTTGCAGAGTAATTTGCTAATTAGGTTTGCAAGCTAAAGCAGCATAGAAACATAGCATCCATAGAGAAATTAGATTCAAAAAGGATATTCATAGTTTTAGTAAATTGACTGTCATCGTGCAAAGTCAAAAACTTTAATCAGGGAACATAAACAAAAATCAGATTTGGTACAAGTGAGTAGAAGGGACAACAAAAGACATATGTATTTACTTCAGACCAAAAGTTTGTTTTAATATGGCTAAATGTACTTACCGTGTTCTATTAATCATACTGGTTGGAATGGGTCCAAGTACTCTTTCCATCATAGCAAGATGCTCCCGGCTGTCATGTGTCTGAACAAGAAAAATGAGATGGCATGTCATCTATAGTCATTACAAGTAGGCCGTTGAAACAAAAGCCAAACACTATGAAGTTGTACTTCTTCACACCATTAAGGAGGGATGAAATAAATGCAAATAAATATATTCCGCTAAAAGGAAAGAACAAACTAAACACTAATGAGACTCCATGGATGAATAAAGATGCAAGGAAACAATTGAGGGTAAGGAAAGAGGCATACATTAAGTATATAGACAGCAGAGGAGTGCATGATAAGAGAGAACACAAAGGGAAAGAAGTTAAAAAAAATTAGGAAGGCAAAGAGGAACTATGAAATTTAATTATCAAGGAACATAAAAAAATAGTAAAATATTTTACAAGCACATCAATTAGAAAAGGAAGGTTGGGATGGGAATAGGGCCATTAAGGGACAGACAGGACAATACCACAGGTAACGATAGGGAGATAGCAGAAATATTAAATAATTATTTTGCTTCGATATTTACCAGGGAGATAGAACAGGTGGACATGACATTGGATGATGAGATGAGTAATGAGATAAGTGCATTTAAAATAAAAAAAAGGGGATATATTAAATAAACGAATCAAACTCAGGATAAAACCCCTGATTGCATCCATGCATTTTAAAAGAATCTAGGGAAGAGATAGCAGAGGCATTACTACACATATTTAATAATTAGTTAGAAAAAGGTGTAGTGCCAGAGGAATGGCGGACAGCTAACGTAATACCGATATTTAAGAAGGGGGATAGAACATGTCTAGGGAATTATAGACCAGTCAGCTTAACATCGGTGGTAGGAAAAATAATGGAATCCCTACTAAAAGAGAGAATAGAACATCTAGAAACAAAAAGTATAATAATGAATAGCTAGCATGGATTTCAAAAGGGAAAAATCTTGCTTGACCAACCTTATTGAATTTTTTGAAGAGGTAACAAGAGTAGACAATGGTAATGCAGTAGATGTAATTTATCTAGATTTTCAAAAGGCCTTCGATAAGGTACCCCATAATAGACTAATGAATAAGGTCAGAGAATGCGGAGTCAGGGGACAAGTAGCAGAATGGATTGCTAGCTGGCTTCAAGACAGAAAGCAGAGAGTGGGAGTAAAGGGTAGCTTTTCACAGTGGCAGAAGATGGGTAGTGGTGTTCCACAAGGATCAGTGCTGGAACCACTGCTGTTCACAATTTACATTAACGATTTAGACTTTGGAATCAAAAACACAATTTCTAAATTTGCAGATGATACCAAATTTTTTTTTGGGGGGGGGGGGGGCGCGGGGGGCGGGAGATAGTCAATACTGAGGAGGACAGCAACACATTACAGGAGGACATTAATAAACTTGCAGAATAGGCAAATAATCGGCAAATGAAGTTCAACACAGATAAATGTGAGTATTACATTTTGGTAGGAAGAGAGGTCACATTACTTGGAGCGTGCGAGTCTCAGTGGGGCAGAGGAACAGAGGGATCTCGGAGTAAAAATACACAAATCACTAAAAGTTGCGCCACAGGTTAACAAGGCCATTAAAAATGCAAACCAAGCACTAGGGTTTATTTCTAGAGGGATAGAATTGAAAAGTAGGGAAGTTATGCTAAACCTGTATCGAACTTTGGTTAGACCACACTTGAGGAGTACTGCGTGCAGTCCTGGTCGCCATATTATAAAAAGGATATAGAGGCACTGGAGAGGGTGCAGAGAAGATTTACAAGAATGATACCAGATATGCAAGGGTATACACATCAGGAAAGGATGAACAGGCGGTGTCTCTTTTCTCTTGAAAAAAGTCTGAGAGTTGACCTAATAGAGGTCTATAAAATTATGAAAGGTTTTGATAGAGTGGATACAGAGAGAATGTTTCCACTTGTGGGGAAGAGCATAACTAGAGGCCATCAATATAAGATAGTCACCAAGAAAGCCAATAGGGAATTCAGAAGAAACTTCTTCACCCAAAGAGTGGTGAGAATGTGGCACTCGCTACCACAGGGAGTGGTTGAAGCAAATAGTATAGATGCATTTAAGGAGAGGCTGAACAAACATATGAGGGAGAAGGGAATAGAGGTTTATGCTGATAGATTTAGAGGAGGAAAGACAGGAGGAGGCTCGAGTGGAGCATAAACACCGGCCTGGACTGGTTGGGCCGAATGGCCTGTTTCTGTGCCGTATATCCTATGTAATTACATTTCTCTGAATCTAGCGTAATGCACACTACAAGGCACAACACAGGCCAGGTGCAATTTAGAGTTCAACTTACTTAAAAGCACAAACCCAGGACAGTGTTCCCGACTGGACAGGGTGATATTTCATTTCATGGCAACTAAATTGGAAATGGACCAGTCGAGAAATTTGGAATCGTAGACACAAATTTGCTTGAAATGGGCTGATATTGTCCAAAAAGTGATCTTGCCCAATGTAGTTCAGATTAAATATCATTATACTTTCTTGCAGACACTATGAAATAAACTTAGCTTCGTGTTCTGATATCTATCACTACAAGACATAAAACTTTACCTACACAGCAAAACATTTTTAAAGAGGCAGATCAAAATACTGGAAAACTAGTCACATTAAATCCCAACAGCCCCAGAAAGACATGTAGAAAAATGTTATTTCTTACCTGAAAGAGTGTCAAACCAAGGTAATATTCAATTAGTATACATCCTATACTCCATACATCACATGGATGTGACCATCCCAATTCTGAAAAATTAAAGAGTACTCCATTGTTTATATTGTTCATAGTATATTTAGCAAAAAAAAAATCATTTTCCACTGTACTAACCTAATATGACTTCAGGAGCTCTGTAATGTCTGGTAGATACTACAGTACTGTGGTGCTCTTCATCAAATGTTGCACTGCCAAGATCCACAACTTTGATGTCTGCATTTATCACTGTTCTATCATCGTGTTTCTATGAAATAGAAATTACTTTGCACAATAAAAACAGCTTATGCAGTTGTGAAGAGACTTAAAAAAAAAAAAATGAACCAGATGGGCTCGGCTAGAGAGGAGCCACCTTACCGTTTTAATGTTATACACTATGCTGTAGTCAGAATTCACAAACAGAATATTTTCAGGCTTGAGGTCTGTATGAGTAAGCTTGTTCTGATGCAAAACTAAACGAGAGAAAAAAATTATAAACGGGTTAACAATCACTGCAGTTTAATTTGAGAGCTACCACATGCAACAAAAACAACAGCCTTAATAGAAACCATAAATCACTGTTTACAAAGCCTTTCCTTTAATTTATCAGTGTATGGTATGATACAAAGCTCGTGGGAAAACAGTGTAATGAAAATGTAATAAAAATAAAAATAAAAAATGCACAATACTGTACATAATTTTCTCCTCCATCAATAGGATTGCCAGAGGATTGTTAGCTCTCAACACTTCAGCACATTTTTTTGCCCATGCGTAGGATAATTTCATTAGCTCCTACACAAGTTGATTAACCGCAAAAACAATTGGGAGCTTTATCGATCCATACTTATAGTATAGGGACAGCATTAAAATTTACATAACTTTACATAAATCTAATTTTTACCTCTACAGTTCAGCTGCTTGTAAAAAGACCTGGCCATTGAAGTACTTCAATGTTTACATTCAGCTATTTGCTTTACAAGTAAATATTAGAGGGGAGACTAAGAACTCAACAGAGCAGCTGAAAACTAATCAGTAGCTCCAGTAAAATACAAGAGCGAGAGAACACAAACATGAGAGATTGCAAATGCAAGAGGGAGCATACTGAACAAAGAGCACAAACATAAGAGAGCTCACGTGAACACGAAAGAGAACGAAGGAGAGTGCAAGCAAACATGAGGGAGAGAGAGAACGAACAAACACGAGAAGCAAGATCTCAGCACTTCCTTGACAATACATTACTTTTGGATTGCTGTCATCATGAATGCAAATGGAACAACCAATTGCACACATAGAACATAAGAACATAAGAAATAGGAGCAGGAGTAGGCCAATCGGCCCCTCGAGCCTGCTCCGCCATTCAATAAGATCATGGCTGATCTGATCCTAACCGCCAATCTACTATCTATCACAGAACCATCTCCTGCATCTAACAGAATTGCACACACGAAATAGGAGCAGAATCAGGCTACACAGTCCCTGGGCCCGCTCCACTACCCACAGGGCCATGACCGATCCGAACCTAGACTCATGTCCAAATTCCTGCCCGCTCCCCGTAACCCTTAATGCCCTTTACTTCTAGGAAACTGTCTATTTCTGTTTTAAATTTAATTAATGTTGTAGCTTCTACAGCTTTTTGTGGCAGCATATTCCATGGACCTACCACCCTCTGAGTGAAGTAGTTCCTCCTCATCTCAGTTTTGAAAGAGCAGCCCCTTATTCTAAGACTATGTCCCCTAGTTCTCGTCTCACCCGTCATCGGGAACATCCTCCCCGCATCCACCCGATCCAACCCCTTCACAATCTTATATGTTTCAATAAGATCGCCTCTCATTCTTCTGAACTCCAATGAGTAGAGTCCCAATCTACCCAACCTCTCCTCATATGACCACCCCCTCATCCCCGGGATTAACCGAGTGAACCTTTTTTGCACTGCCTCGAGAGCAAGGATGTCTTTCCTTAAGTAAGGACACCAAAACTGTATGCAGTATTCCAGGTGCGGTCTCACCAATACCTTGTACAACTGAAGCAATACCTCCCTATTTTTATATTCTATCCCCCTAGCAATGAAAGCCAACATTCCATTTGCCTTCTTAATCACTTGCTGCACCTGCATACTAACCTTTTGCGTTTCGTGCACCAGGACCCCCAGATCCCTTTGCACTTCAGTACTCTCCAGTTTCTTGCCATTAAGATAATAAATTGCTCTAGGATTTTTCCTGCCAAAGTGCATCACCTCACACTTTCCAGTGTTGTATTCCATCTGCCAAATCTCTGCCCACTTACTTAGCCTGTCTATGTCCCCTTGCAGGTTTTTTATGTCCTCCTCACTCACTACTTTCCCTCCCATCTTTGTATCATCTGCAAATTTTGATATGTTACACTTGGTCCCTTCCTCCAAATCGTTAATATAGATTGTGAAGAGTTGGGGACCCAGCACTGACCCCTGTGGAACACCACTAGTTACTGATTGCCAGTCTGAGAATGAACCATTTATCCCAACTCTTTGCTTTCTGTTAGATAGCCAATCCTCTATCCATGCCAGAATATTACCCCAATCCCGTGATTTTTTACCTTAAGCAATAATCTTTGTGTGGCACCTTGTCAAATGCCTTTTGGAAGTCTAAATACACTACGTCCACTGGTTCCCCTTTATCCACTCTATATGTTACTTCCTCAAAGAACTCCAGCAAATTTGTCAAACATGACTTCCCCTTCGTAAAACCATGCTGACTTTGTCCTATTAAATTATGATTATCCAAATGTCCTGTTACTGTTTCCTTAATAATGGACTCCAAAATTTTACCTACCACAGATGTTAGGCTAACCGGTCTATAGTTACCAGCCTTCTGTCTACTGCCCTTTTTAAATAAGGGTGTTACATTAGCAGTTTTCAGTCTGCCGGGACCTTAGCGGAATCCAGGGAGTTTTGAAAAATTATTACCAATGCATCTACAATCCCTACCGCCACTTCCTTCAAGACTCTAGGATGTAAGCCATCAGGTCCAGGTGATTTATCCGCCTTGAGTCCCATTATTTTACCGAGTACCACTTCCTTAGTGATTTTGATCGTGTTTAGCTCCTCTCCCCCTATAGCCCCCTGTTTGTCCAGTGTTGGGATATTCTTAGTGTCCTCTACTGTAAAGACTGATACAAAATATTCATTCAGTGTTTTTGCCATCTCCATATTTCCCACCATTAATTTCCCGGTCTCATCCTCTAAGGGACCAACATTTACTTTAGCCACCCTTTTTCTTTTTATATAACTATAAAAACTCTTACTATCTGTTTTTATATTTTTTGCTAATTTACTTTCATAATCTATCTTCCCTTTCTTAATCAATCTTTTTGTTATTTTTTGCTGCCTTTTAAAGTTTTCCCAATCCTCTGTCCTCCCACTAGATTTCGCTACCTTATATGCCCTTGTTTTTAGTCGAATACTATCCTTAATTTCTTTACTTAGCCACGGATGACTGTCCTTTCTTTTACACCCTTTTCTTTACAGTAGGATCTCACAAACAGCAAGCGAGATGAATAACCTGTTAACCCTGTAAGGTTGGCCAAGACACCAGGAGAACTCCTCTTCAAATAACGACATGGGATATTTTACACCTATAGGATCTCGACTTACTGGGCCAGATATTCCGATCCCTACGGGTGGATACGCGCTGTGTACTCACCCGTAGGGACATCGGAAATGCCGGTTTCAGGCATGCGCTGGAAACCGGCATTTCCGATCTGTCACGAAAGCACTTGACAGATCCTCCGGCTGCCCTGGAGAAGGGCCTCTGCGGGTGGATAGTTCCACTTTTTGGAGACCCTCCGCCCGCAAAATACCCTTACAATTCTTGCGCATGGTAAAAGCAGGCGTAAGTAAGGCCTGCTTTTACCAGGATAAGAGTTGAAAAAAGTAAAAAAAAAATTTCACTGATTTATCATTTAAAAATCTTTTTAAAAAAGTTTATTTTTAGCCCCGTAAAAAACTTTTCAAAAATTTAAATTTTTGTTTAAAATAGTTAATTTATTGTAATTTCAAGTCATTTTAAAAATGTGATTTAAATTTTTTTTTAAGTTTTACTATGTTTTGGGGGTGATCTCCATTCATATATTTGACAGGTCTTCCTGTCAAGTGTATGAAGGGAGATCCCCTTCTGTGATTGGCTCCCCATGGCCCACGTGATCCCAGGGACACTGCAAACTACCTGCGCATCTGGGATACGTGGGCCCTGCACAGCTGCAGTTTGGAGAGGCCCAACATCGGAATTGTGCACGTCCCAGGAGCCCTCAGGTAAGGGCGCAGATTTTTCCAGATCGCAGTCCTCCGCCCGCGGGAGGCCTACGATCGGAATATCTGGGCCAATATCTCATCTGAAAGACAGCATTTGACAATGCAGCAGTCCTGCAGCACTGCACCGAAGTGTCAGCCTAAAGCATGTTTTCAAGTCCTGGAGTGGAGTTTGAACCTGACTTTCTGACTCAAGACTAAAGTACTAGCAACTGAGGTGGATGGCTGTCAGTTTAAAAAGGTAAATAGATCACTTGTTACATTACATTTCCTGAGTCATACACCTTTCACCTCTCGAGGATGAAGTTGGGTGAATTACATGGGAATTATTTCATTGAATTCAGATCTTTAATAACCCCTGAAAACTAAATAAGCAGGGGTAGAGTTTGCGCTAGTTTTTTTTTTTGCACGAAATCTGCCCAACCAGCGCAAAACATTAAGCGTAAATGATGTCCAGTTTCCGTGATCTTTTGCACTGGTTTAAAAAAAAAATTGTGCTGGAAGCCAGCCCCGCCCACAAAACTGCCCACGCCTCCAACGTGGCACGTTTCCACTAATTGCACCCATTTGCGGACCTTCGAGGAGGCTCTTAAAATTAATGTTTTTTTGTCGCAAGGGCACAGTCTAAATGTTTTTAAATATTAAAAAATATTCAATTTACTAAGAAACTGACTAGAGTACATCAATGAAATAAGTAAATGATTCTGCACAGTGATTTTAAAAAGTCAGTTATTTAAAAATTGGGTTACTCACAGGTGGTGGAATCACAGAAGTTGATGGCACAGAAGGGGGCCATTCAGCCCATTGCGTCTGCGCTGGCCATAAGAGCTATCCAGCCTAATCCCACTTTCCAGCTCTTCGTCCATAGCCTTGTAGGTTACAGCACTTCAAGTGCATATCCAAGTACTTTTTAAATGCGAGAAGGGTTTCAGCCTCTACCACCCTTTCAGGCAGTGAGTTCCAGACACCCCACCACCCTCTGGGTTAAAAAGTTTCTCAACTCCCCTCTATTCCTACTACCAATTACTTTAAATCTCTGCCCCCTGGTTATTGACCTTCAAGGTAAATAGGTCCTTCCTATCCAACTCTATCTAGGATTAGGACTAGGCATTATTAAAAATGCTTATTTTTGTTATAAACCCATTTTCAGCTGTATTAAACTACACCAGGTTACCACTCTATCATGGAATATTTTTTAATGCAAGGGGAAAAATTACGTTCTAAAACGTTGCACAGTGAGAGGGAGATAGAAGAACAAATATGTAGACAAATTTCTGAGAAGTGCAAAAACTATAGGGCAGTAATAGTAGGGGATTTCAACTACCCCAACATTAACTGGGATAAAATTAGTGTGAAGGGTATAGAAGGTGCGGAATTCCTAAAAAGCATCCAGGAGAACTTTTTTAGCCAGTATGTAGCAAGACCAACAAGGGAGGGGGCGGTTCTGGACTTAGTTTTAGGGAATGAAGTTGGGCAGGTAGAAGGCGTATCAGTGGGGTAGCATTTTGGTGCTAGTGACCATAATTCTGTTAGATTTAAGGTAGTTATGGACAAGGAATAAAAATTCTAAATTGGGGAAAAGCAAATTTTGCTAAGCTCAGAGGGGATTTAGCCAGTGGACTGGCAACAGCTACTTGAAGGTAAATCAGTGTCAGAGCAGTTGGAGGCATTCAAGGAGGAGATCCGGAGGGTTCAGACCAAACATGTGCCCTTAAAGAAAAAAGGTGAGACTAACAAATCTAGAGCCCCCTGGATGTCTAGGGACATACAGGGTAGGATAAAGAAAAAAAGGGAGGCACATGACAGATACAGAGGGCTAAATACTCCAGAATCTTTAGAGTACAGAAAATGCAGGGGTGCAATTAAAAATGCTATTAGGAAAGCAAAGAGAGCATGAAAAATTCTTGGCAAGGAAAACCCAAAGATGTTTTATAAATATTAAGAGTAAGAGGATAACTAAAGAAAGGGTAGGGCCTATTAGAGATCATGAGGGTAATCTGTGTGCGGAGGCGAGAGACGTCGGTAGGGTTCTTAATGAATACTTTGCGTCTGTTTTCACAAAGGAGAGGGGTGAAGCAGACATTGCTATCGGAGGAGGGGGGGGGGGGGGGGGGGGAGAGAAGCGGGAGAAGTGTGAAATATTAGATGAAATAAACATAGTGAGAGGGGAAGTATTAAGGGGTTTAGCAGCTTTAAGTGGATAAATCCCCAGGCCCGGATTAAATGTATCCCAGGCTGTTAAGCGAAGCAAAAGAGGAAATAGCAGAGGCCCTGACCATCATTTTTCAATCCTCTCTGGCTTCAGGTGTGGTGCCGGAGGACTGCTAATGTGGTACCCTTGTTTAAAAAGGGTGAAAAGGATAGACCGAGTAATTACAGGCCAGTCAGCCTAACCTCGGTGGTGGGAAAATTATTGGAAAGAATTATGAAGGACAGGATAAATCTTAATTTAGAAAGACACGGATCAATCAAGGATAGTCAGCAGGGATTTGTTAAGGGAAGGTCGTGTCTGACAAACTTGATTGAATTTTTTGAGGTGGTAACAAGGAAGGTAGATGAGGGTAGTGCGTTTGATGTAGTGTATATGGACTTTAGCAAGGCTTTTGATAAGGTTCCACATGGCAGACTGGTCACGAAGTTAAAAGCCCATGGGATCCAGGGCAAAGTGTCAAGTTGGATTCAAAACTGGCTCAGAGACAGGAAGCAGAGGGTGATGGTTGATGGGTGCTTTTGTGACTGGAAGGCTTTTCCAGTGGGGTTCCGCAGGGCTCAGTACTAGGTCCCTTGCTTTTTGTGGTATATATCAACGATCTTGACTTGAATATAGGGGGTATGATTAAGTTTGCAGATGATACTAAAATTGGCTGTGTGGTTGATAGTGAAGAAGGAAGTTGTAGACTGCAGGAAGATATCAATAAATTGGTCAGATGGGCAGAACAGTGGCAAATGGAATTCAATCCGGAGAAGTGTGAGGTAATGCATTTGGGGAGGGCTAAGAAGGAAAGGGAATACACATTAAATGGTAGGACACCGAGTAGTGTAGAGGAACAAAGGGACCACAGATCCCTGAAGGTAACAGGCCAAGTAGATAAGGTGGTTAAGGAGGCATACGGAATGCTTGCCTTTATTAGCCGTGGCATAGAATACAAGAGCAGGGGGGGGGTTATGCTTCAACTGTATAAAACACTAGTTAGGCCTCAGCTAGAGTACTGCGTGCAGTTCTGGTCACCACATTACAGGAAAGATGTGATTGCACTAGAGAGGGTACAGAGGAGATTTACAAGGATGTTGTCGGGAGTAGAGAATCTTAGCTATGAGGAAAGACTGGATAGGCTGGGTGTTTTCCTTGGAACAGGGGAGGCTGAGGGGAGACCTTATTGAGGTGTATAAAATTATGAGGGGCATAGATAAAGTGGATAGAAAGGACCCATTTCCCTTAGCAGAGGGGTCAAAAACCAGGGGGCACAGATTTAAAGTAATTGGGGGAAGGTTTAGAGGGGATTTCAGGGGAAATTTCTTCACCCAGAGGGTTGTGGGGGTCTGGAACTCAGCGCCTGAAAAGGTGGTAGAGGCAGGAACTCTAACCACATTATAAAAGTACTTGGGATGCTCTAACCTACAGGGCTACGGGCCAAGAGCTGGGAAGTGGGATTAGGCTGGATAGCTCTTTGTTGGCTGGCGCGGACACGATGGGCCGAAATAGCCTCCTTCCGTGCTGTAATTTTCTATGATTCTATGGTGCATCGAAGATTTTATGTTTGTAATTATGCAAATGAGCTTGAGCGGAAACTTGAACCATAACCTCATTTCGGAAAACTTGCGCAATTTGCGCCCGGATTACCGATTGCGCAGTCTGTAATCTGAAAATTTTCCAAGAAAGTACTGCTTTTTAGCTCACCATATTTATTGAGTATAAACTGGCTATTCTTAATTCAACTGATCTGATAATATAAATGGGGTATGGTAGTGTGGCGGTTATGTTACTGGACTAGTAATCTAGAGGCTTGGACTAATAATCCAGAGAATGTAAGTTTATATCTTACCATGGCTGTTTGAGAATTTGAATTCTGGTTTAAAAAAAACATTGGAAATAAAAAAAAGCTGGTACTAGTAAGTGACCATGGAGACAGTGAGTTAGATTGTCATAAAAACCCAACCAGTTCACTCGTGTATTTTGGGGAAGGAATCCCACCGTCCTTATGGGGTCTGGCCTTTGTGACTCCAGCCTCAATTGCCCTTGCCACTCAGCCGCACCAAACCGCGACAACCACGGATGGCAGTGGTTGAAGGTGGTGGCTCACCACCAGCTTCTCAGGGCAACTGGGTCTTACTTGCAATGCCTGCATCCCAAGAATTAATAAAATAATTAATTTTAAGCACTAAATTCCCACTGTATTTGCTTAATTATAATTAATGAATAATTCATTTTTTCAGTACAAAAAACATCTGCATTATCAGATATAGTAAATTTCATTCTAGGCAGTGTAGGTGCTGTTGTTGGCAGCAAGCATGAGACATCCACTAATAAATTGAAGATACCTGCTTTGGGCAGTTGGAGAGCAGATATCTGGCCTTCCCAATTATATTTGGTATCTATACATCAATTTGGTGTAATAAGTTTGCTAACAGCAAAAACAGGCATCCAGTTCAAGACATTCTAAACTGCATCACATGGACAAGTACTACAGTATAAACTATTTTTCAGTGAAAAGTTGTTACATACATAGGATATAGACAAACATAATATGCACCAATTCAAATCAAACATTTGACATTAAGAGCAACATAGACAAAACTTTATACCATCAAGTCAATTTTTTTTGCATTTAGTATAAGTTTTACTCACAGTTCAGGGCATGACAAATCTGATAAGCCATGTGTCGGATATGATGCATTGGAAATGGCATAAAATTGTTTTCCTTTAAGAAATCGTAGGTGCTGAGTCCAAGGAGCTCAAATCCAATACAAATATGTCCATGATGATCAAACCAATCCAGTATTTGTACACATCCACTACAAATTAGAGTAACCCATATTACCAGTGTTAGTAAATCAGCTACGTTTTTATACAGCAAAGCAATTTGGGATATGAATCACAGAACATAGAGTTATACAGCACAGAAAGAGGCCCTTCGGCCCATCGTGTCTGTGCCGGCCATCAAGCCCTGTATTTTAATCCCATTTTCCAGCACTTGGTCCGTAGCCTTGTATGCTATGGCGTTTCAAGTGTTCATCTAAATGCTTCTTGAATGTTGAGGGTTCCTGCCTCTACCACCCTTTCAGGCAGTGAGTTCCAGATTCCAACCACCCTCTGGGTGAAAAAGTTTTTCCTCAAATCCCCTCTAAACTTCCTGCCTCTTAGCTTGAAACTATGCCCCCTGGTTACTGACCCCTCTACTAAGGGGAAAAGTTCCTTTCTATCTACCCTATCTATGCCCCTCATAATTTTGTACACCTCAATCAGGTCCCCCTTCAGCCTTCTCTGCTCTAAGGAAAACAACCCCAGCCTGTCCAGTCTCTCTCTTCATAGCTGAAGCGCTCCAGCCCAGGTAACATCCTGGTGAATCTCCTCTGCACCCTCTCCAATGCAATCACATCCTTCCTATAGTGTGGCGACCAGAACTGCACACAGTATTCCAGCTGTGGCCTAACTAGCGTTTTGTACAGCTCCATCATAACCTCCCTGCTCTTATATTCTATGCCTCGACTAATGAAGGCAAGTATCTCATATGCCTTTTTAACCACCTTATCTACCTGTCCTGCTGCCTTCAGGGATCTATGTACATGCACGCCAAGGTCCCTCTGATCCTCTGTCCTTCCTAGGGTCCTACCATTCATTGTGTATTCCCTTGCCTTGTTAGTCCTCCCAAAATGCATCACCTCACACTTTTCAGGGTTAAATTCCATTTGCCACTGTTCTGCCCATCTGACCAACCCGTCTATATCGTCCTGTAGCCTGAGGCTTCCCTCCTCGCTATTTACCACCCCACCAATTTTCGTGTCATCTGCAAACTTACTGATCATACCTCCTACATTCATATCTAAATCATTAATGTACACTACAAACAGCAAAGGATCCAGCACCGATCCCTGCGGTACACCACTGGACACAGGCTTCCAGTCACAAAAACACCCTTCGACCATCACCCTCTGCCTCCTGCCACTAAGCCAATTTTGGATCCAATGTGCCAAGTTGCCCTGGATCCCATGGACTTTTACCTTCTTGACCAGTCTCCCATACGGGACTTTGTCAAAAGCCTTACTGAAGTCCATGTAGACCACATCAACTGCACTACCCTCATCCACATACCTAGTCACCCCCTCAAAAAATTCAATCAAATTGGTCAGACATGATCTCCCCCTGACAAAGCCATGCTGACTATCCTTGATTAATCCTGGCCTCTCCAAGTGGAGACTAATTCTATCCCTCAGAATTTTTTCCAATAATTTCCCTACCACTGATGTTAGGCTCACTGGCCTATCCCTACTACCCTTCTTGAATAATGGTACTATGTTAGCTGTTCTCCAGTCCTCTGGCACCTCCCCTGTGGCCAGAGAGGTTCTGAAAATGTGTATCAGAGCCCCTGCAATCACCTCCCTTGCCTCACACAGCAGCCTGGGATACATCTCGTCTAGGCCTGGAGATTTATCCACTTTTAAGCCTGCTAAAACCGCTAGTACCTCCTCCCTCTCAATACTAATTTGTTCAAGTATATCACAATCCCCCTGCCTGATTTCTATGCCTACATCGTCCTTCTCCATAGTGAACACAGATGCAAAATATTCATTTAAAACCCCACCTACATCTTCTGGCTCTACACAGATTGCCACTTTGGTCCCTAATGGGCCCTACTCTTTCCCTGGTTATCCTCTTGCCCTTAATATACTTATAAAACACCTTGGGATTTTCCTTTATTTTGCCCGCCAGTGTTATTTCATACCCCCTCTTCGCTCTCCTAATTTCTTTAAGTACCCCCCCCCTGCACTTTCTATACTCCTCTAGCAAAACAAAGAGTGGAACAAAACTACTTCAATTTCAAGTGGCACTCATGTTAGCCCCTCTAAAGAAGTACAATCCTACAAATTGAACCTGGTATGAATTACAGATTCACTTGGTAAAACACTTAGAAGATAAAAGCACCAAGGCCAGACGACCAATACTGGAGTGTAGGACAATCCAATTACATTTTCTCCAAGTAAAAAGCATGGAAATCATGCTGTAACAAATGCCCTTCCTTCTGTCCTCTAAATGCAAATAAAATGAGGAAAATTGCCAGGAATTCTAAATCTTTACACAAAATTTAGGTGTGTTGTTTAGCCTCGAAGACCAGGAAGGTTCCATGTTAGATCCTCATCTATACTGAATTAGTTAATCTTAGGTGGGGTAACCAAGGGAGTATCACAACTTGGGTTGAAGAATGTGGCTGGTTGCTGCTCCCAATCACTATCCAGTACACGAATGGCCATAGACAGAATCAGGCTCACATTTCCACTATTGCTGCATAGTTTCACATCACTCATTTTTCAGGCTCATGACCACATAAGCAAGGCAAAAGGAAGCGGTTTCCATTCATGGAACAGTACCCTTGTTTTGAATCACTAACTTCATGAAAAGAGGGAGAGAAAATTCAAAACAAATCAATTATGTAGTTAGGCCACATCAAAATAGAAGGATAATGTGTTTCATCAAATCCAAACCATTTAATACTTGCTAAAGACGGATAATTCTACAAAATTTCTCATTGAATCTACTTGGGGGGTGGGGGGGGGAAAAGGAAAGAGATTCTCCGATCGCAGGGGGTGGATTAGGCAGGAACCCTGGATCCAGGAGGTAGGTGTAAAGGCACTTACCTCCTGGATGCAACGTCCTCACCTTGCTGTAGCTGGCGAGTTTTACAAAACCCGAACAGCTACAGTTAAAAACAAAATGGAGGTTAAAGAGGCTTCCAGTCTCGTAATATTTAAACAGCCCGCCTCCTGGCAGCGGGTTGCTGCCACCACCCCGGTCAAAACTGGAAGTGGGTGGGTTGGAGGCAGGTTCAGGTCGGGATTCCAATATTTAACACTTTAACTACCCCCACTTCACCTATATTTAGGTTAAAATTCCCACCAATGTCGCATTTAAGTTGCAACAATGCAGAGAAATGCAGCTGCGCATTCCAAGCTCTTCAACTTACGATGCTACTGAATATGCCTACAATTCCTTCAATGAGATTTGACTTACACTTGCTTCCTTTAGGCGCAGTTCAAAGCAGCAGCAAAAATGTGGCGGGAAAGTTGCGCACCTGCATGTGCAGCTGGGACAGAGAAAGGTAGTCTGGTGCCCGTTATGTTGACTTACCACCATAAAGCGAAGCAGAGAGCCTACCAACACAGAGGTCTGTATTATTAATTGGCTAGATTAATGTTTACTATGGCAAGGAGGAACAGACATACTTTTCTTGAATTCAGCTTTTGTCTGCCATTGTAAAAGAAAAAATTCAATTGGAGCTACGCAGAGAAAAACTAATCTGCACACAGAAGTTCCAAATTGAAAGAGCAGACTAGATAAGGGAAGCTAAATAGGAAAAGTTATGAAGGCGTTTTCTTCCTCTCTGGGTGTGCCAGTATAGTCTCATCAGAATTTACAATGTAGAAAACAAAATATGCCATCTTCGCACACTTCCTTGGCACAATACATTATAGCAAAGCATCCATGCAAAAATAGCAAATGCAATAGCACAAAGAAAAATGTTAATCTCAACGCTTATTAAATTAAAAAAAAAATTTAATTTTTTTTTAAACTTACTATGCATTAGCACCCCGCTTACTTATTTCTTCAAGTACACGGACTTCTGAGCGAGCTGCTTCACGGTACCTACCAATATTCTTTATGATCTTCAGTGCAATATATTCTCCCCTGAAAGAATAGTAATGTAGCTTAAATGTTAATGTGCTCTGTATAACGTTGTTTACTTTAACATAATCCCATTTGAAAAGTCTCAGACCAGTCTGCTCCCAAATCTGTGTTATCAATTAGTGTCATCACTTTTGAATGACCCGTGGGATACATGTGGTATAAATAATGATCAAATCTTAAGTATGCTTTCATGCATTTCCCTGAATCAGATTACGAACAATATTACTTTATAAAAGTAAATTAAACCATTAGCTTATCCCCCAGATATTTTCAATCCAAATAGATCCCATTTCTAAATCGCTTGAAGCTATATTCTTGAAAATAGCATGTCATTATTTCCCCCTTTCACAAATGTCTCTTCCATTATAACATTACTGCACATGATATTCTGGATACAATATTAAGCTGGGACGGGAGAGGGAAAAGATTGTGATTATTTGTTGTGCTCATTTGAAAGAGTCTAAATATTGACAGAAAGTGACAAAAGAAAAATTACAATAGAAAAAAACATAGTTAACCTCTAGAGGATGGGGGGGGGGGGGGGGGGCCAGAGAAGAGAGAAATAAAGAGTGAAGAGGAAAGAAATAAATTACAGGAAACTCTTTATTAACCGGCACCCAAATATCCGGAAATCTCTCTTAACCGGCAAAATTCTTGAGTAGGTAACCGGGGTTTTCCTTCATCTCTCGTTTAAAATTAACTTAAAAAAAACCAAGGCGTTTACCTTGTATCGGAGCGTGTAGATTGGGAGGGGAATGTGCAGCCCGGGTAGGCAGCGGACACGACAGATGGTCAGCTGGCGGTCCCCGGGGAGACGGTGCTCCGAATGCAGGCGCATGTCAGTGTGTACGGGGCTCTCGTACGTTGGGAGATATAACTCTCCATTATCCGGACTTTTTGATTAACCGGCACCACGCCGGTCCCGTCGGTGCCGGTTAATAAAGAGTTTCCTGTAACTTGCATTTATACAGCATCTTTAATGCTCAGATTGCCCCAAGAAATATCACAACTAATGAATTAACTTTTTGAAGTGTAGTCACTGTTGTAATGTAGGCAAACATGGCAGCCAATTTGCACACAGCAATGCCCCACAAAAAGCAATGACATAAATGATCAGATTAATTTTTTTTGTGCTAATCTTGGTTGAGGGATAACATGTTGGCCAGAACACTAAGTGAACTCCCCTGCTCTTCTCTGAATAGTGCCATGGGATCTTTTATGCCACCCAAGAGGCTAGACAGGGCCTCTGTTTAACATCCCAAAACTGGCTACATCCCCATATCAAATTAACTACCGTGGCAAGTTTGTGCTAATTGCGCCTGTTTGCGGGCCTTTGAGGAGGCTCTTAAAAATTAAGCTTTTGTTTAGGCGCATGGGCACTAATAGGCACCTTTTAAATATCTATATATATTTGTTTACGAAGAAACTGATTACTGCACACCAATGAAACTAGTAAATGGTTCTGTATAGGTTTTAAGTCTTTTTCAGTTATTTAAAATCGGGTTATTCACAGTTGGTGATTATACACTTATTAAAAATAAATCCATTTTCAGCTGTATTAATAAAACAGCACCAGGTTGCCACTCAAATATATCAAGGAATATTTTGCAAAAAAATTTATGTTCTAAAACACTGCCCGATTGCACTTGTTCATGGACGATTTAACATCTGTGATTATGCAAATGTTGAGCAAAAACTTGAACCATAAAATCAATTTGGAAAACTCGCGCAAGTTTCACCCGGATTGCCGATTGGGCCCAAAGTGGAAACTCTACCCCAAAATATTTAGTGTCTCGGCCTCCTTTCATCCGCAAAATTAAGGCTTCCTCCTTCAACCGAGTGGCCCTATCGTCTTTATTCTTTTACATTTTAATTGCTTAGAAAAGCCCTTACCATTTCCTTTTATAGTATCTGCTAGTCATTTATCATGTGCCCCTTTAGCCCTTCTAATTTCCTTTTACACTGTTCATTTAGATATTCTCACTGCTTCATTAATTTGATGTACCTGCTGGACTATGAATTTATTAATTCATTGCTGCCACCATTTTCCATTTAATCTACTGTTGCCCACTACTCTGAATTTATTGTGCTTCCTCATATCCATTAATTTATTAATTCACTAGTGCCTTCTTAGCTGTGCTACAACATCAATGTCCTTTCTTTGTCAAGTGAGTCATAATGTAAGCGGTTTGTGTTGCTTTCTAAGTTGTTTTCCTATTGCGATTGTATGTTGTCAAAAAAGGCACCTTTTGTTCTACAGGAAACTCTTTATTAACCGGCACCGATGGGACCGGCGTGGTGCTGGTTAATCAAAAAGTCCGGATAACGGAGTGTTATATCTCCCAACATACGAGAGCCCCTTACACACTGACATGTGCCTGCATTCGGAGCTCCGTCTCCCCGGGGACCGCCAGCTGACCGTCTGTCGTGTCTGCTGCCTACCCGGGCTGCACATTCCCCTCCCCATCTACATGCTCCGATACAAGGCAAACGCCTCGGGTTATTTTTTAAAGGAGAGATGAAGGAAAACCCCGGTTACCTACTCAAGAATTTTGCCGGTTAAGAGAGATTTCCGGTTATTTGGGTGCCGGTTAAAAGAGAGTTTCCTGTACTTATTCTGATATTCTTATGTTATTTCAGCAGTAGCTTCTGTTGTCCACTGTTTCAGGGTAGTCTGGGAACAGACTAAACTTTTCAGCACTGTACAGTCTCAACTTCCCATATGCAATGCCACAGGAGATCAATTTATATTTAATAGTTACTAACAAACGAATACATTGATGGAAGCACTTACTTTTTTAGATCAAAGCACTCTACAACCTTTCCAAAAGCTCCTTCTCCTAGATTACAAATTATTTCATCTGAATGGAAAGAAAAACACTTTAAGAACTTGCACACAAAAACACAATATAAATTTCCTTATCAATGCAGAAGTTCATTAAAATAATTTAAGCAGTTTTATACTAAAATATGGTCAAGTTTAATTTTTTTTACTATGGTAAGGGTATTCCTAACACTAACATCCTATACAATAAACTTTCAAAATAAGTAACCCATACTTCAATTAAGTGGAAAACAATGCCACCCCACCATTCGCCAAAAGCTAGAGAAACCTTATTTTGAAGGTTTCCTGAACTACGCGTTATCTGCACAAGATTAATAGGCTAACTTCAGAGTAACAAAGTTCTAAGAATGGTATACTTTTTTAAATTACATGTATGGATCCAAATATGAAAAACAGGTTTTAGAATACACATTCATGGAATCCCCCCCCCCCCCCCCGCTATACATTATGTCCTCCTCCCTCCCATACTTTCCCAAACTATGTCTTTAAAGTGCTCTGTAATAAGTTGTTACAAAAATATTCTATACATCTTGCTTTCAGTTTGTCTCCAGTGTGATATACCAGGTGACCCTCCTCATCATCCTCAACATTCTTGGTTCTCCTCTGGCGGTGACTCTTCTGTACACGATAAGCAGTCAGCAAATTCATCCAGCCATTGAAAAAGGATAGTATTTCGGAACAGAACACACCATTCCCCAGGAGAGGATTCAGGTATTCATATACACGCCAATCCACGAAAGGCCACGGTAGGTTGACGGGTGCAAATTCAAATTCAATCCCCAGAAATTCACATGGCACACAGTGTATGTTACAGAAGAAAAACATGGCAAGGAACAGATTTTAAGATAAGATGCTTCTTGAAATTTTCAAAGCAACAAATGCATCAATACAAAATTCACCAAATCAAAGTTAATAAAAGACATCAAGATTCAAAGCAGGTTGGGAATTACAAATAAAATATGGAAAAAAGGGCATTCTGAGGGGGTCAAAGATATTGCATATCTTTGGATGCAACATATGGTTACAACTAGGTTATGATGGGGAGGAAAAAGAAAATAAGATTTTTGAATTGCAGGGCAAATTATTTTCTCTAAAATGGCCTAAAAAAGGTAGGGAACGAAAACAAGGCTAACATGAATAATTATATTTTCAAGAACAAGGAGTCAACGGCCATTGCGGAAATCAGTTTTAACATTCTGAAGGGGTGGCGAGGGGAACTGTAATTAAATTATGTGAAAATAACATTGTTTTAGGTAGCATGGAGGCAGAATAAGTTTAATTCTTAATGACGGACTATATTCAACATGAGACTGCCAGATTACATCAACACAGCAGTTATGATGCATGGATCATTAACACTGGTCGAATTGCCAGTGATTAGATAACCCCATCTCAGAATGATTGGCATGACATGAAAACTATTAAGATAAAGTGTGGTATTTTAACTGTCCAGGTATGTTTTATAATTGGTTACTTTATTCCAAGGGACTTCCTATTAGTAAAACTGGCAATAGTCTTTTCTAACATTAAACACAATCTCATCAAGGCACTGCCACTGATAACTGTATGCATGAATACATGTATTATAATTGACACCACTTCCAAAATGTAATAGAAAATTATTCCTAAATTGTTATCTTTCTAAAGTTTGACTATCCAGATTTTAAACACTGTTTGGGATGCCTGCCCTACCCCGCCCCAAAAATGCCTAAATTTTATATACAAAACAGAGTATTCAAATACCCCAAATCTGTCAATTTCAAATAAATTTGTTCTTACCGAGTGCGAATGATTACTTGAACCAGAGTGATGTTTTTTAGGCCTATGCCTTTCCCGGCTACTTTTTTGACTCCTTCCACTATCAGGTTTGCCTGACTTGCTGCAATTTTGATGACTATAGTAGTAGCGCTGGTGTCGACATTCTCTGTTGTGACAGCCATTCCTATATTCCATTTTGTACCCATCTCTGTATTCATGCTTTCCGTCATGGTAATCCATGTGCTCATTAACAGATTTTGTTTCCAAGTAATGGCTATAAAAAAAACTTACTAAATTACCAATCTTAACTATTGTTGTGTAGGCTTCACACATTATACATCTGCTTTACTCACCCATCTGAAGGCTTTGAGGGATGATGGCGCTTGCGCCGTTTGTTTTCTCTTTCACTGCTATGGGATCGTTTTTTGCGTTTGTGATTACTGTAATAGTCTCGGTGATCCCAACTCTCTCCGCTGCTCCAATCATAGCTTCGTGTACATTTCAAGTGAGGCATCTATCAATAAATATATTTTGCTTGCATCAATGTTGTCTGTTCAATCTCAACACAAAGCTTTAGAAATCACATTTGAGCTTTACAGCAGTTATAAACAAAAAGTCAAAATATTGTACAGTATTATGTAACAGTGGAAGTAATTTGAAGAATTTAAAGATTAAAAAATTACTGTCTTAAAATTAGTTATTGTAGGCAATTGACACTAGCCATTTGCAATGCTCAGATGTTTTTCTGACATCCAGTCTTGGATGAGCCACAATTTCCTCAACTTAAGGAAATACCAAAGCCATCGTCTGCAGCCCCTGCTACAAACTCCGTACTCATGCCACTGATTCCATCCCATTCCCCAGCCACTCAGGTTGAAACAGACTATTCAATCCCACGTTGAGATTCCGACCACATACCCTCTCCATCAGAAAGACAACCTACTTCAACACCTGCCCCATCCTCAGTCCATCTGCTGTTGAAACCCTCACATTTGTTACCTCCAGGATTTGACTACTGAAATGCTCTCCTGGCCGGGCTCCCATCCTCCGTAAACATCAGTTCATCCCCATATACTATTGCACACCATCAGTCACCCCCTCTCTGACCTACTTTGGCTACTAATCCCCAACACCTCCAATTTAAAATTGTCATCCTAGTGTTCAAATCTCTTCATGACCACGCCTCTCCCCATCTCCAGTCCTACAGCGACCTCCCCCCTTCAGAATTCACCATTCCTCCGACTCCATTATTGGCAGCCACACCTTCAGCCATCTAGGCTGCATGCTCTGAAATTCCCTCCCTAAACCACTCCGCCTCCCTCTTTTCCATTAACACCCTCCATAAAACCTTTGACCAAGTACGTTGACAGGCCGCAAGTTCCAGATTTCGCGCATGTGGAAATCCCGAGCTTGCGGGGCATTTCAAAAGGGAATACGGCAGCGTACTCAGTCATACACATAGCAATTTCAGGGAATATCTGGTCAAGTATCTTATTGCTGTGCACAAATTAGCTGCTATGTTTCTCCACATTACAACAATGACTACACTTCAAAAAAGTACTTAACTCACTTAAGTGCTTTCGGATGTCCGGAGGTCAGTGAAAGCCACTATATAAATGCAAGTTCTTTTTCTAATCTGGCCACTGGGCTCCCACTACATTAGTTCAGGTGATAAACGCTGACTATAAAATGGCAGCTATTGTGTGTCACACCAGCTGTAACAGGGAAGTGTGACATGGTTAACACTGAAAACACCATTCACAACACCAAGTGGAAATTTTTCCGTGGACAAAACGAAATAGAGAACGCTGACTTATTTCAGTATCAGACTTAGGATAGTGCTTGTTCGTATCAAAAGATTTTAGGTGGTTTAACATAACAGGATGCCTATTTGCACCAATTTTCTGGATTTTTAGAAATGGTGCAAGTTATTTCATAAAATGATCAATAAACGTAATCAGGCCGTTCGTTATACAACTTAAAATGGCGCCGAAAAAAATATTCTTTTGTTTTCTTGATATTATTTCGGACCCTTCCTTAATTTCCTCGGGGAGAAAAATCGTACTTTCACTTCGTCCTCACCTCCCCAATGACTGTTATCCTACAGACAGGATCTTGTAAGCTTTATTTAGGTTTCAGTACCAGAACGGGCACCCTTGACAGTGAAGGCACTGATAAAATACCAGCTGCTAAAAGACTCGCCCAAAACAAGATCGAAACGGACTTTTCCGATTTGTAGTAACGAGCCTTCGGGAAAATGTACTTTTCAAACACAAAATATATCCTGGAAGATTAAATTGACGATTAAACAAAAATATATCGAGGCTGAAAGTATTTGTTGGGCCGCTCCAGAGCGAAATCCTTGCCCGGCGAGCACGGGTCGCCATTTTGTTGGCGTTTTCGGTCTCAAACCCCGTCTGACGGACATTTTCTCCAACATTAAAACAGGGTCCGCGAACGAAGAGCAGATATCGACGGCAACACCTCTCTGCATAACGAGCCTTCGCTGCGATGTCAACAATCTGCCGCATCTGCTACAATACACGATGAGGAAATGTCATCGAGTAAACACAAGACAGCTCAGCGACTCGTCCCCCCCCCCTTTCTAAAAACGACTTTCGTACTTTAAATACAAAGCATTCGGCTAAAATTGCAGCACAATCCCCCCCCAAAGCAGCTACTGAAAACCGAAAACAAAAATACTGCCAGCGGTCTTACCTCAATACGGCTTCAAATCGCATCAACTAAAGACACAAAAAATAAAACTCCGCTCCCACACAAAATGGCGGCGGAACTCACAGAGCAACAATAAGCGATGTGCGTCAGCCTTTGGCGCATTTCCGGCCGGCCAGGCTGGGCGGGGCTCACATTAGGCAACAGCAGCTGACAAATGGCCTTACAGTTTGACTGCGTCTACATATATCACCATCATTTTCGATGAGGAAGGTAATTCGCCCCTCTTAACCCATCCATCCTGAACAACCCTACACGTCCCCACAACTGTATCTGATTGTTTTTTCAGTGGTGCCAAGGTGTTTTTGTCTCCATGACCTTTCATTCCAAGTGCTCTGTGTGAACAAGAAGCTCCTGATATAAGAACATAAGAATTAGGAGCAGGAGTAGGCCCCTCGAGCCTGTTCCGCCATTCAGTAAGATCATGGCTGATCTTCAACCTCAACTCCACTTTCCCCACCAATCCCCATATCCCTTGATTGTCCTAGAGTCCAAAATTCTACCTATTTTGGCCTTAAATATACTCAATGACTGAGTATCCACAGTACTTTGGGGTAGCGAATTCCAAAGATTCACAACCCTCTGAGTGAAGAAATTCCTCCTCATCTCAGTCTTAAATGGCCAACCCCCTTATCGTGAGACTATACCCTCTAGCCAGGGGAAACAACCTCTCAGCATCTACGTGTCAATCAGCCTTGTGGTTCGTCTCTACTGCCTCCAGTGCTTGAATGTGTCCCGTGTTTTATGAGGCCAGACCCGGGACACAGTATTCAAGGTGCAGTCTGAGCAGACCACTGTACAGTTTGATCTCTGACTTCCATTCCACTGTTTTGGCTATGTAGTTAAACATTCTATTAGGTTTGTTCACTGCTGCGCTGCATTGTTTATACATGTTGAACATTGAGCCTATTAAGCCTCTTAGGTCTGCATCCTAAAAAGAAAGACTTGCATTTATATAGCGCCTTTCACTACCTCAGACGTCCCAAAGCGCTTTACAGCCAATTACATAGGATATACGGCACAGAAACAGGCCATTCGGCCCAACCAGTCCCTGCCGGTGTTTATGCTCCACTTGAGCCTCCTCCCGTCTTTCCTCATCTAAATCTATCAGCATAACCCTCTATTCCCTTCTCCCTCATATGTTTGTCCAGCCTCCCCTTAAATGCATCTATACTATTCGCTTCAACCACTCCCTGTGGTAGCGAGTTCCACATTCTCACCATTCTTTGGGTAAAGAAGTTTCTTCTGAATTCCCTATTGGTTTTCTTGGTGACTATCTTATACTGATGGCCTCTAGTTATGCTCTTCCCCACAAGTGGATACATTCTCTCTGTATCCACTCTATCAAAACCTTTCATAATTTTATAGACCTCGATTAGGTCAACTCTCAGACTTTTTTCAAGAGAAATGAGACCCAGCCTGTTCATCCTTTCCTGATATGTATACCCTCGCATTTCTGGTATCATTCTTGTAAATCTTCTTTGCACCCTCTCCAGTGTCTCTATATCCTTTTTATAATATGGCGACCAGAACTGCACGCAGTACTCCCAAGTGTGGTCTAACCAAAGTTCGATACAGGTTTAGCATAACTTTCCTACTTTTCAATTCTATCCCTCTAGAAATAAACCCTAGTGCTTGGTTTGCATTTTTAATGGCCTTGCTAACCGATGGTGCAACTTTTAGTGATTTGTGTATTTGTACTCCGAGATCCCTTTGTTCCTCTACCCCACTGAGACTCGCACCCTCCAAGTGATAAGTGACCTCCCTATTCTTCCTACAAAAATGTAATACCTCACATTTGTCTGTGTTGAACTTCATTTGTCAATTATTTGCCCATTCTGCAAGTTTATTAATGTTCTCCTGTAATTTGTTGCAGTCCTCCTCAGTATTGACTATCCCCCCCCAATTTGGTATCATCTGCAAATTTAGAAATTGTTTTTGATTCCAAAGTCTAAATCGTTAATATAAATTGTGAACAGCAGTGGTCCCAGCACTGATCCTTGTGGAACACCACTACCCACCTTCTGCCACTGTGAATAGCTACCCTTTACTAAGTACATTTGAAGTGTAGTCATTGTTGCAATATCGGAAACTATTTCAAGATCATTGATAGAGTACATGTATCACCCAATTTATTTCTTCATATATGCAATACTTTACACTTGTCTGCATTAAATTTAATCTGCCATTGTTGGGTCCACTCAGATTTTTTTTTGTTTGTTCTGTAATTTCTGGGCTGCCTCCTTCGAGTCCAATGCCCCTTCTGAGTTTTGTATCGTCTGTAAATTTGGCCAGTTTGCACTGAGTTTCTGAATCTTTGATGTAAATTAGAAAGAGCAGTGGTCACAATACTGAGCCCTGGGGCACCCCACTAAGTGCTCTTACAGTTCTGTGGGAGGTGATGAACAACATAAATGAACTTGGAATACACAAAATATAAATGTAATACTTAAAACAGAAAAGAATTTGTCTATGAATTAGTTTGCCTGTAAATTTACCCATAAAACTTAATTCATCCATGGAAATGTTTATATATTGATAGGAAATCAAGTAATGAGCAGAAAGACAACAAAACTAAGCTCAGTATACAAGTAACTAGGTAGTATTCTATTGCACTGAGCTCAAGAGAAGTGTTAGCATGCCATTTCCTAATTCACGCAGTTGAGGATAATCCCAGTGTAAACTTGCCCCCCAAATCCATGCCCATTTCTCCTGCAACTCTCTTTTGAATTCCTCCAATCTGGTTTCTGCCCCTCCCACTGCACCAAAACAGTCCTAACCAAAGTCACAAATGACATTCTCTGTGACTATGACCATGGTACATTATCTCCTTATCCTTATTGATTTTCTTGTAGCCTTCGACATGGTTGACCACATCATCTCCTCCAATACCTCTTCTTCATTGTCCAGCTCGGAGGAACTGCCCTCTCTTGGTTCCACTCTTACCTATCCAAATGTAGCCAGAGCACCTCTAACAATATCTTCTCTTCCCATCCCTGCACCATCACCTCTGCAGTTCCCAAGAATCTATCCTTGGCCCCCTCCTCTTCCTAATCTAAATGCTGCCCCTTGATGACATCATCCACAGACATTCACCAAGAATGTTCTCAAAGCTGCTCCCATTCTGCTGCCATAACTTTGCTGGAAGTGCAGTGGAAACCCTATTTACGTGGTAGTGGAGCAGGGCAGTTCAGAGGAAATTCCCAGCCACGGTATCAGCTTCCACATGTATGCTAATGTAACCCGGATCTATCTCTTCATCATCTCTCTTGACCCCTCCACTGCCTCTGTGCTGTCAGTGCCAGTCCAACATCCAATCTTGGATGAGCCACAGTCTCCTTCAGCTAAACATTGGGAAGACCAAAGCCATTGTTTTCAGCCCCCACTACAAACTACATATCCTTGCCACTGATTCTAGTCCCCTCCCTGGCCACTGTCTCAGGTTGAACTAGACTATTTGACCCCGAGCTGAGAATTTGACCCCCATATGATTTCCATTATAAAGACTGCCTTCTTTCACTTCTGTAACATTGCCTGCCTTGGCCTTTACCTCTGTCCCTCTACTACTGAAACCCAGATCCATGCTTTTGTCACCTCCAGACTGGTTTACCCCAATGCTCTCCAGGCAGCCTCCATACTCCAACGGCTATAAACCTCAGTTCATCCAAAACACTGCTGTCCATATCCTATCCTGCAGCATGTCCTGCTCGCCCATCACTGCTGTCCTTACTGAACTACATTGGCTCCTGGTCCCCAACACCTCAGATTTAAAATTCTCATCCTTGTGTTTAAATATGTCCGTGGCCTCACCTTTCCCTGTTTCTGTAACCTCCTCCAATGCCAGAACCACCCCAAACTCTCCAGTCCTTTGATTTTGGCCTCTTGTGCGTTCCCCACTTTGACCCACCATTAATGGCTGTGCCTTCAGCTGCCCAGATCCCACACTCTGGAATTAATTTCAGAAACCCCTCAATTCTCTCAACTTCCTCATCCTCCTTTAAGACCATCCTTAAAACCCACATCTCACTCCTCTTAATATCTCCTTTGACTTGGCATCCATTTTGTCCTTACATCTCTTTGAAGCACCTTGGAATGTTTTTCTATGTTAAAGGCATTAAATAAATCCAGTTACCACATTTTTCAATACAAAGCTGAAAGAATTAAGAGTCAGTTTCTGGCTAAACTTTTGGGAAAAAAATGAGCAATAATTGAACTGAAAGATTAAGGGCAAAGAATGAGCTAAGCCACAAAGAATAATAGGAGAAAATAATAGAAAGCTTAGTAAATAAAAATGAAGGATTTCTGAAAATACTGAGTAAAATTATTAAAACAGATGATGCTGATCATATCTAAAGTGCAGGAAAATAATAAAAGTGGAAGACAACAGAACAGAAGTAGAATATCCAAAATTGTATTGAAAGGAAATAGAAGATTAATTTACCGCAAGGCAGTAAATAAATCAACTTCATGATAGAAATAAAGATATTGAAAAGATCACAAAATAACAAAGGGAATATTTTCCAGAGGGGTCCTCCCGCTTGTCCACATCATTTTTCCGGGAATTCTCTGTCTCTTCCACTGAAATGACAGTTGATGAGCGGGAGAATCCCTGTGGTAATTAATGTTCATGGAGTCAACTGAAACCTTGTCCAGCAAAGAAAAAAACACACAACAAAAAGGAAGCCAAACCTACTGCAAATTGGGACAGATGCCAGCAGTTTCCATGCAGGTTCTCCTGAATTCCCTCTGTAACTTTTGCCCCTTGTGCCAGTTCCCTGGGGTTTCCGCTGAAGTTATGGTGGGAAATCGGATGAACCTCTGCAGAAATTCCGGGTGAAAGTTTCCCGTTTCACACCTTCCAGTGGAACACCCAGGAATTTTTAAAACTTTGTTTCCCACTGTCATGAAATCAAAGCAGTACGAAATTATCTACTGAAGATTGTCACGCACCACTTTCCTGAATGTGCTTTTGGTGATTTCACACCCAAGTTAAATTAGATGTTGTTTTGACGTGAAGTCAAAACCACTTCACATTGACACAAATTACATAGTATAACTAGCCTATAAATCAGTAGAGGCCTTCCTTGTGATATTGACAGTGTAAGGAGTATCAGCTATTATAACAAATTACTATGTCCTGATTCATGTACTGAGCTATTTTAAAATTTCATACAATAAACAATAAATCTCAATAATGCCAAGAGTTTTAAAATGCCTCATTTTACCAACATAGTGAACTTCCTATCTTTCATCTGGAGATTTAACTTAAAAAGCATTATTCTTGTGGTAGCTGGGGTAGGTGGTGGTATCATATCATCAGTTCTTCCTGGCTACCCTTTCCTCACCCTACCACCACCCACACACATGGCCACCTTGACCCTGTAGTGTTATATGAATAACAACAATGCCAACAGACTTATTGGCCGGAGTTTTCTGTACCTGGGCGGGTCGGGTGCAGGTGGTCGGCATGGTGGATCATGACCCCGTTGTTGCATCCATCCCGCTGCAGAAATTGACTTTGTGTTCCGGCCCTATTAAATGGTGTGGGTCTGATGACGTCATCGATGACGCGTTTTCAGCCGGGATATTTAAAGGCGCCATGGCCACATTGCATTTGAAGGTTCATCTAGGAATGGAGATTTTGATTACTCCAAACAGTTGGAGAGATGGCTGCACAGAGGCAGAGGGCTGCACCCAGGTTCTCCGATGACTCCTTCCATATGCTCGTGGAGGGAGTCAGAGCACGCAGGGAGGTCCTCTTCCCTTCCAATGGGCGGAAGAGACCTCCCCAGGAGACAAAAAGAGCCTGGCTCCAAATTGCAGAGGAGGTCAACAGCAGGGATGTGGTCAGGAGGACCTGGGTGCAGTGCCGGAAACATTTCAATTACTTCATTAGATCAGGAAAGATGAGTACAAAGCCACACTCAACTTCATCCTGCTTTGCCTCTCATCACATCCCCATCACTCTGCCTTCCCAACCCTACTCCTGCACATCCTTACTCACACCAACATACCTTGCACCTCCACCCATCTCTCTCTCTCTATCTAAATGATCACATCCCCATCTGACTAGCCACCCTTCACACTCACCCTCATCCTTATGCAATCATACCAACTAACAACACACAAGGAAGCCACTTGACATTGCCACCCCAATCCATCATAGTCTCCCTCTAAAGATGTAACCCATCCATTCCTTACACTCATTCCATCACTCTCACTCAACCTTCTCTTCTTTCCCTTCTTGCAGGAGAAGAGAGCGCACAATAAGAGGGAGAGGGCCAGAATTGGAGGTGGGCCTCCATCATTTGCCACCCTCACAACAGCAGAGGTGGCTGCGTTAGAAGTATCGGGAGTGGCCGAGCAGCTGGAGGTGGGGGACCTGGTGACAGAATTACATATATACAGCTACATGGCATACATCAGTCACTCATATGGGGACTGATGTCATCAGCCAGTGAATGGTCATCATGTGCATTATGGTATCTACCCATTCTTCATATGGCATATCTAACTCATCTCTTTACTCTCCCACAGGTCCATCAAGAGCCCCCCCCCCCCCCCCCACTGTCCAGGAGGAAGAGGAAGACGACTCCTCAGAGGAGCCTCCAGACATGAGCGCACCCAGCACCAGCGCAGAGACGCACACCTCGGTGGGTCCCACGCGAGATAGAGTAGTGTTGTCACCGGGTCCGTCACAAGTGAGCAAGGGCAGATGGTGGAGATAGGGACAGCAGTGGAGACTCCTCACTGGAGGGCGCAGGACACTCCCAGCTCTGCTCAGCTGCATGCAGACGCTGAGCCTCGGGGCCATCCAGAAAGAGGGCGATCCTGGAGGGGCAGGAAGAAGTACAGGGGGTGCTGACAGGTTTTGCGACCGCGATGTCTGCAGATGTTCAGAGAATGGAGGAGTCCATCTCCAACATGAGCACCACCGTGTCGCAGACAATGGTGACTGTAGGCTTTTCCATGGATAGGATGGCCACCTGCATGGAGCAGCTAATGCACCACTCAAAGATGACACACAAGTAGATTTCACAAGGGTAGCTGCGTGAGTGTTTTAGTCAATGTTAATGTCAAGTTTCCGTTAATGTATTGTCAACCATAAAAATCTTTATTTTCACCACTTTCCCGCCTTGGACAAATTTGTGTGAACCTTTGGAAGTGGCTTAGTGCGTTGCAGTGAATGGTGAGACATAACGGTACTTCCAGCAATGGTGGTCAGTGTGAAAGGAATGGCTTGTAGGGATGCTTTATGGTGTTGCTGTGGTGTGGTGCCAACCTCGCGCAGCATGTGGCAGCCATATGGGTGTACTGTGTAGCGTAAAGTTAAGTAAATCTGGCCATGATGAGGCCATCCCTGGCCTCCCGGGCAGTTGGGTGCTTGCGCTTTCTGGCCCGCAGGTTCCTCCAGCTCCTGCTCCTCCTCGTCTTCCAGCTGATGTTCCTCCTCCTTTGAAGAGGCTGTGCGCTCAGTGCCTTGCTCCTCATGCAGCGCTAATCCTCGCTGCTGGGCGCAGCAGACCACGACGATTCCGGAGACCCTGGCTGGTGTGTACTGAAGGGCTCCTCCAGATCTGTCAAGGCATCTGAAGCGCATTTTGAGCATGCCTATTGTCTGCTCTATGACACATCTGGTGGAAATGTGGCTTTCATTATATCTCTCCTAGGCCACAGTACTCGGCCTCCTCATGGGTGTCATGAGCCATGTCTTCAGTGGCTAGCCCTTGTCTCCAAGCAGCCAGCCGGAAGGTCTGTTTGGAGGAGTGAAGAGCTGAGGGAGGGTGGACTGGCGCAGGACAAAAGAGTCATGGCAGCTGCCAGGGAATTTGGCACACACATGCATGCTGATCTTCCTATGGTTGCAGATGTACTGCACATTGAGGGAGTGGAAGCCCTTGCGGTTAACAAAGACTCCTGGGTTATGATGGGGTGCCCTGATGGCCACATGTGTGCAGTCGATGACGCCCTGCACCCGTGGGAAGCCAGCCAGAGTGGCAAAGCCAAGCGCCCGCTCAGTAACACCGGCTTCATCAGTGGCAATGTTGATATAATTGGCTGACTTGTCGAACAGGGCATCGGTGACCTGTGTGATGTATCTGTAGGCGGCCACAAATGTCTGCTGCAGATCCCTGGAAGGAGCCTGAGATGAAGAAGTTGAGGGCGCTGATGACTTTGACAGCCACTGGTAAGGCGAGTCCACCTGCTCCTCTGGGCTGCAGGTCTTGCTCGAGCAATGTGCAAATGTCTGCGATAACCTGGCACGATCCTTTGGCACTGCTGCTCAGTCATGTTGAGGAAGCTCATCCTCTGCCTGTATACCCTGTGTTGGGGGTATCACCTCTGATGCAGTGCAGCCCTGCGCTGATGCCCTCTGTCCTGTGCAGCGTCAGGTGGTTGAGGAGAAGGTTGGTGGTGGTGTTGGTGCTGCTGGTGGGCCTGGTGCTGCTGGTGTTGGGGTTCATTGTGGTCCAATTCTGAGGACCAAGGTGAGACAGTATAAGAACATAAGAAATAGGAGCAGGAGTAGACCAATCGGCCCCTCGAGCCTGCTCCGCCATTCAATGAGATCATGGCTGATCTGATCCAACCTCAACTCTAAAGAACACAAGAAGTAGGAGCAGGACCAGGCCACTCGGCCCCTGGGCCCGCTCCGCCACCCACAGGGCCTTGACCGATCCGAACTCAAACTCATGTCCAATTTCCAGCCCGCTCCCCGTAACCCCTAATTCCCTTTACATCTGGGAAATGGTCTATTTCTGTTTTAAATTTATTTAATGAAGTAGCTTCCACAGCTTCCTGGGGTAGCAAATTCCACAGACCCACTACCCTCTGAGTGAAAAAGTTTCTCCTCATCTCAGTTTTGAAAGAGCAGCCCCTTATTCTAAGATTATGTCCCCTAGTTCTAGTTTCACCCATCATTGGGAACATCCTCACCGCGTCCACCCGATCAAGCCCCTTCACAATCTTATATGTTTCAATAAGATCGCCTCTCATTCTTCTGAACTCCAATGAGTAGAGTCCCAATCTACTCAACCTCTCCTCGTATGTCCACCCCCTCATCCCCGGGATTAACCGAGTGAACCTTCTTTGTACTGCCTCGAGAGCAAGTATGTCTTTTCTTAAGTATAAACAGCATCCTTGCTGATGGAATAGATAGCAGGTCAAGTAGAGATCAGAGGAGCAAGCTATCAATGTGATAGGTTGTAACAATGAGGTGAGACTGGATGACGACTTTGCTGGAAGCATTTGCAGCCTGTAGAAAGCTAAATCTGTGCTGGGAATGCAGTCAGCAATAGCTCCTGCCTGAGGAAAGTGACCTGCTGTGAGTTGGGAGCTTTTATAGTACATTTCATGCTGTCATCTAATCAGCTGGTGCAATGGCCACTCAACTCCCACCTCAGGCTGACAGACGTGGTTCCTGAGCTGCGTGAATCCTGTGGGCATCCAGGGAAATTCGAAAGGTAGGCTGAAAAACACTCTTAAGGATCTGACAACTACCTGTTAATGATTTGAATTAGGTCGCCCGCCTCTGCCAGCACCGGCAAATGCACTCGAGAGAAAGGCGTGTGGGGGCGGGATTGACAGCGGGTTCCTGACCCGCTGCAATTTATTTCAAATTTCCCACCCGACCCGCCTCTAATCACGCCCGCACGGACCCCAGAAAATTCCGGCCATTGTATCTATGTAAATGTGTACACTAGTAAATACCATACAAGAAAGTGTACAACTGCACCAGTTGTACACATGCCATCTAGTGGAGACTTTATTTAGTGGTATCCACATAGGAAACCTCTGCATTCACTATCTGCTTTTAATCAAACCATTTATCAGATTCAGTTGGAGAACTTTACTTGCACACTGATTTCTATTTATTCGTCTAGACCGTTGAATTTCCAAATCATTCTTTTCTGAGTCCTTTCCCTACATTATTGTCCTTTTGAAGATAGGATGGCAAAAAAATTGTGAATATTCTAAATGTGGCCTTAGCAAAGAACCATATAGAGTTAAAACAATGTAAAGTGTATATTGAGAAAAGGATATTCAGCTTCTCAAACCTGTTGCAACCACAGAGTCTTGTACAATTTGCTCTCTCACGGATTCTACCCAACCCATTCAATCTCCTGAGGGAAATAACCAATGAGGCATAGAAAATAAAGTTCTGTGAGATTTCTCCACAAGACCAATCAAGCTAAACACCAAAGCATTAATCCAGCTTTACATTTATAACTCTGACTAATTACATTTCACAGGCGGGTCATTAATTAGATAGAGACTTTTTGACACAGTTAGTGATTTTTTGCTGAGTTAGGACAGGTTCAGGCTTGAACCATCAGGGAATCAGCACAGACCAGAGGTCAGCGATTGTACCATTAGGAACGTAGGGAGGGCCGAATTACAAAGGATGATGGCATCATGACAACTTCCTGCATATCAGATCTTGACATGCAGAATCCTCTGATCATTGTCACACACATTCTAGATATTGTGGGAGTGGAAGCCCTTCCTGTTGATGTAGTTGAGTGGGTGTTCTGTGGGTGTCATCAAAGCAACGTGAGTGTCTTTGCTTGCACTCCGGACTTCAGGGAAGTCACCAACCTCATACAATTGTATGGCCCTTTCTCATCGTTACTTTGCTGTAATGCCAAAGGTGATGAATTGACCACTCTCCTGTAAAGGGCACCAGTGACCTGATGAATGTATGCCCACACTGCACCCTGGCTGATATTACATAAATCTGGAAGTATGCCAGTGGGCTAGCCCTGTCAGAAGTAAGTACAGATATTTGTAGTCATAAATCCAAAAAAAATGCTTTAAAAAGTATTTCCAAGCTGTAGAAATCAGTGTTTAAACCCTCCAGACTTTTAAGGCTCTCAAACTCCACACTTCCACCTTGATCAGTTGATTCTGGCAGCTGCTCTGTCTCATATATCTCATTCTAACTTACCTCGAGTGCATTAACAGTGCAAACCTAGGAAACTCACGGCTGCTACACCACTGGCTCTCACTCTGACATATGCAAACAAGGTCAGTGGGGCCTCCATTCAGGATCCTCTTCTACTCTCACATCCTTTGGCATCCTTGTGCTCTGTGACTCACCCAGTCACTACTCTTCACCTAAACTATCTATTTCCCCCGAGTGTGTCTCTGGGTTGGTGAGTGCTAGCGCTGGGGGGGCATGACAGAGTGGAAGTATATCTTGAGTTGCTCTCTGCTGCTGAAGCTCCAGCTAGCTATACCTCTGAGCATTCTTGCATTGCTTCAGCTTGTGTTCTTTCTGTGCAAATGAAAAGAATCACATTAAAGTTATTGCCTCCATTCTCTTCATCCCTCTTGGGTTTGTAAACATACTGATAGCAAGATACATGATACATATAAAGTTGCTTTCAATACAACACATCTATCTGCTCAAAAGTGATCTACTGCAACTTCATCATCTCCCACTTCCAGTGATAAATTGATGCCCAGGATCTCCATAACCTCTTCCTCATGGGATGTTAGCACATGGATGTCAGCTGGTCCTCCACCTGCAACCCTTTTTTCACAGGCATTGTGAGCAATCTGCTGCATGAGGGTACAGTTTCAGTGCTGTGTTACATACTACTACCCTTCTTTTTCCATTGATGTAATCTTTCATCTCTTGAAATTGAAGAATGCCTACTGTAGGAGAAAATTAAAAAGACAGGTGATCGATGAAGAGACATGTACATGTGAGGAAGGGTGATTTGGAGGGATTCAGGTGACAAAGTACTTGTGCATTTCTTTCTCACTGGTATAACCCAGAGGATAGTACTTGAACACTTATGGCATGCAATGCACATTTGCCTCTGTTATTCCATGGTACTAATTGGTGTTGGGGCCAGAGCACCTACCTTGGCTGCCCATTGTCAGATCATTGAACCTCTTTCTGCATTGCAAGGGTATCCTGGTGGTCAGCCATGTTCCATGAATAGCTACTGCCACTTCCTTCCAGATTGCTCCTGCAGCACAGTTTTCAGTCTCTTTTGCTCCACAGCCTTATCTTACTTAAGAGACACTCCATCTGACTGTCTATCAAAATTAGCTACTCCTTCTCTTCCTCCCACTTGCTGCTGCCATCTCCAGTTCAGGAATGAGGATGCACACCTTTAAGTGCAGACTGTTTTTAAATTACTTCACACTTGACTTTCCTCCACCCTCTCCCATCCATGTTTTCAGGGCCTCCATGGGCACTTCTGCCCTATGGTTGGCAGGACTCCTGAATGTGTCCTGCTAGCTTTATTCAAATTAGCTGATCCCGGAATTTTTGACATGATTAGCTTAATTTCCACTGGGTGCACTTAAGTTCCGCCCCCTTGCAATTCTGGTAGCAGCTTGCAGGACTCGGAATTTCAGGGCCAAGATTTGTACTTCTCACTTACACAGCTAGCTAAGTGCAGAAACATTTCTGAAAATGAGTTATCCACCTAGGATAACCGTCTGCAGTTAATCTTACCAAACAGCTTTATTAAATATAATTTTTAGATGTTTGGAAACAAGAATCAAATGAAAAATGGAGAGAATGCAACAAAATGTTTCATAGTTATAATGGGTTGCTTCATTTATTAGAAGAGTTTAAAACATTCACAACTATGGGTACAAAAATTAGAAATTGACAACCATTCAGCCAAACTGTTAGAACACAGTATAAATTACACATAATATATAAATTCTATGCACAGATAAATTAGCCAGAATATTATCAACAATATTTCCATTAATATCATACAGCAGTATAAAAAAATCAATTTTCAAATACCACAGCTGCAACTTCATATTTTTTTTAACCAAATTAAGCATACAGCTACAAAACTGTAGAAGAAGTCATGCTATTTTAGGCTCTTTACAGGAAGCATTTGACAACAAAACAGATTTTCGTGTGTGAAAAGTGGCAATGAACTGTCAGAATGACAAGTATGTTCCAGCACAGTATGGAGTACTACATATTTTAAGCCTCATAACGCCAGTGATGCAGTGTGTCCAATTACAGCCAGCAGTTTTGCCAAATTCATCACCACTCAGGAACAGATAGATATCAGCTGTGTAGAGTTATGAGTGATCTTGGTAATCCTTGTTTAATTATTAAATGGATAAAGTAATTGACATACAATTTACAAAAAAATTGTTTGTAGAACAAGTGCTTACAAATGGATGCAGGGTACAGAAGATCAGTATATGTATGTGACACCAGTCATATAATACTAGTGTGGCTAATATGTGACTCCACATACAATATTATGTGCTACAAAAATATCTTGCTATTTAAGTAGCTTTGACAATCAAATGCCATTATATATGTATGTCACTATTGTGTGTATTTTGAATGGCTTTAATTTCCAGACTTTTAATTAACACAGTGGTATAATCATACGCAGTTATATAGACTTAGTTCTTCTTCAATATTCTTTACCAACATGACTGTTCAGATAGCAGTCAACAGTATTAATCATGATTTCTTTGCTGTAGTAAATTATAAAGGTTAGTAGAAGTATGTGAAAATCACATTTATATAAACAAAATTACCACATTCTGCGGGAAAAGGCATGTTTCTGCCAGATTTAAACCTGATAGATTATAATAAAAGTTTATGGAGATTCAACAGACTGCAGCTACATTATTTCACAGATAATGTAACTGTAGTCTGTTAAATCTCCATAACCTTTGATTATAATTTATCAGGTTTTAATCTGTTGTATTAATCTGTGATTTAATGTGAACAAGGCATACTGACAAATGGCATTTTACAACCCAAAATCTTTTCCACATCTGAAAGGGCACAAAAGAAAACTAGATTTATATTTAAATTTTTGCATTTCTGTATTGTTTAAACAATGTTAATGATAAATTGTATCATCTAGTCTTGCTAAACAAGCAAGTTAATAATGTCACAATAATTCAAACTTTAATGAGACATTTTAAATACATGCATATGATCAGGTCAGGTGCCCATTGAGTAAAATCTTACAACATAAAATATGTGCTCTATAGAATTACCAAGTAATGTACACAACTGAATATCAGTCTAGTAGAATCTTCCTGCATACGGAAGTGATCCGTTCCAGTTGAGATAAAGAGCAGTTGCCTTTGCACAGTGAATCCTCTGCTTCTTGAGTTCAGCTCACATGTTCAAACCCATTTCAAGTAGAGTTTAAAACGAGCAATCCAGTGCCCAGAATATAAAAAAATGATGTATTTACTGTCACATCCATTCAGAGTTTATTGAGAGAAAATATTTCTGCAAGTCTTGCAGTCTGTTGTTTGTCTAAATCAGTCACAGACCATGTAATAACGGAAATATTTCTGTAATTTAGTATTATCCAGTTTTCTGTAAATAGGATCTGTACAACTTAAATAATGCTTTTGTTCAGAGAGGGGTTGCAGTGGGGGAATCATTTTTCTCTCTGCATGTGTATAATTCTGACTGATGAATCCTGCTCATCAAAGTTCATAAGAAAACCTAGGTCTTTGCTGGTTTCTGAAGTCAATAGTGCAAGCTATGTTATTGGTAGATTTATATCCCACTGCTTCGATACACTCATGTCTTTCCCAAGAGTGTTGATCTGAAACAAAAAAAAAGTCAAAATTTAGAATAAGAGATTTGTCAGAGTTATGAAAATATTTTGCATCCTTTAAATTACCTAAAGCATTAAAACATGCTACCGAGAAATATAATATTGGAATACTTACTATTACAAACAGTTGAATGTACTAATAAACTATATCTAAACTTAACGGATAAATCCACCAATTCAGATTATGGTAAATCCAGAGATTTGATAGGTTGGAGTTCAGTATAGTGAAATCTTACCATGCAACTCAAGAGTTACCAAAGTTCTCATCGATTGAACAGGTCCCTTACTTTGATACAATTATGTTCTACTGTTGCCCACATAATAAGTCACTGCACTTTAAAATAATTCATTGTATGTGAAACACTTTGCAATATTTCTGATATATTTGATAACTTGTGATATACAACACGGTGGCATAGTGGTTAGCACTGGTGCCTCACAGCGCCAGGGACCCGGGTTCGAATCTGACCTCGGGTGACTGTCTGTGTGGAGTTTGCGCATTCTCCCCGTGTCTGCGTGGGTTTCCTCCGGGTGCTCCGGTTTCCTCCCACAGTCCAAAAATGTGCGGGTTAGGTTGATTTGGCTATGTTAAATTGACCCTTAGTGTTAGGGGGGGATTAAATATGTGGGGTTATGGGGATAGGATGGGATATGCTAGAGGGAATTAAATACGTGGGGTTACGGGGGTAGGGTGGGATATGTGCACTGTGGGGATTAAAGCAGGGACAGGGTATTGGATTTGGATGATCAGCCATGATCGTATTGAATGGTGGAGCAGGCTCGACGGGCCGAATGGCCTACTCCTGCTCCTAGATTCTATGTTTCTATGTTACATGTAAAACTTTTTTTGTATTCTGTTGGAAATGGTGTCATGACATCGATAGCAAATATATCATAGCTTTTATTCCTAACAGCATTTAGAATAAAAAGTATTAGAATTGGAGTTTACCTTAAAGTTTTCCACCTATCTTTTTCAAGCTGATTTTCTGGACTTTCACTTTCATACGATGCCAAATACAAACCTGAGAGTAGGAATGGAATGGAATTTCTGTTAATGTATTTCATCAAAGCTATGCAGATCAGCTTCATTTGCTATTTTTTACAAGTGTAAAATCTGACTTAGAATTAGAGAACAATGATAAATATGATTTTAGGACTAGAACAAATAAAATTAATAATCATGTTAAAGTTTGAGTACTAGAAACTAAAAGCAGGAATAGTTATGAGAAAATGTATTTAGAAATAATTTTTAACCAGGATACAGCAAATTGAAGCCAATTTTAGAACGGTAAAGAAACATATTTGCTACAAAGTGTAAAAATCAAAATAACTTTAGATTTCAACTCGCTTAACACTAAAACAGGCTTTTTCAGTGTGGCGGTGATTATGCTGTCCTTTAACCTATAGGTTCAAATCTAGCCCAGACTAATGGAACTTCTCATCTCAGCCAATTGTAAAGGTCCTATGCAAAATGAGCTAAGGTTCACAGCACATAATTTGGTACCGACTAAATTTCGTTCACAGCTAGTAGCAACTTTAAAGGCTGACTTCTGCCCACCCCTCTGGCTCTGCACTGACCCCAACTCATTATTTTGGGTAGGGATCATTAAGGATGCAAGGCAGGCTCCTGGTAGGATTCCCGCTGCCAAGAAGAAACCTACCACTGCAAGGCTGCAAAATCCCAGTAGTACTGCAGTGGGACCAAGACCTTCAGCAGCCATGTGCTTGGGCCGAAATGGAGGGAGACGGGGCTGCGACAAAGCCCTCTTCCTCCATCAGGATACAATGGGGACACCCGCTGTTGCCCCAGGGACTAACTACCCCAGCTTTGCATGATGCTCGTGCGGAGCGGTGGGATAGTAGGCCAGTACAGTACAGTGAAATCTTACCATTCAACTCCAGGGCTACCAAAGTTCCAACTTCCTGCCGGCATTTGCATGCGGCAGATGGGGAAGGGAATTTGAGATCTCTGCAGAGGTCGTGGAAGGAAAATTGAGGTTGGGGTGGGCCGGCTGTGGTAGGCCTCACGACCCTATTTTCCCTCCTATATCCACCACTATCCTGTCCAATTTGGGATGAGTTAGTGGAGGAAAATCCAGGCCTAAACATCAGTCAAAATTGGGATATAAACTTGGGCCCTCTGTGTGGGAGTGCTTGACCACAGTTTTGCAATTTTAATAATGCAACATAAAAAATGACTTTCTGAATGATTAGTGAACCAAAAACATACCATCCTCAGAGAAGACAGGGGTTGTGTGAAGATAATGGATGATATTTTGATCATCTTCAAAAGGACATGTCACCTGCTTCCACATCATAAATTCTCCTACTTGTTTGGCCAATTCTAAAAATTTCTATAAGGGTACAAAGAGCACATTATACTTCACAGCAAAACATAAAATCCTCCCTAAATTTCTATAATTTGGAAGTAACAGTATTAGATTTTAAAATATGTTTCTATCTGGTCATCTCAAACATTAGAAAATTGATTGTATTTACAGGTAATAAAGTACACCAACAAATTTTATTTGTTTTGAATAATTATACTCTAGTAGCTGAATCAAAGTTTACCAAATTTGTTTTGCTGCAGAATCAAAGTATGATGAAATCTACAAAAATACACTGTTGAGATAAAGGTACTTGTTTCTTTCAACTTATTTTCTCTCATATTTCCTTGGCTGAACACACTGGAGCCAAGGTTGTGTTGCCTGCCACCGGTGGTGCCAGGGTTAAAGAGGAACTTGGAGGGGGAGGGGGAGGATCCAGTTGTCGTGGTTCATGTAGGAACCAACGACATAGGTAGAACTAGGAATGAGGTTCTGCTGAGAGAGTTTGAGGAGTTTGGGTCCAAATTAAAACACAGAACCTCAAAGGTAATAACCTCTGGATTGTTACCTGAGCCATGCGCCAATTGGCATAGGGATAAGCAGATTAGAAGGTTAAATGCGTGGCTCAAAGAGTGGTGTGGGAGGCAGGGGTTTTGCTTCATGCGGCACTGGCATCAATACTGGGGAAAGCGGAAGCTGTTCTGTTGGGACGGGCTCGAACCTGCGTCCTGGTGAATCGAATAACTAGGGCAGTAGACAGGGCTTTAAACTAATGAAGGGCAGGTGGGAGGATTCAGGAAAGAGTAAATTTAAAAGCAGCAAGAGAAATGTCAAGGCTCTAGAGCAGAGCAGAGTTTTGGGTAAAAATAAACAGAGTAGGTCAGGAAGGGACAGAGAGAGTGACAAAGGTATTAGGGCATCAGTGACGAAGGTGACATCAGGGAAAAAATAGAAAAAAGTCAAAGCTAAAGGCACTATATCTGAATGCGCGAAGCATTCACAACAAAATAGATGAATAGCACAGATAGAAATTAATAGGTTTGATCTAATAGCCATTATGGAGATGTGGTTGCAAAGTGACCAAGGTTGGGAACTAAATATTCCAGGATACTTAACTTTTAGAAGAGACAGGCAAAATGGAAAAGGAGGAGGGGTAGCCCTGATAATAAAGGATGGCATAAAGACAGTAGAGAGAAAGGATCTTAGCACCGAAAATCAAGAAGTAGAATCAATTTGGGGTGGAGCTAAGAAACAGCAAGGGGCAGAAAACATTAGTGGGAGTAGTCTATAGGCCCCCTAACAGTGGTTGTAGTGTCGGGCAAAGTATAAATCAGGAAATTAGAGGCGCATGTAACAAGGATAATACAGTAATCATGGGGGACTTCAATCTACATACAGACTGGGCAAACCAAATTGGCAGTAATAGTGTGGAGGACGAATTCATGGAATGTATACAAGATAGGCCCTGAATTTCTGATCGGAGGCTTCCTGCGTGCGGATACCTCCGATTGGAAAAAATCTACGCACTTACCTGATGGCTCCGTAGGTCCCGAGATTTCCGATCCTGGGCCTCTGCTCTACGAAATGCGCAGAGGCCCAGGTATCCCAGGGGCGCATACGGTTCGCAAGCACCCCTGGGATCACATGGGCCATGGGGAAGCAATCCAAGAAGGGAATCCCCTTCACACTTTTGACAGTTCTCTACACACAGATCTGTCAAAAGTATGAATGGGGATCACATTTAAAAACACAGTTAAACATTAAATAAATTTTTAAAAAATCACCTATTTAAAATTCGTTAAAATTACATTAAATTAAATATTTTAAACAAAAATTTAATTTTTTGAAAATAAATTATTTACGGGGCTAAAAATAAACTTACCTTTTTTAAAAGTATTGTTAAATTATAAATGAGTGAAAAATTGTTATTTTTTTATTTTTTTAAACTCTTATGCTGCTAAAAGCAGGCCTTATGCCTGCTTTTACCAGGCGTAAGATTTTTAAAGGTTTTCAGCGGGCGGAAGTTGCGCAGAAAGCGCTACTCCCTGCCCTCGGAGGCCCTTTTCCTGGGCAGGCGGATGATCTGTCAAGTGCATTCTTGACAGATCGCAAATGCCATGTTTTAGCGCATGCGCTGCCTACGCACCTGTGGGGGTCGGAAAATCCGGCCCATAGTTTTCCAGATCAGTATGTTGAGGAACTAACTAGGGAACAGGCTATTTTAGATCTAGTATTGGGCAATGAGAAAGGGTTAATTAATAATCTTGTAGTAAAGGGGCCTTTAGGGAAGAGTGACCATAATATGATAGAATTTTATATTAAGTTTGAAAGTGATTTAGTTAAATCCGAAACTAGGGTCTTAAATCTAAACAAAGCAAACTACGTAGGTATGAGGGGCGAGTTGGCTAAAGTAGATTGGGAAGCTACATTAAAAGGTATGACGGTAGACAAGCAATGGCTAGCATTTAAAGAATTTATACATAATTTACAACAAATATACATTCCTTTTGAAAGAGGTGGCTATAGAGATAGTGGAGGTATTGGTTGTCATCTTCCAAAATTCCATAGATTCTAGAACGGTTCCCGCAGATTGGAAGGTTGCAAATGTAACCCCACTATTTAAGAAAAGGAGGGAGAGAGAAAACGGGGAACTACAGACCAGTTAGCCTGACATCAGTAGTAGGGAAAATGCTAGAATCTATTATTAAGGATGTGGTAACAGGGCACTTAGAAAATAATAATAGGATTGGGCAGAGGCAACATGGATTTATGAAAGGGAAATCATGTTTCACGAATCTGTTAGAGTTTTTTGAGGTTGTAACTAGCAGAATAGATAAGGGGGAACCAGTGTATTTGGATTTTCAGAAGGCATTCGCTAAGGTGCCACACAAGAGGTTATTAAACAAAATTAGGGCTCATGGGATTGGGGGTAATATACTAGCATGGATTGAGGATTGGTTAATGGACAGAAAACAGACAGTAGGAATAAATGGATCATTTTCGGGTTGGCAGGTTGTAACTAGTGGGGTACCGCAAGGATCAGTGCTTGGGCCTCAGCTATTCACAATCTACATCAATGATTTGGATGAGGGGTCCAAATGTAATATATCCAAGTTTGCTGATGATACAAAGCTGGTTGGGAATGTAAGTTGTGAGGAGGATGCAAAGAGGCTTCAAGGGGATATAGACAGGCTAAGTGAGTGGACAAGAAAATGGCAAATGGAATATAATGTGGAGAAATGTGAAGTTATCCACTTTGGTAGGAAAAATAGAAAAGCAGAGTATTTTTTAAATGGTGAGAGATTGGGAAATGTTAGTGTTCAGAAGGACCTGGGTGTCCTTGTACACAAATCACTGAAAGTTAACATGCAGGTACAGCAAGCAATTAGGAAAGCAAATGGTATGTTGGTCTTCATTACAAGAGGATTTGAGTATAAGAGTAAAGATGTCTTATTACAATTATATAGGGCCCTGGTGAGACCACACCTGGATTATTGTGTACTGTTTTGGTCTCCATACCTAAGGTAGGATATATTTGCCATAGAGGGAGTGCAACGAAGGTTCACCAGACTGATCCTGGGATGGGGGGGTTGTTCTATGAGGAGAGATTGAGTAGACTAGACCTATATTCTCTGGAGTTTAGAACAATGAGAGGTGATCTCATTGAAACATACAAAATTCTTACAGGGCTTGACAGGGTAGATGCAGGGAGGATGTTTCTCCTGGCTGGGGAGTCATAAACAGGAAACTACGATGGTATGAGGTGCGAGTTGGCTAGGATGGATTGGGGAACGTTACTTAAAGGGTTGACGGTGGATAGGCAATGGAAAACATTTAAAGATCGCATGGATGAACTACAGAATTTGTTCATCCCTGTCTGGCATAAAAATAAAACAAAAAAGGTGGCGCAACCGTGGCTAACAAGGGAAATTAGGGATAGCATAAGATCCAAGGAGAGGACATATAAATTGGCCAGAAAAAGCAGCAAACCTGAGGATTGGGAGCAGTTTAGGATTCAGCAAAGGAGGACAAAAGGATTAATTAAGAGGGGAAAATAGAGTATGAGAGTAAGCTTTCAGGGAACATAAAAACTGACTGTAAAAGCTTCTATAGATTTGTGAAGAGAAAAAGATTGGTGAAGACAAGCGTAGGCCCCTTGCAGTCAGAATCAGGGGAATTTATAATGGGGAACAAAGAAATGGCTGACCAATTAAATACATACTTTGGTTCTGTCTTCACAAAGGAGGACACAAATAACCTCCCAGAGATGTCGGGGAACATAGGGTCTAATGAGAGGGAGGAACTGAATGAAATCAGTATTTGTAGGGAAATGGTGTTAGGGAAATTGACGGGATTGAAGGCCGATAAATCCCCAGGGCCTGATAATCTACATCCTAGGGTACTTAAGGAAGTGGCCCGAGAAATAGTAGATGCATTGCTGGTCATCTTCCAAAATTCTATAGACTCTGGCACAGTTCCCATGGATTGGAGGGTAGCTAATGTAACCCCACTATTTAAAAAAGGTGGTAGAGAGAAAACGGGGAATTAATAGACCGGTAAGCCTGACATCGGTAGTGGGGAAAATGCTAGAGTCCATTATAAAAGATGTAATAGCAGAGCACTTGGAAAACAGTGACAGGATCGGACAAAGTCAACATGGATTTACAAAAGGTAAATCATGCTTGACTATTCTACTGGAATTTTTTGAGGATGTAACTGGTAGAATAGATAAGGGAGAACCAGTGGATGTGGTGTATTTGGACTTTCAGAAGGCTTTCGATAAGGTCCCGCATAAGAGATTAGCGTGCAAAGTTAAAGCACATGGGATTGGGGGTAAGGTACTGACTTGGATAGAGAACTGGTTGGCAGACAGGAAGCAAAGAGCTGCAATAAATGGGTCTTTTTCCGAGTGGCAGGCAGTGACTAGTGGGGTACCGCAGGGATCGGTGCTAGGACCCCAGCTATTCACAATATAAATGATCTAGACGAGGGAACTAGATGTAATATCTCCAAGTTTGCAGACGACACAAAGCTGGGTTGGTGTGTGTGCTGAGAGGAGGATGCAGAGAAACTCCAGTATGATTTGGTCAGGCTGGGTGATTGGGCAGATGCATGGCAGATGCAGTATAATGTGGATAAATGCGAGGTTATCCACTTTGGTGGCAAAAACAGGAAGGCAGATTATTATCTGAACGGCAATAGATTGGGAGAAGGGGAAGTGCAACGAGACCTGGGTGTCCTTGTGCGCCAGTCGCTGAAGGTAAGCATGCAGGTGCAGCAGGCGGTTAAGAAGGCAAATGGTATGTTGGCCTTCATAGCGAGAGGATTCGAGTACAGGAGCAAGGATGTCTTGCTGCAGTTGTACAGGGCCTTGGTGAGACCACACCTTGAGTATTGTGTGCAGTTTGGTCGCCTTATCTGAGGAAGGATGTTCTTGCCATGGAGGGAGTGCAGCGAAGATTCACCAGACTGATACCTGGGTTGGCAGGAGTGACGTATGAAGAGAGATTGGGTCGATTAGGCTTATATTCGCTAGAGTTTAGAAGAATGAGAGGGGATCTCATTGAAACATATAAAATTCTAACAGGACTAGACAGACTAGATGCAGGAAGGATGTTCTCGATGGCGGGGGAGTCCAGAACCAGGGGTCACAGTCTAAGGATAAGGGGTAAGCCATTTAGGACTGAGATGAGGAGGAATTTCTTCACCCAGAGAGTGGTGAACCTGTGGAATTCTCTACCACAGAAGGCAGTTGAGGCCAATTCATTAAATATATTCAAGAAGGAGTTAGATATATTTCTTAAGGCTAAAGGGATCAAGGGATATGGGGAGAAAGCAGGGACATGGTACTGAATTTGGATGATCAGCCATGATCGCATTGAATGGCGGAGCAGGCTCGAGGGGCCGAATGGCCTACTCCTGCTCCTATCTTCTATGTTTCTATGAGTCACAGTCTCAGAACAAGGGGACAGCTATTTAGGACTGAAATGAGGAGAAGTTTCTTCACTCAGAGGGTAGTGAATCTTTGGAATTCTCTACCCCAGAGGGCTGTGAAGGTTCAGTTGTTGAGTATATTTAAGACAGATCGATAGATTTTTGGATATTAAGGGAATTGAGGGATATGGGGATAGTGCAAGAAAGATTGGCCATGATCTTATTGAATGGCGGAGCAGGTTCGAGGGGCCAAATGGCCTATTCTTGCTCCTATTTCCTCCGTTCTTATGTTCTAAATTAAGGGAGGGGGCGCTCTTTCCCCGCATTCTTTGGTGGTTTGCTCCACCAGTGTCCTGGTCATTGTTGAGTGTCTCTATAAACAGGTGCACAGCACCCCTCAGTAGGTGACAGCCATCAGAAGTAAATTACTGCTCCTCTTAAAGCTGCTTCATTTAATGTTTGGTGAGTACTTTTTTTAAAAAAACTTTTTTTTCTGTTGTTGCATTCTGTAGGAGTATTTTTTTGCATTTCAATGTAATTTAGCTTTTTAAAAAAAACTTTTTCTCCTTTTATCACCCATCAGTTAGGGGAGTATCACTGTGATTTGCGATAACTCCTGCAGGTAGAATTGCCATTCCTTTTGGAATTCCTCTCCTCCTTCAGGAGCTGGAGGACAATTTAAGAGGATTAATTACAAGTAAGTCTGCCTGTACCTGAGGCAGGCAGCACAGAGCTCCTTGGGCACATTATAGAAGAATTGAGGAGAGGGTCCTTTCCCTAGGTTGTGATTCTTCCTACAAAGTGCCAACTTCTTGTGCCAGCAGAAAGATAGTCTTTAGAAGTTGAAGGAGCACACGTATAGTGACAGACATGTGCACAACTTGTACACCAGTCTGGGTATCAGTGAGTGATTGTGAATCAAACTTGCTGCATGATACACAGTGAGTTTGAGGTGTTATGGCTTTGGAAGTTTTCCAGGTTTTCAATTGTACGATTCATTTTGAAGATGCCCCCATCTCAAGTATAAGTAGGCATGAGATGCAAAAAATAAACTGCAACGGAACAGGCAATACTTTGTGGCAAGCAATCATTGAGCTATCCACGAGATATATTGTACTGTTTCCATGTTAAATTCCTTCAAGTATGCGGTCTTCTACATCTGTTCTCAGGTTATGAAGGTAGTGTTGACCCTGCTTACCACCTTTCCAAAAAGCATCTGCTACCTAGCCATCTACCCTGCTAGCCTACCTATGTTTTAAAGGGAATTAGATGGATGCAAACAGCAATTAAAAGGCTATTAGGTGTTGGAGAGTGGGACTAGACTCGGTGGCTCATGTGGGGAAAAACACAGATACAGACTTAATGGGCCGAATGGCTTGTTTCTGTGCTGTAACGTTCTGTGATTCTATTTGCAGACACTGCCTCTGGTTATGTGCAGAATTCTCCTGCAATCAGATAGAAAAGGGACTTTTGTTGTAAAAAGGATGGCTCAGTATGATGGCTGCCACCCAATTGCCCAGGCTGTTAACCACTTTGACTGGATATACAGATCTTGGGCTCAAATCTCCAGCTGTCTGCCTCATATGGATTCACCATGTTGGAGGATCAGATTCAGACAGCCATAATGCAGGGCATCAACACCTTATTGCTGTCCAACAGCCTGCTCCCACATAGCTCTGTCCATGCTGTTGGTGTGCTCAGCAGCAGGGTGATAGGACCTAGCATTGATAGTGGGATTGACTTTCTGGGTAATCCCACTACCACAACACTCAGCCATCCCACTCAAGTGACTACAGGCCCAGGCAGCCACCACTGCAATACAGTCTACTGCTGATAATTCAAAGTTGTTTTTGCACTAAAAAATGTAATTATCCAATAATTTGAAATAAGTCACATACAGAGCACAGCTGGGAATTTGGTGCTAAACAGATTTGAATTATCAGATTTTTTTAATGAACTAACTTTGAATTAAGAGTAGACAGCTGGAAGTGGGAGGTCATGTTATAAAACCTTCTGGAATACATCAATCAGAGTTGGCAACCCTAGCTGACAGGGCTTGTGAACTATACTATGTGGTGCTATACACAGTGGGCACTGAGAAAGCTTCAGGCCTAGTACCTGCTAAAGTGAGATGCCCACGTCAATGTACAACTGCACTTCAGGGTCTTATTATCTGCCCCACTCTGGTACATTGGGGGAAAAATTCAGTTGGTTGCGCCTCCCGTTAGCGCCTTAAGAGGGCGCTAATGGGGCGCAAAGCATCTAGCGCCCAGGCGCGGCGATTTTTGCGCCGCTCGCGAAATTAACTAGACATTTTGCGGTGGCGCTAAACACTACCGCCACGATCTCCTGCGCCGGCAGATCGTGACGTCAGTCGAGTGTGCAACGCCCCGGTATCGCCCCGGAGCGGATATTGAGTGGCGCCCCCTGCCTTACCGCCTGACGCTAGCAACGACAGTTTGAGTGGAGCGTTCTGCAGTCATGAAGGGAAAAGGGGGAGCGCTATTTAAAGGTGACCGCTTCCTGCCTTTTATTGTTGGTGCCATTTTTGAACTACGCATTCTGAGAGAGAGAGAGAGAGACTTCTGGAGAGTTTCAACGTTGTGTGAAGGAGTTTTAGGTACTGAGCAGCACTTTGCAGGTTCATTTTGATTTGCGATTCCTTGTATTGATTTAGAAGAGACTATGGGGGCTGCACTCTGAGCTCTTTGCCTGGTACTCTCCATTGTTCTTTCCAGCAGATTTGATGTGCAGGTCTCTCCAGGCCGAGATTCAAGGCTGCAATTAGTAGGATGTGGATGGAAAGTGAGATTAACCATCCCCTTTAAGAACTGGCCTGTGCCATTGTGTGTGTGTTCCATTGCTGACTGACATTACATGAGCTTCGCCAGCGCTCTGAGGTAGCGCCTCGCTCCTCGGCCTTTGCGCCTTAAGACAGGAGTGAAGCGCCTGATTTAGCGCTCCAATCACCTCCAGGGGCGATAAAAGTCAAGTTTGCAGTCGGTGGCGATAATTAGTGCCAGGCGCTAATCTTTGCGCCCGGCCGATAATTGCGCCCCCAATGGGGCGATACTGAATTTCTCCCCCAATATTGTCTTTAATCTTTGTAAATGTAAGCAACAAATGAGAGTCAGCTTTCAAAAGATTCCAGGCATATCCAGCACCTATAGTAGAAACTGGACATTTATTAGGACTACAAAAAATCTGGTGATATCTGTGACACTTACCTCAAAATTGACATGCCCATTAGGAAGACGGTTTGCACAACCCTCATTTAAGAAGTAAATATCTTTGATCAGTAGACTGAAGAATGGGATAACAATCTGGAAGATAGCAAATTATGATTTCACCCACAATTATCCATTTATATTTTTTCACATTAAGAAAGTTGAGCTATTTCTTGCTTTTTACTTCTCTATTGTAATAAATATAAAAATGTGTTCCAGTAGATCTACCAGATGAAGCATTTACTACACAATCCTAAAATCACATGGATTTAAATTCCACCACAAACTGATGCACCAGCTTGCAGGGATGAGCTCAAAGCTCATATTATTCATATTACTTGCACTAATTAGATGTATCTATATTTGAACAACTCAAATGAATTTAGACTTTGGATGCTACCTTTGCTTGTCCAGTATACATGCATTGATAGTTTTGTAATACATTGCTAACACTGCTTTAAAAACTGATTGCACTGTTAAAATATTCTGAATTTGCTTATGAAAAACAGAGCTCAGAATCTGAATCCAAATCAGATTTGGTTTCAAGTAACTTGCTTATAATCCCACCAACCCATTCAGTGACAAATCTGTCACTTCTTAAACAGGCCACTAGATGGGTTACCCAGTCTATAAATGGACATTCCATTTTTCATGTTCTTTTGAGGCATGCACATTTTTCTTTCGCTATGGGAGCAGTTGCAGTCTGTTCACTTCCTCTTTTGGATGGAGGAGTACATTGGAGGTGAGTGAGCCATGGAGAGTGAGATGGGTTTTGAAAGAGGTGGCCATTGGGATAGTGGACGCATTGGTTGTCATCTTCCAAAATTCTATAGATTCTGGAATGATTCCTGCAGATTGGAGGATAGCAAATGTAACCTCGCTATTTAAGAAAGGAGGGAGAGAGAAAATGGGGAACTACAGACCTGTTAGCCTCACATCAGTAGTTGGGAAATTGCTGGAATCTATTAAAAAGGATGCAATAACTGGGGACTTAGAAACTAATAGTAAGATTGGGCAGAGTCAACATGGATTTATGAAAGGGAAGTCCTGTTTGACAAACCCATTGGCGTTCTTTGAGGATGTAACTAGTGGAGTAGACAAAGGGGAACCGGTATATGTGGTGTATTTGGATTTTCAGAAGGCCTTCGATAAGATCCCACACAAGAGGTTGGTGAACAAAATTAGGGCACATGGAATTGGGGGTAATATACTAGCATGGATTGAGAATTGGTTAACAGACAGAAAACAAAGAGTAGGGATAAATGGATCTTTTTCAGGATGGCAGGCTGTGACTAGTGGGGTACCGCAAGGATCGGTGCTTGGGCCCCAGCTATTCACAATCTATATCAATGATTTGGATGAGGGGACTAAATGTAACATTTCCAAATTTGCTGATGACACAAAGCTAGGTGGCAGTGTCAGTTGCGAAGAGGATGTAAAGAGGCTTAAAGGGGATCTCAACAGGCTCAGTGAGTGGGTGAGAACATGGCAGATGGATTATAATGTGGATAAATGTGAAGTTATCCACTTTGGTAGAAAAAATAGAAAGGCAGAGTATTTCCTAAATGGTGAAAGATTGGGGAATGCAGATGCTCAAAGGGACCTGGGTGTCCTTGTACATGAGTCACTGAAAGTGAATGTGCAGGTGCAGCAAGCCATTAGGAAGGCAAATGGTATGCTGGCCTTCATTACAAGAGGATTTGAGTACAGGAGTAAAGAAGTCTTACTCCAATTATATAGGGCCTTGGTGAGACCACACCTGGAGTACTGTGTACAATTTTGGTCTCCTTACCTAAGGAAGGATATACTTACCTTAGAGGGAGTGCAACGAAGGTTCACGAGATTGATTCCTGGGATGGCGGGACTGTCGTATAAGAAGAGATTGAGTAAACTAGGCCTGTATTCTCTTGAATTCAGAAGAATGAGAGGGGATCTCATTGAAGCATACAAAATTATTACAGGGCTTGATAGGGTGGATGCTGGGAGAATATTTCCTTTGGCTGGGGAGTCTAGAACCAGGGGCCACAGCCTCAGGATAAAGGGTAGGCCATTCAGGACTGAGATGAGAAGAAATTTCTTCACACAGAGGGTGGTGAATCTTTGGAATTCTCTACCCCAGAGGGCTGTGGAGGCTCAGTCATTGGGTATATTCAAAACAGAAGTCGATAGATTTCTGACTAGTAAGGGCATCAAGGGATATGGCGATGGGGCCGGTGAATGGAATTGAGGCAAAAGATCAGCCATGATCTCATTGAATGGCGGAGCAGGCTCGAAGGGCCGAATGGTCTATTCCTGCTCCTATTTCTTATGTTCTTATGGGAAAAGGAAATAATAAAAATAATAAATAATTTTAAAAAAATACAATTTTGTTTTAATGTACTGCAACTCCATAAATCCTCAAATATATTAAACAATTATACTCAAGTAAGGTACTGGGTAAATGTTAAAATGTTTGTCCAGTTGGAAAAAGTACACTCCAGTTCATATATTATAGCCTGTACCATAATACATTATTGATAATCTTACCTTTTCTCGGTTACTGTGTGCAGTCAGGGACCGATGAGCTGCCCCTCGGAGAGCTGTCCTGTAGTTGTAGAAGTTACCTGTAGGATCCATTTGATGCTGTATATCAAATTTAGAAAGGTCATTATATTAGACATTAGCTTAACTAACACAAGGGGTGATCAAACTTTAATGTAATTTTGCTGTCATATTGTACTGACCTCAAGAATGAAAAATTTTGCTGTTTTAACTTTCCCCCATGTCTTCTTTAGCCGAGAAACAGGGCTCATGTTCATACCAGCTGCAGAAGGTAAACAAAACTGATCACTTTACAAAACCATAGAATTTTTTCCTGAAGATACAAGTGCATAATAGTGAAATTTTTCATTCTGTAAAAATGTATATTGATTCGCTCTGCAAATAGTACAAGATAAAGATTTTAAAAACTAGTGACAAAAATCCTAAAAGGTTGGATCTTGACTGGATAATTATGTGGAACAAACCAAACTAATACCATCTGTTAAAATACCTGATTATTTTGATTTTTCTAAAAAGGCTGTTTTTATTTAAAATTCATTCACGGGATGTGGGCATCGCTGGCAAGCCCAGCATTTATTGCCCATCCCTATACAACTGAGTGGCTTGCAAGGCCATCTAAGAGTCAACCAGATTGCTGTGGGTCTGGAGTCACATATAGGCCAGACCAGGTAAGGACGGCAGATTTCCTTCCCTAAAGGACATTAGTGAAGCAGATGGGTTTTTTACAACAATCCGGTAGTTTCATGGTCACCATAACTGATACTAGCTCTTTATTCGAGATTTATTTAATTAACTAAATTTAAATTCCCTAGCTGCCATGGTGGGATTTGAAACATGCCTCTGGATCATTAGTCCAGGTCTCTGGATTAGCTAGTCCAGGAACATAACCACTATGCTACTGTTCCCGCTAACATGTTATTATAAAACATATTTCATGGGGTAGAACTGAACCTGGCTTATTCACCCTGGGAAATAATAACACACGTGATAAAACATGAGACCAATTTTTTAAAGTGTAAGTTAGGGAATAAAAAATCCTACTGCATGTCTGTATTCATCTTGAATTGTTTTATTCAATATCCATATTTCTCTCCTTCAAAAAAAAATTCAGTCATACTTACATATAATTGCCATCAAGGAATTGAAGTTGCCAATATTAAAGCACTCGCGAGCAACGTCAATAAAAAATTCTATTACTTGTGCTCTGTGTTTCTTCTTCCCGGGCTGCAATTTAAAAAAACATTAAATTGATTTCAATTGCTAAAACTGTGCAACTATATATATATTAAATTATTATTTTATGGAATTATGGAATTACTTTTAAAGAATTTTGAGCCAAGTATTATCAAAAAAATCTATGTGTAATATATTGTAAAAAAAATGCACTTACCATGCATATTTCAGTAGCTACTAAATAGCAGAGTCTGTTGAACCATTTAACGTAGGCTTCGAGATTGTCTGTTTTCTTTTGGTCACTGAAGCAAGACTTTAGATAAAGAGAGGAAAAGTTAAGTATTTATTATGGACTAATGTAGCCATAATGATAAACTGAATGGCTCGGATTTTGCAGTCAGCGGCAAAGGAACGGCGCTCGTCGTTCACCTCGCTTGCTGTTCACCTCGCTGACAACTGCCCACAGAGTTTTCGCGGGCTTTTGAGACTTGCTGTCATTGGGCGTCTGATCCAGCGCGGCGCCCTCTACAGGGGATCTGTGGCATCAGTGAGCAGGACAAGAAACAACGAGGCTCTTCAACCAATTAGATTGAAGAATCCTCACTGAGACACACAGGGCTGGATTTTGAGGAGGAAGGCGGGTTGGGGGCGGGGGGGCTCCAAGCCGGTCGGGAAACCCGGGAGGATTTTAACAATTTAACTACCCCCACGCTCCAAACCCACCTGTTTTTTTATGTTAAAATTCCCCCCAAAGATTCTAAACCAGGAATTATAAATTAGATTTAAATCATGTACAGAAAACAAAATAAAGATTGGGAATGAAAGATGGGATTAAGAGAGAGATAAAAAGAGACAGGCAGAAAAAGTAAAACATTTTTTATTAATTATTTAAAAAAAAATTTAAATCACCAACACTAATTAAATTCTGAAGGAATGAGACTCCACACTTGTAAAATTAGATTTTTAGGGCCAGAGAGGTTGTTTGGTAGTAATTATGACTGATCACGCTGTTACAAATTCACTTACACCTGAATGCACCAGCCCGAACTTTTTCTGGCATGTCTAGTGGTTAAGTAACGCAACTTCATGCCCTTACATTGATTTCAATGCCGAGTCTATCGGCGAGATACTGTTACAGCGCAGCCTGTGGAAGAGCAGGTTAACTCTAACCGCAACTTCCGGATTTCCGCGTTCAATCATGCATGCGCATACTCCGGAAGTTGCTGTCCGATTTACTCCTTAATAATGGTGATCATTGTTAGTCTCACCGTTATTCTCAACGCAAAGTCCGAGCCAATGTCTTCCAAATAATACACTGTGAGAAACTATATACTACTCAGATACATGCACTACATATGAGGCTGGTAATTCAGTGCAGTACTGAAACAGAGTACATGCATCAAACTACAGTATTGCAGATTTCTGTGATCAACCCAGTGCAGACATGGCATATACAGCATGCCACCAATAAAAACGTTACCGATGAAACAAGACCAATTACTTCAAGTGATATAATTCCCCCAAATTGCCAATGCTCATATAATTCTTGTTTTTCCTCTGGGGAAAATCTTGTATGATAGGAATTCATTCAAACTCCTAGCTCCTAGAACAAAAACATTCTAAGAACTAATTAAAAATTCCCATAAACATAAAGATTATAGACTATATTTATCCAAAGTATATGTAAAAATGTTTCCCCTGACTCCTCAACTAGTAGGTAAGATGTGATCAAGTAAGATCCATTTTAGAATAGGAACACTGAGCTGATTAAAACATTAAGCTGCCACCTTCAACTTTAATCAGCTTTTTGTCCTGTGGTGTACGCTTCTTAATAAATAATGCAGTGACATCAATGTCAATCACGCTTTGATTAATTTCCTTTTCTGGTAAGTTTCAATATGAGATAGTGCAGTGTATCTATACTTGAGCAACTCAAGTTAATTTAGACTTTGGATTCTACCTTTGCCTGTCCAGTGTAAGTGTATTGACAATTTTGTAATAAATTGCTAATACTGATTGCATTGTTAAAAGAATCTGAATTTGGCTTTGAAAGACAGGAGATCAGAATCTGAATCCCAAATCAGTTTTGGATTCAAGTAACTTTACTTAATCCCACCAACCCATTTGTCACTTCTCAAACAGGCCACTAGATGGTATAATGCTAATACTCGAGTTCCAGTTTTTCCTTTTAATTTTATTGTGCTGAATAATGTTGGTTATATTTTGCACTAGAACACCATGTATATGTATACTGCTGTGACTGGTCTTATTATATAGAAAGAAAATAAATCAATAGCTTATCTTATGAACTCTATAAGATGAACACAATATTGATTTAGAAAATATTTTGTATACAAGATATCGGCGTGAAGTTGTACCTTTGTGTTATCCAAAGAATCCTTATGAACAAATGCTTGCACAAATTCTTCAGGACCAATAAGACTCAATCGTTCCTTAGGAAAATTAAATAAGTGTTAATATACTAAAACTGAGCAGAAACATTTTATATGCAGTCGAAAGCAATTTATGGTTAAAAGATGCAATCTCGCCTATGTTTTGCTCTGTTGCATCAATAGTGCAACAAGTTGCCAAAAGCTTCATTTGTATGTGTGCATGTATTTATTCGCGTAGTTCAAAAACCTAAAGTTGCACTAAAATTAAATCTGTTAGATTTTTATTATGTTAGTCAATGTTTTATTCATGGTTGTATCATATTATGGTTATTTATTTATGTATAGCCAAATCCCATTACTGTAGAGGCTTGTGACACAAATATCCTGTTGAAACAGTAGCTAACTTATTGCTCCAGTCAGCAATCATCAAAAGATTAATTGTTTACTTTTGATTATTCCTGATAATAAATACATAATGTGCAGGATGATAAATTTAGAATGACTGATTTCCGGAAAAATACATTTGAATGAGATTATACTGGATATTATTAGAGTCAAAAGATTTTTTTTAACCTGTTGTGAAATACTATTAGTAAATGATTCCCAAACACAGGTAAGTAACACAAAATAGATATCTCACACTTGTGCAGATATTACCAGAAAAAATTCATTGGTGATCAAATAACAGCTAGTAAACCTTGATAATATTCCAGCACCTTTAAACAATGACAATGCTCTGTGTATATTGCTAGAAGATACTGAAAAGGTAGTTTACGGCTATGTTTATTTTTATTTAGTTAGTCATTTAGAACAACTTTGTATTTGGGATTCTTTACTAGTATCACAGCATTTGAGACAAGAATATCTGTAGTAGATGTCTGATCAAAAAAGTTTATAGGTCTAGAAATTGTATCGCGCAGCACCCACTTTTTAAGGAATGAAATGAGCGCCTAAGGATCCAATATGGTGGGTGATGCACGTGCATCCCTCCCCCATTGGATTGGTCTTCCCCACAGGCATCGACATATTCAAAAAGCTCATTATCATATTAAAATAAGGGTCCTATGCTGATTGTCGGACTCTTTCATGAAATTGGTCAACCATAGCGTCTGACTCGTCATGTGATAAACTTACCCAGTAACTCGTGGTGCTAACAATCAGCAAGGACCCTGCAGGAGCGATACTTAATGGACTCATCCCCTCTATGCAGATTAGTGGCTGGTTTGTCCTGTTAGACTGTTGGTCAACTTCTGGGCCTTTTTTGGCTATTTTCTCTGTTCCACTAATGACTTTTGAGTTCTGGGAACAACGTTTTGTTGGCGCTGGACTGCTCGACTGCCTTGCAAATATTTCATTTCATTCGTGGTTGGTCTGTAAGATCTGTCTTTGGGGCTGGAAGAAGAAGTGGAGATGCAAAGAAGACAGAAGCAAGCAGGAGCAGCTAGGAGAAGAGGGAGAAGGAGGGGACTGTGCAGGAGGTCCTAACCACAATGGGTCTTCAGGGAACACTTTTCCTACACCAACCTGACTGTGGAGCAATGTGTGAGACACCTGCGCTTCAACAAGGAGGCTGTAACGGAGCTCTGTCATCTGCTGCAGCCACAACTGGAGCACCAGAGAGGGCATGCACGGCACTGCCAGTGGCTGTTAAGGTTGTTGTGACCCTTAACTTTTACACCACGGGGTCTTTCCAGGCTGCAGCAGGTGACACCAGTGACATTACATAGGATATGTAACACCCTTGTTTAAAAAGGGCAGTAGACAGAAGGCTGGAAACTATAGACCGGTTAGCCTAACATCTGTGGTAGGTAAAATTTTGGAGTCCATTATTAAGGAGACAGTAACGGGACATTTGGATAATCATAATTTAATAGGACAAAGTCAGCATGGTTTTATGAAGGGGAAGTCATGTTTGACAAATTTGCTGGGGCTCTTTGAGGAAGTAACATACAGGGTGGATAAAGGGGAACCAGTGGATGTGGTATATTTAGACTTCCGGAAGGCATTTGACAAGGTGCCACACAAAAGATTATTGCTTAAGATAAAAAATCACGGGATTGGGGGTAATATTCTGGCATGGATAGAAGATTGGCTATCTAACAGAAGGCAGAGAGTTGGGATAAATGGTTCATTCTCAGACTGGCAATCAGTAACTAGTGGTGTTCCGCAGGGGTCAGTGCTGGGTCCCCAACTGTTTACAATCTATATTAATGATTTGGAGGAGGGGACTGAGTGTAACATATCAAAGTTTGCAGATGATACTAAGATGGGAGGGAAAGTAGTGAGTGAGGAGGACATAAAAAATCGCAAGGGGACATAGACAGGCTAAGTAAGTGGGCAGAGATTTGGCAGATGGAATACAATACTGGAAAGTGTGAGGTTATGCACTTTGGCAGGAAAAATAGTAGAGCAAGTTATTATCTTAATGGCAAGAAATTGGAAAGTACTGAAGTACAAAGGGATCTGGGGGTCCTGGTGCACGAAACTCAAAAGGTTAGTATGCAGGTGCAGCAAGTGATTAAGAAGGCCAATGGAATGTTGGCTTTCATTGCTAGGGGGATAGAATATAAAAATAGGGAGGTATTGCTTCAGTTGTACAAGGTATTGGTGAGACCGCACCTGGAATACTGCATACAGTTTTGGTGTCCATACTTAAGAAAAGACATACTTGCTCTCGAGTCAGTACAAAGAAGGTTCACTCGGTTAATCCCGGGGATGAGGGGATGGACATATGAGGAGAGGTTGGGTAGATTGGGACTCTACTCATTGGAGTTCAGAAGAATGAGAGGCGATCTTATTGAAACATATAAGATTGTGAAGGGGTTGGATCGGGTGGATGCGGGAGGATGTTCCCAATGATGGGTGAAACTAGAACTAGGGGGCATAGTCTTAGAATAAGGGGCTGCTCTTTCAAAACTGAGATGAGAAGGAACTACTTCACTCAGAGGGTGGTAGGTCCATGGAATATGCTGCCCCAAAAAGCTGTAGAAGCTACATCATTACATAAATTTAAAACAGAAATAGACAGTTTCCTAGAAGTAAAGGGAATTAAGGGTTACGGGGAGCGGGCAGGAATTTGGACATGAGTCTAGGTTCGGATTGGTCATGGCCCTGTAGGTAGCGCAGCGGGCCCAGGGGCCGTGTAGCCTGATCCTGCTCCTATTTCGTGTGTCCAATTCTGTTAGGTTCAGGAGATGGTTCTGTGATAGTAGATTGGCGGTTAGGATCAGATCAGCCATGATCTTATTGAATGGCGGAGCAGGCTCGAGGGGCCAATTGGCCTACTCCTGCTCCTATTTCTTATGTTCTTATGTTCTTATGATATACGGCACAGAAACAGGCCATTTGGCCTAACCAGTCAATGCCGGCGTTTATGCTCCACTCGAGCCTCCTCCCGTCTTTCCTCATCTAAATCTATCAGCGTAACCCTCTATTCCCTTCTCCCTCATATGCTTGTCCAGCCTCCCCGTAAATGCATCTATACTATTCACTTCAACCACTCCCTGTGGTAGCGAGTTCCACATTCTCACCACTCTTTGGGTAAAGAAGTTTCTTCTGAATTCCCTATTGGATTTCTTGGTGATGATCGTATATTAATGGCCTCTAGTTATGCTCTTCCCCACAAGTGGAAACATTCTCTCTGTATCTACTCTATCAAAACCTTTCATAATTTTATAGACCTCAAAATTTTATAGGTCACCCCTCAGCCTTCTTTTTTGAAGAGAAAAGAGACCCAGCCTGTTCATCCTTTCCTGATATGTATACCGTCGCATTTCTGGTATCATCCTTGTAAACCTTCTCTGTACCCTCTCCAGTGCCTCTATATCCTTTTTATAATATGGCGACCAGAACTGCACGCAGTACTCCAAGTGTGGTCTAACCAAGGTTCGATACAGGTTTAGCATAACTTCCCTACGTTTCAATTCTATCCCTCTAGAAATAAACCCTAGTACTTGGTTTGCTTTTTTTATGGCTTTGCTAACCTGTGGCGCAACTTTTAGTGATCTCATCTCACAATTCGCTTTACACTGCTGCACCAAGGAGGTTACCAATGCTCTCTACTCCAGGAGGAACATCTACATCCCCTTTCCCCATGGACCAAGCTTGGGAGGTGAACAGAGTTCAGGAGTGATGTGACGCTCTAGTAGCCCCTGTGAACGTTGGACCCCAGAGCCAAGATGGCAGTAGTCTGAGCTGACATGGATGCTGTCAGAGCTGTCACCAGAGGCTCTGTCACTCCATGCTTGAGAGCATGGTCTTCATGCTCTGCGTGAAGCCCTGATACAAACTGGAGCTGGACTTCTCCATGCTCTCACCATTGTGCACAAGCTCGCTGGCAGGCCAGTGCATTTAGCATTTCCTGGTTAATGGTCATCAGCTTTTTTTTGGTAGTCTGGGCCCTCAAAGTCAACATCCGAGTCCTCTACAGCAGGGCTAGGATACAGTCTCATCCTCCGGCGAGCTTGCACCTGTGGCATCCTATCCCCCTGCACACTTGTGACCAGTGATTCACCTTGTGACCTCTCCTCTAGCCTACCCTCTAAAGTACGTGTGGTGACAGTCTCTGAGCTGGTGCTTGCTAGGGTCAGATTGAGTGACGCTGTATCTTCAGAAAGGCTGCACTTCTTTTCCTGAAGTGCCACGGGTGCCTCGACATTTTCTGCACCTGAAATGATGGAGAGGGACAAACATTAGGCTTTAGTGTCACGGGTAAGTGGAGAAAAATGACTGGCTGCTGAAAGCAGCTACAGTTTGTCATGCAAAGTGTGGAGGGTGAGATAGAATTGAGAAGGGAAAAATAGGGTAAGGTGGGAAGAAACTCTGTGGCACGTCTCCTCCAGCGTTTTCACTCGGGACAGCCATGACTCACCCTGCCCACCAGGTCAAGGACCTGCTCCACTGCCTGCTGCCTCATGTTGTGTGCCACTTTCTCCTGCAGGAAAGGTGAGTGTGTTAATGGGAGCTTTGTGAGCTGTTTTGAGAATGTGTCTGTCAGAGTCGAATAGTGTGGATGTTGTGTGCAAGATGTGAGGTGTGGGGAAGTGAGGTTTCTGAGAGATGGGGTACAGAGTGTATGGGTAGGAGGACAAGGAGGTGAAGTGAAGTGTGGTGCAGTTATTGTAGGAGTGAAGGGAAGCGGGGAAGGGAGTGTTGGGAGTAGTGGAGCTGCAGGTGGTGCAAAGAGTGATTGAGCTGAGTTAGGATTCTTACCTGGACAACCCTGGTGTGTACCATCTGCAAGATGCACTGCAGCAACTCGCCAAGGCTTCTTCGGCAGTACCTCCCAAACCCGCGACCTCAACCACCTAGAAGGATATGGGCAGCAGGTGCATGGAAGCACCATCATCTGCAAGTTCCCCTCCAAGTTACACACCATCCTGACTTGGAAATATTTTGCCGTTCCTTCATTGTCGCTGGGTCAAAATCCTGGAACTCCCTTCCTAACTGCAGTGTGGGAGTACCTTCACCACACAGACTGCAACGGTTCAAGGCGGTGGCTCACCACCACCTTCTCAAGGGTAATTAGGGATGGGCAATAAATGCTGGCCTTGCCTGCGATGCCCACATCCCAGGAATGACTAAATTAAAAAAAACCCTGGTGATGTAATTAAACATCTTGCGGAATTACAGCCAGGTCCTGGGAACTAAGGTCCTCACATTCACCTCTTTAGCCACCTCTTCTCAGTGTCTTCAGAGATGTTGTCTGGAGGGCTTTCTGCCTGGGGCGGGGAGGGGGCGGGGGATTTCCCCTCCTGCTGTCAACTATCTGCACAAGGGCTGCTTCTGAGAATCTGGGTGCCCCTTGCAGCGATGTCTGGCAGCTCCAGCATTTCCTGCTGCCTGCAGTCATCGTGCACCTCCCCTTTAAGAGGTGGAAGCTGCCTTTAAGTGGCGTCAGTGAAACCTGCTTACTCCTCCAAACAAACACGCAGCCAGTAGCAAGCAGCATGTGTAGCGCTGTCTGCACGCCTGGCTCAGTATAATGAGCTTCCAGCACCAATTTCACATCGTCCCTGCGACCACACAAATAGACATGTTAAACGGGTTCCTCGCCTGTTGCGTGCCTGTTTTCGGCCGCGATCAAATTTCTAGGCCATAATCTCACTTCCGTGTTTAGTACACTTCCTCTTCATGGTTCCTTGTTTATTGTGGTCATTCAAATGTTTTATTAAAATTTGTAAATAAATGTATTGTATTACAATAACCCAAGTGTAAAATCTATAAATTAAGGATAAAATTGTACAAAGGTAACATGCAAAATGCAAAACTACTTGTCCTTACAAACTGCACTAATTTATAAATCCTAGAACAATTTATGGCAGCTGATAACTATGATATGCAACTGGTCAAATCACTGAACCAATGTAAAGAGTTAGGTATGTTGTACTGTATATAGAAGCTGTGAAGACAACCAAAATCCCAGCTCAATAGTGAGTCCCATTTTTAATGGTAAAACCCCTGTTAGATTGCCATGTGGGCAGTAAAGGTCAAAATCAGGAAGTGAGGGGAATACAAAAACTGTACTTTACATTTCACTTTAAATTGCAAGTTTTTGATAATTACCCCTCAAAATAGTCAGAGTAATTTTCACAATGGAGATTGCAAATTGCCTGTCAATAATTTTGATCCCCACCTTCTTTTGTTTGCTCAATTGCCCCAGTCCCATACTGACTGCCATTCCATGCCTCCATAATTCCCCATCCCTACTCTATGAGCTTTCCAAATGAAAGCGAGGCAGAGAGGTAGGTTCATATATACCTGGAGCCAGCACTAACTCAGCCTTAATATTATTGAACCACACTATAAACATTATAAATACCAAAGAGGTCAATTCAGTTTCAATCAATGTGCTCTGAAATTGGTGCTAAGATATTACATTTGAATATTACGCCTCATCCTGAAATGTCACCTTTCTTTGCCACTTTGAATTAGTTGAATTATGCATTCTGAATTGATGCAGTATTAACCAGAATCACTTCAGGAGTTGGTCTCATACCAGTCCCTAGTCAGACTAGTGGTAGTATCATAATTCTATCCTCCTGCTGGCAGATGTGTTTTACCTCCTATTAGTTACAACATCCTGCAGTTTCTTCAATGCCATTTACTGTGTTTGTGCCACCATTGTATTGAAACTCCTCACACCAAAAAATGTTTATCAGATCCATGTATTCAAAGGCTAAGAAAGATGATGGTGCTGATCAAGCTCTATGAAAATAGTCATCCTACTTACCAGTTCTATATGAGTTAGCTGTTGTGCCAGTGTATAAGGGTCATTGCAGATACTCAGTATATCCCTTTGAATAGATGGAGGCTTTGTTTTGATAATAACCAATTTATCGGACACACTGGCATTAACCTTGACTGTGTTTTCTTCACCTTGATTTAGCGTTGCCAATTTTTGGTTCAGGGTTTGCAAAAGCTGATTCATCGTCTTCCAATAACTCTGGGAGAAAACAAACTGGCATGTCACTATACATGTCACTATACATGAACTGTGAAAGTGACTACACATTCTTACCTGTACTTACAGCAAATAAAGAAATTACACCAATGCTATACTTGCTTCATTTTATAAAACATTCTGAACATTCATAAATTTGTATCAAGTGTTCATTTAAGTGCTCAATCTCGCACAGTGGGTCTTTGGATTGCAATCACAAATGGGAACTTTGGCTGATTTTCCACTCCCTAAACCTGGATGAGTCATCGGAATTATAGTTTTATATCATGTCCCTATTGAAAGAATAATATAAACCATTGGAGACTTTTGATTAATGGCCCAGAAATTAGACTTCGATGGTTGCCGCGGGGGTAAGGATCCGGTGCGGTCTTACCTACCGCGCCTGCCTTTATGGTTCGGGCCCACACGAACTTCTGGTCCTGGGCCTCTCCCTGGTGCCGGCACGCAGTGTGTGCGTGTCCCAGAGGCGCAGTTAGTGCGATGCGACCTCTGGGATCACGTGGGACATGGAGAGCCAATGGCAGCACACCATCTTTCATTCATAGATTTGACAGGAAGAGCTGTCAAAACTATGAATACAAATTGCCCCCAAAAGAACAGCTAAACCTCAAATAAATTTTAAAAAAACCCATCACATTAATAAAATAACTATAGTTAAATAAATTAACCACTTTAAACAAAAATTTAAATTTTTGAAAAAATTTAAATTCTTTTTAAAAGTTATAAAAATAAACTTACCTTTCTTTAAAGTCTCTAAAAAAGATAAACCTGTTGAATTTTTTTTTAAATAATACTTAATTAACTACTTACCTTGTTAAAAGGGGGTCTTACGCCTCCTTTCTTCATGTGTAAAATCTTCCATACTTACCTTCGCGTTGAAACCTGAAAAAAAACCTAAGTGTGCTGCGTGCGCACAGCCTGTAGTGCGCACGCGGTTCACTTAGGAACCGCCCCCTTAGCAATATCGGAAGTGCCGGTTTCCCGCGCATGCGCAGTGCATGCAGGAAACCGGCACTTCGGGACTGAATACGGGAGAGTACACAGTTCGTACTCTCCCGTATTCAGCCGAATTTTTGGGCCAATGATCAGTAAACATTTGCTTACACAAGAAGTTAGAGAAGTTGTCTTTAGTACAGCTTCAGAGCCCAGCATTTTGCATGCTATAAGCTACATGAAACAAACTAAACTTCAAATCTTGAGTTGATCAGTGCAGTTTTCACAGAATCTGTAGTCTAACTACAGTTTATGTCTTATCAATTTGGGCTCACATTGCTTATCAGAAGTGCTGTAAGATGACTGCTTGTACAGAAGCCAACTTTTTAAAACATTAATTTATTTTTTGTTTTTAAATGCTAGAAAAGTGTTTATTGTCCCTACCAATTCTTTTCTAATATTAAAGCATTTCACCAGCAGTCAGAGACCAGTGAGCAGAGCTCTGCATGTGCATTTAAATGCTTATCTGTAATCCTGTTCAGTGATGTGATGGATGTAATATAACTGGATGCTGTCAGTTCGTACTGCTCTGAAAACAGGTAATGATGTCAAGCTGGTAAAGAAAGAAGTTTGATTTATATTGTGCTTTATTACCTCTCATGAAGTCCCAAAGTACTTCACATATAATGAATTACTTTGAAGTGCAGTCACTTGTTATGTAAACATGGCAGCCATTTTGTGCATAGGAGGTCCCTCAAACAACAAGATGAATAACCAGTTAATCTATTTCTCGGAGTGTTTGTTATTGATGAATGTTGTCTTAAGACACCAAGAGAGCTCCCTGCTCTTTCACTAGTGCCATGAGATCTTTAACATCCACCTGAAAAGGCAATTTAACATCTCATCCAACAACACAGCACTCCCTCAGTATTGCATTGAAGTGTCAGCTTATATCTTTTGCTCAAGTCCTGGAGTGAGACTAGTGTCTCAGAGCAAGAGTGCTACAACTGTGCCAATGGTACCTGCAGTATAGCAATAATTAATGGGAACATTGTTGCAGGGAAGCAGCAAAACACAGTTAATGTAAAATGCATTCTTTGTATAGTTGATGGGGGGGGTGGGAAATCATTAATCGATTTTTCTACCTGTTAGGAGGAATCTTAACTTCCTTCTCTGGCAGCCTGCGAGACCCACGTATCAGGTCTGAAAGCCAGAAGACAATAATTTACCTGGAGCCAGTAGACTGCAGACTAATTTAGGCTGCAGTTATACTGCCACATTTGCATCACTGTAAAGAGATTTTAGATATGGATCATACAAATTGGCAGAATAACTTTGAAGTCTGGTCCCGATCTGACTCTGGAACACGCTAAAAGCCAACAGTGCAAGACCCACTAGGGTTTTACATCGCTTGGACTTGGGACCGTGTAGAGTATAATTCTAGTGCAGTGTGGAACCAGTTTTGAGAAGCTGGATCTCCTGGGCACTTTATCAACTTAATGCAGAGTCTTTTGATGTTATCTCAAAACATTAAAAAATTATTGGCAGAGAGCAGAGATCTGTGCATGTACGTGAGCATGCACACATAATGTTCTCTCTGAGTGGACAGAATGAAATTTGCAGCCCGCAGTAAAACACACACGATGTGGGTCTTGCACTGTACAGCTCCTTGTCTCAGACCCGTAGTGGAGTATTAAAAATTCAGTATTGAACCTCGACCACTGTTTAATATTAAATAGGTGTTGACTCCAGGATTGACATTCAGTGCTGATAGAAAGAAAGATATTGCTTTATGAACTCAATGCATATGCCAGGGGAGTGGCACTCATCTAGCTTTGAGATCTAACATAGCAAGTCTGTAGCACATTGCCAGGGTGGGGAGTAAAGTTAGAACGGTCACAACATTTCATTAGCTTGTGAGCTATTTCTTGTTCTGTTGTCTTCATTAAGCTCTAAGTGAATATCTAATTATTTTCACATTGCAAAAAGTTGATCTGTTTCAATATTTGCTGGAGGATGATCATGTATTTTTTGTGTTAAGATCAAACATATTAATTTATTCTAAAACATAATAATATTTGCAAAGACACTGAAAGTTCTATTTCTGTTTAGTCAGAAGCAGTACCTGTAGTCAGACATGGCGAGTTTATTTACTGGTAACTTTGTTCTATTGATCATTAGTCACATAATTTACTCAAAATGAATAAATGAATCAGGATGCATTTGTCTTTGGTACATAATAAAAGAGTTGTCTAACAATTATTTTTCTTATAAATTAGTGGGTGTTTTTATATAAAAAAAGTGGTATTAATGATTCTATAGATTACTGTTAAAAGGCAGAACTCAAATTATTTTAGTAAATGGGCTCGATGGGCCGAATGGCCTTCTGCCATGCTGTAACCATTCTATGATTCTATGATACACTGCTGTAGACTTTTAATTATATATTCATCAGATTTTATTTCGCAAGGGTTTCTACCATAATTAAAAGTGAAAAAACTAATAGAAGGTTAAACTAATAAAAATAAAAATATGGGAATAATCTTGCTTGGGACATGTAGAACAAGCATTTCAGTAGAGATTTTAATTCTGAGGCTTCATTATTCATGAAACTCACCTCATCACAAGGAGCTATCCTGCGGATCATGTCCTTTAGATGTCCAATCATTCTCTCATCCCGAAAATCAGAAGGGAAAGTTTCTGTCCATTCTGTCAGCAGCTGCATTATCTTAGGTCCAAATTTTCTAATTCGTACCTAAACGCCAGCAAAAAAGGTATAATTAAAGTTAAGATAAAATTACAGGGCTCAAATATCTGCAGAGCTTTGATCCTAGCAGAAGTCCCAGGATCCTGGCACCTCCACCACTGACCCTATCAGTGTCTAAGGGATCAGGAGGAGGTTCCTTTATTAATATAAAGTTGTGGGCACCCATAGCACTAAGGCATATCTTGGACCAGAGCTGGGGTTGGTAGAAGTAGGAGACGCCAGTCACACTTGAAAGTGTGGTTGAATCAGGGGCTGACTTTTATATACTGTCAACCTGAGTCTTCAGGGGCCCAGGCCTGGACCCAACCCTCGACTCTCAGGTGGGCCTCACTTCCGCTGATTGGCTGATATGCTCCTCTCACCTGGCGCACTGACTGTCTGGCAGATCCTAGGCCTGGGACGAGGAAACTCTCGTCCTGGGAATCGCCTCTCCTGATGTGAATGACCTTGTTTGGGGTGGACGGAGGTTACGCCCCAAGCAATGTCTATGAATACTGGCAGCATCTATTTTGCAGGCCTTCCACTGCTCTCCCATCTGACCTACAACAGGAATGAGCTGGAAATTCATGGCCACAGCCTCAGAATGGAACGTGAAAATTTATCTATCCCATTTAATTGTGTGCGAATTTTGTTATTAAATAGTGTAAAGTATATTCAGTATCTGCACTTGGGTATTGACTTTTTCCAAGAAAAAAATGTCACAACTCCTATTAATTACTTAAAAAAAATCATACTGAACATATATTGTAAAACATCATCAGTAAGCTTTAACTGCATCCAGCATTAATACAGCTCATGCAAATTTTCCATTATTTGTATACAGTTAGTAAAATCTATCAAAATAACTTGAGAATATAGGAAGAAGAAGGGGCTATTGTGATATCCCAATTTGTTTAAACCTGTCTGCCCTAAACCCATATCCCTCTCCTCCCTCCAGCCGAATGGGATAAATCAGTTGTCGGCAGATTCCTCTTCAGCACAATTTGCTGCATTGGAATGACAGGGCAGGCTTACCCAACAGACCTGCCAATGACCATGCACAAGTTTGCAAGGCTAGCCTCATTAAAGTTTCTTCAGCATCTCCCAGCAACATTCCCACCTGTGCTCTGGAACTTTTCATGCGAGGGACGGAGGGACACCGGCAGCAGCTTAAAGGGGTAGGCGGTTTTGGAGCTTTGAAAGATTTTGTAGCTTCTAATGGAGTGACATATTCTACTGATGTAGAACTGCCAATCTATCATGTCTCATTCGATTTCCATTCCTTTGGGTATTTCAATTGTTTCTGGCCACAGAATTGCTCATTAATAGAACTACAACCTCAAAGAACAGGAATGTTTTGGAAAGTCGATGGAAATTCAAAGTAACAACTGCAAAGAATGAAACTTGAAAAGAACCGATCAAATAGTATAAATTATATTCAGTATCTGCAATTAGATAGTCATTTTCTGAGATAATAAGTCATTTATATATTTTATGAGATATGTCATAACACATTTAGTGGTGTTTCTTTTTTGCATCATGTATCTATCCTAGCAGCCCTGGCCACCTACTGCGCTGTCTAGGTAATAATGATGGATAATGTTTTGTGACATCACTGTGATTATCACATAATTTTAATATGCCCACTCATATTTGGACAAGAACTTCTGTATCGCCTGTTACTTCTGATGGAAAATATGTCAGCAACAAAATGGGTGGGGATCATTTAGTTACGTTTCTTTGTGGCATAAATATTGGGTGAAATTTCCCTCATCAGCAGGAGTGCCCCCGGAAATGGGTCAGAGAGGGCTTCTGCCCATCACTCCAACCCCACTGTGACCCCGGCTCATTTTCTTGGTTCATCAACCCCATCTCAAAAAAAATCCTCAATCACTCCACCCTCTCCAGTTTTTTTTTTTAAGTTTCTTAAAAATTTTAATTTTTTATTAAAATGGACAAATTTCACACTCCACAAAATTTAAATTAATTTTCCAGGCCCTTAACATTTGTTTAGCAGTAATAATGCTGTCAAAACCCCAGTTACGTCTAATCCCTTTGGCTCTAACTTTTAGTGGGGAATTTAACAGTGTACTCACTGCGGAAGAGCCGAAGTTTTCAGCAGTTTCCCTGATTTGGGTGATTACACTGATTGCCGGCTCTGAGTGGGGGGGGGGGGGCGGGGGGGAGGCACTGCGCAGCCTGTTTCGGAGCTGTCAATGACAGACCTCAACTTCAGGATTTCTCATGCACCTGCACATGGGCCAAATCCCGAATTTGCATTCAGTTTCAAAGGTGGAATGACGGCGAACGCTGCCAGTTTGCCGTCATCACAACCGCAAATTCCGGTCCATAATCACCAGCCAACTCTGTTCCAACTTTCCTATGATTCTGTCTTTGAATACCTTCCATCATTAAGATTGCCTATTTTCACCTCCACATCATCATCTGCCCCTACCCCTACCTCGCATCCATTGACATTGAAACATTTATTCATGCCTTTGTCTTCTCCAAACTCAATTACTCCAGTGCTCATTGCTGCCTCCCGAGCACCACCCCCTCACCACCCCCAGTTTACAAATTGCAACACTCAAAACTCTGCATCCTATCCTGCTCCCACTCCCCTATCACACTTGTACTCACCAACCTTCATTGCCTCCTAATCCCCACTGAATTGAAGAGAATAGTTGGAATCCCCCAATATAGCCAGCCTTGCCATTTCTGTGAAACAGGCGTTGAATGTTGGAGACTCGCAGTAATACTTGGAAGAAGCGGAGGTTGATATCACACACTAGGGTAAATTTCCCGAATCCGCAGTGCTGGCAGATGAAGCTCCATGGAGTCGCGCAAATCAGCAAAATTGACCTTACCAACTGCACGTTGACTGAGTGATATCCTTTTCTACTTATGTATGGCATGCTTTGGGCTAATGGAGCTTGAATTGGAATAGGTGTGTAATTGATGATGCCCTACAACTTTGAGAAATTGACAGTGTCAAGGAAGCCTTGCTGCCTGGATACCTGTTGCTGCTGGTCGGTGCCAAATTCTTTGCTTTAGCAGACATAAAGGATACATCACTTTATCCTGAGCAATGGCTCCTGTCAAAGCAGTTATGATAGTTTGGAATGTCCCTAGGGCATAATAAATTAGGTTGTAGTCATTTAAGAGCCACAGGCAGAGCTGTGCACATAGTGGATTGCTCCTATAGCGCAGGTTCCATGAGGTGCACAACTGAGCAACCATATCCCTGGCTAACTGCAAGTCATGCATGGATGCTCTGCAGTCATATTCAGGTAGGTGGTCCAAGGTGATAGACATACCCATGTGGATGTCTGGTGCCAGAGGCTGTCAGGTTGTATACAGTCTGCACTCTCTGGCCTCTAGACCTATGTACTAAATATAAACATTGGCAACTCTACACATCATGTAATCTTCTGTTATTTTAACTCTACTTTAAAGTAAGGGCAGATTTCTAGTGGAGTAGTTTCATAGAGATCAGTGGGGGGTAGCTCTGATGGAAATGACTGAGCTACAAATAGGCCTTAATGCGCTTTACAAATTTGATACTGACAAAAAAACACACTAAAGATTTCAGTTCTAGGTTGGAGCAGACAAAGAGGACCAGCTTGTGCAGCAGTCCAATGGCTTCAATGGAGAGTATCGTTACGCAAAGTGTAAAGTGGGTCAGTTTTCCACCGGAAAGGTTAAGTTAAAATGACCACTGATATTTCACTAGTTACCTTCTCATAACCTTTCAGAATTCTTAAAACCTCCTTAACCTTTCCAGTTTCAGTAAAAAAAACATTTTTCAAGTCTTACTTCAAAACCATAACCTCTCATTCCTGGTGTCATTCCAATACACAGAACTGCAAACAATATTCCAACTGTGTTCCAAACAATGTCTGTACAAATTCAACATCACTTCCTTATTTTTAGTTTATGGCCATTATATCCTAGTGTTCTCCCATTTTCAGGCTGTTTATTTGTCTTGCCTCGTTAATCAGATCCAGAGCTACAACTTCATCCCCGTTGGACATGCAATTTACTAATTTAACTCCTGGATATATTCTAAAAAACCCTTTACATTTTGTCCACAAACTTTTACCTTAGGATAGTTAAAGCCCTATATTATTATCTCTCTTACTACAAATGCTACCAATTGCCTACAAATCTCACTCTTGATTTCTTTCCAATTGTTTGGTAGGCTACAATTTTATGAATACATGATAACCACAGAGAGCCTCACCTGCACACTACTCATGATTTTCCATCCATTAAAATCAATAAACGGGAAAATCACACATCTGTGATTTCCCAATTTGCAGAGTCAGGAGCAAGGCTTCCTGCCAGTAGCACACATTTGTAAAATCCAGCCATTTAATCTACTCCAAATATGGTCACAGATCTCTCATTATTTCTTAACTCATCCCAGACAGACTTCATCTGAACACCACCATCAAAAAGAACTTTCTTTTCTATTTGCAGCTATGCGGATTAGGCTCACATCAAAAGCAGTAAATAGTGTCAATTAACTCTTTTGCAAAAGATCTGATGAATGTCTGGTGGAGAACATAATTTAAGGCTAGTTGACATAGGCAACCAAATGTCTTTGTGGAACATTATAATTTATTTCCGACATGAAAATGGTATCTTTGGAATGTGTCTGTGTAGGCTTTGCTCACTCGGTAGCACTTTTCACTCTGAGTCAGAAGGTCATGAGTTCAAGTCCCATTCCAGAATTTGAGTGCATAATTTAAGCGGATACATTAGTGCAATATTAAAGGAGTGCTGCATCGTCAGACATGCTGCTCTTCAATTGAGATGTTAAACTATTTGTTAATTCCTGTAATTGAAGTAGATATTAAAGATTCCACAACACTATTTAAAGAATAGTATCCTGGCCAGCATTCCACCTTCAACAACCACCACCAAAAACAGATTAACTGATCATTCATCTCATCGGTGTTTGTGGGATCTTACTGTGTGCAAAATGACTACCATGTTTGCCTGTATAACAGTCACTGCACTTCAAAGTAATTCATAGAAACATAGAAGATAGGAGCAGGAGCAGGCCATTCAGCCCCTTGAGCCTGCTCCGTCATTCAATGAGATTATGGCTGATCATCCAAATTCAGTACCCTGTCCCTGCCTTCTCCCCATATCCCTTGATCCCTTTAGCTTTAAGAAATATATCTAACTCCTTCTTGAATATATTTAATGAATTGGCCTCTACTGCCTTCTGTGGTAGAGAATTCCACAGGTTCACCACTCTCTGGGTGAAGAAATTCCTCCTTATCTCAGTCCTAAATGGCTTACCCCTTATCCTTAGACTGTGACCCCTGGTTCTGCACTCCCCGGCCATCGGGAACATCCTTCCTGCATCTAATCTGTCTAGTCCTGTTAGAATTTTATAAGTTTCAATGAGATCCCCTCTCATTCTTCTAAACTCCAGCGAGTATAAGCCCTATCGACCCAATCTCTCCTCATACGTCATTCCTGCCATCCCAGGTATCAGCCTGGTGAATCTTCGCTGCACTCCCTCCATGGCAAGAACATCCTTCCTCAGATAAGGCGACCAAAACTGCACACAATACTCAAGATGTGGTCTCACCAAGGCCCTGTACAACTGCAGCAAGACATCCTTGTTCCTGTACTCGAACCCTTTCGCTACGAAGGCCAACATACCATTTGCCTTCTTAACCGCCTGCTGCACCTGCATGCTTACCTTCAGCGACTGGTGCACAAGGACACCCAGGTCTCGTTGCACTTCCCCTTCTCCCAATCTATTGCCATTCAGATAATAATCTGCCTTCCTGTTTTTGACACCAAAGTGGATAACCTCGCATTTATCCACATTATATTGCATCTGCCATGCTTCTGCCCAATCACCCAACCTGTCCAAATCATGCTGGAGTTTCTCGGCATCCTCCTCACGGCACACACTCCCACCCAGCTTTGTGTCATCTGCAAACCTGGAGATATTACATCCAATTCCCTCGTCTAGATCATTATTATATATTGTGAATAGCTGGGGTCCTAGGACCGATCCCTGCGGTACCCCACTAGTCATTGCCTGCCACTCGGAAAAAGACCCATTTATTCCAACTCTTCCAATTCATTGCATGTGAAGCATTTGTAATAGTTTTAAGAAACATGAGAAGACAAGTATTTCAACAATGCAGATTGGAATGTTAAATTGATATTTTAGACTTTCTCTTGGCTACCTTTAGGAGACAAAGTGAAAGTTTATAAAGATTTAACTTATTGGGAGATTTACTTGTGGTTATTAACTTCCCTCGGATGATTAAATGAGTTAAGTACAGTTCATGATAGTGCAAAAAATGTTCAGAAGGAGTAGGCATGATGGTTCAAATGGGCTTTTCTCATTCCATGTATTCTTCTTTTTCTTAACTCAGTTCATTTCAATGACATTAAGTGATGGAATTTCCTGTGGGGGCGTAATTAGAAAATGACACCCGATATTACGCCCATTTGTGCGCCCATTTTGCCAATGTCTATTTACACACAATTTCCTGCCAATCTCATTAACATACATTGGAATGTGAAAATGGGCATAAACAAGCAGAAATCAGCGTACACAATTGGGGCCCGGGGAAAGCGCCAAATTCATGCCATATATTCTTTCTACAAGTATGAAAATTAAAGTACATTACACACAGTGGGCTGGATTTTGTCAGTGTGGGTGGGCTGGAGCGTGTCAGGTGGAAATCGTGCCAGGACCCCGACTCCTAATTGAAGTGCTGAAAAAGTGGGATTTCCCCCTAATTGGCCAATTGATTTCCTGCGTGTGGGAACCCCTGGCCCAGACAGAAAGTCGCCTCCGATGACGTCATCAATGCTGCTGGATTTAAGGCCTGCAAACAGCCTTGCTTCTTCTGGAGACTGCAACCTTTATGGCCATTGCTGTCTTCGCCTTCTTCATCAACTATGTCCAGCAGCAGGCCAAAGTGTGCTCCACGCTTCGATAAGCCCTCCCTCCAAGCTCTGGTGGAGGGAGCGAGAGCCAGGAAGGAGGTGCTGTTCCCTTCCTCAGGGAGAAAAAAGCCACTCCAGCAGACAAAAGCTGTGTGGCTGCAAGTGGCCCAGGAGGTCAGCTCCATTTCGCTGAGCTGCAGAACCTGGCTGCAATGCAGGAAGAGGTTTCATGACCTTCTCCGAACAGGAAAAGTGAGTATGACTTTTCCATCACCCTCAATCTGATCCCCATCGCCTCTCCTCACCAGCACTCTGCTTTGCCAACCTCTTCCTCCACATTCCACTTGACACTTACATCCCTGCACCTTTACCCATTCCCTCTCTCTCTAAGGTCACATTCACTTAACTATTCGACCATGCAGCCCTCACACTCCCTATCACTGTGATGCCATGACAACAACAACTTTCAGCACACAGGGAGGGTCCTTTGTATCCTTCTAAGCATCTATGCTATGGATTCTCTACACTCACTCCTTCATTCTCACTCAAACTCCACTTGTGTCCCTCATTGCAGGAAAAGAGAGCCCACAATAAGAGGGAAAGAGCCATTACCGGAGAAGGGCCACCCTCAGTAGCCCAGCTCACCCCCTGAGAGGAGGCGGCCCTGGAGATCGCCGGAATCAAGGAGGATTCCCAAGTGGGGAACGGCCAGATGGGCGCATCGCAGCAAGCTAGTGACAGAATAGTTTGCCATTTCTCTCATTGACATTGCATGAGTCACTGATAATGAATCTGATGCTCTAACAGATTGACTTATGATCATCTGCACTTTTCAATGTTCATGTAACCTTGACCTCACATCTCTAACTCTTTCCTTTACTCCCCCACAGGACCATCGAGAGCCCCCGTCCCCACTGTCCAGGAGGAAGAGACTGAGCTTCCAGACTCCTCAGAGGAAGCTGCAACCTCTGAGGGCACAGCGTCAGCAGAATTCAGAGCACCCAGCACCAGTGCAGACACTCACACCTCAGTGGGACCTTCGCGAGATAGAGTAGTGTTGTCACCTGGTGTATCACAGCTCACAAGTGAGCATCAGCAGATGGTGGAGACAGGGACAGCAGTGGAGAGTCCTCGTCGGAGGGCGCAGGACTCTGCCAGCTCGGCTCAGCTGCATGTCGACCCTGTGCCTCCGGGTCCATCCAGAAGGAGAGCGGTGCTGGAACTCCAGGAACAGGTGCAGGAGTCTCTGGCAGGTTTTGTCTCCAGGGTTGCTGCGAGTGTGGAGCGAATGGAGGAGTCCATCGCGAACATGAGCAGAGCCTTTGTGGAGGCATTGGCGCATGAACGCATCACCGCGGAAAGGATGGCAACCTCCGTGGAAAGGCTGGCTACCTCCATGGTAAGGCTGGCTACTGTAGAGGAGAGGATGGCTACGTCCATGGAGGAGCTTAGTCGCCAGGGTATGGAAAACATGGTAATTGTTCAGAATAGACTGACATCTCTTGAGGAGCGATGGTCAGCTATTGAGCAAACAAACCAGACCTTCATGCAAGTCCTCTGGAGTAGGACTTCCAGTGCAGAAACGGGTCCTCATGGCCCCCCTGCAGTGCAGCAAGGTGCTGTCCAGCCACTTGCTAGCTCTGAAGTGGGGCTGACCCATGAGAGGGATGTTGGTGGCATACAACAAGGAAGTGGGGGCTCCTCTCCAAGCGCTCACACGACCATGCCACTGCAGAGCCCTCGGTCAGAGCCCCACCAGAGTCCCCACCCAACTGAGATCGGCGTCTCAACCCCTGCACAGCTGCAGGAGCAGCAGACTGTTGCCGAGCCCTCACAGGTTCGCAACCCCAGAGGACGCCCGCCAAAGGTGTCGAGACAGCAGCAGCAAGAAAGTGAGCAAGGGGCCTCCACATCTGCTGAAGCCACAGGGGAAGCACCACGTAGGAGCACGCGTAAGAGGAAGATAATGCACAAGTAGTCACAAGGGTTGTCACTTGGGTGTAATGTTGTGTTTAATTTTGAGAAGCCATCAGTTGCTTATTGTCATAAAAAATTCTGATCGCAAACTGTTGCAGTTGTGGCGTGTGTCATTTCGCTAATGGGACTTCCACATTGAGGGCTTAGGGCGAGTTGTATGGTGGTCAGAGTGAGAGGAATCCGCAGGTTCTTGTCCATTGTCGATGCTCTGGTAAGAAGGTGCGAGGCTACACTGTTTGATTGTGCAGGCTAAGCAAATGTGACCAACATGAGTGCGTCCCTTGTATCCCGGGCAGTAATATGGTGGCACTCTGGCACCTTCTGGCCTGTGCATCTTCAGGTGGGTGACTAGCAGCTTGGCGCTCCTGTTGATGTTCCTGCTTTTGGTGCTGCCGTTGCTCATGGTTCTGCTGCTGCCACGGCTGGTCTTCATCCGAATCTGATGTCCAGGAGGAAAGGAATTAAATGGTCATCATGCTTCTGGTATATGCCTCAGTTGAGGAAGCGCTCAGTCAATGTGGGGAGAGGGGTTTCCAAGGAGGTCGCACTGGAGATGGGTGTCAGACTCCAAACTTCCACAACACTGAGTATGCCTGCTAAAAGTTCCCCCAGACCTGAAACAACAAAGTTCTAGCACCTGCAAATGATCATCGGTGAAAACTCATTTGTAATGGTGGAGCTGCAGCTGTTCATAAGCAATCCACTAGTGAGGCCACCAGGATTACCTGGCGTGTTCCAGAGGAGGCATGTAGGATGGAGGAAATGTTTTAAAATCGGAAAGGTCTCTCAAAATGGGATTATAGAGGCAATTAAGTGGTTGTTAAGGGCCTATCCCGCCTCTTGGAGGCGGGATGGAAAGCGGGTCAGGAAACACGCACTTGGGAAAATTGCTCGGAGGCGGGATGGAGGCGGGAACGGGCCCGCCCACCATTTTTGGCGATTTTAACAACTCGCACGCCTCCAAACCCGCCTCCTCGGGGCTGGGAAAATCGAGCCCAGTATGTTTAAGAACATGTAATTGTGGAAGCTTTTCATTTTTTGTGACTTATACTGTTGCCATAAATATGTATTCATAGAAACAGAAAATGCAGTGTAGGTCTCAGTGAGAATAAATGTAATCAAAAAAAATTGAAATTAAATTCCAGAAAAATTGCTTTGTTTCCTGATGCCGCAAAAATTCTGGGCTTAATTTTACACCCGTTTCGAATCAGCGTAATTCACATGTATGTTTCTTTAGCCTGGGACTAAATAACTAAGGATTTATGAAATGCCCAATCCAAAGTCATTATAATGAGTCGAGTGGCGGTTGGGCGCAGGAATCAATAGACAGGTGTAAAAGAGCGAGGAAATACAGTGCACACATTGCCAGGTAGAAATACACAGGGAATTCCACCCTTAGGTTCCTGATATGATAATGTTGTGTTTCATAAATGAGCTGCTGTGCACTTGCATTTGGGATATGCTCTTTTGTAGACACTCTTTTGTACTACTATCTGTTCCATCAAATCAAATGCTAATAGCTGATCAATCAAAAAGGCTCAAAATACAGTGACAAACTATTAATAATCAGATTGAAGATCTAAAGCTCTAAGATTTTCCTAATAGGGAGGTGAATTTCCATGCGGTGAGTTGCACTACCTGTACAACAATGGAAAAATATTTGCGCCTGTCGATCGTTTGGAGAGGTATTTACACAAGAGTTTCCTGGGTCGCCATTTGCAAACCAATTGGAGTAGTGATTTGTGTAAATCCAGTGTAAAACAGGTGTAATCTGCTAGAGTGCATGGAAATTAGAGTGCAACCTTTCAAAAGACTGTTCTGGCTGAACAGTGCAGCAGCAGAGTGGGGGACAAGCAGGTGGGTCTTGTGATGGTATTAGTTGTGTTAACTTAGATGTATCCAATAAAGTATTAGTTTAGTGACTCTGGCTGGAAATTAACTCTTTCCACTCAGGATTGTACTGTAATTCTGTGATTAACTCGATGTATAATTATTAAGATACTTCTGACTGGGTATATAAAAAGAGTAAGGAGTGTGCTAATTTTGGTATTTTATAAAGCATAGACTTGACTGGTAGATTCTAGTCCAGTTCTTGTATACATGTGTAAGGAAACAGGGAAAAGATTGAACTGAATAGTAGAAATTCAAATAATGGCCCCAAATTTCCACACGATGAATTACGTCGTATTTGCACCAATGTGAGATGGGTTGTGGTCGCTGATGGTCTGGACAGCTGTTTGCACCAGAATTTCGTGCGTCAACTCATTTGCTTAGCCATTGGACGAGTCATTGGAGTAAATCCCATTTAAAATGGGAGTAATGTGCTGGGGTGCTTGAAAATTTAACTGCAGCCTTTCAAAGTTCAATTTTGGGTGAATATTTTAGCAACAGGCTGGGTGAACAGCAGGTAACTAACAAATTGCTTGGTTCACTCAGTTCACTGTCAGATGACTGGGATTCTCCCCCAGCAGTGGTGTTCTGGCAGAGTGGGACTACTGCCCAACACGCTCAAAGCTGATAGCCCGACCCAATTGTCTGATTAGGGCATCATCTCATATGCAGGGTGGGCTCTGGTAGGATCTCCAGCACCAAAAGGGAGCCTTCCCTATAAAAGAGGGAAATTCTTCTGGTACTACAGCACCAAAAGAACTGGTAATGTCGTTAAAGGGGCAGAAGTGTCCCATAGATTGGGATAGATGTCCCACTAAAACTCTCAACTGAGACCGAGGTAAGTACTGGGAGCAGAATGGAGGGAGAGGCGTCTACTAGGGACAATTCAGTACTGTTACCATTGATGTGATGATGTCAATGGGGCCCATGGCATAAGTGATGGTAACATGGGCAGACTAGAGGGAAATTGACTAGGAACCTAGGACCTGCCACCATTTATAGTAGGCGGAGAAGGAACGGCCAGCGGCCGTCCCAAAGGTGGGATGCAGACACTCTAAGTTTGGGCAGGATCATGAAGGAGAATCCAGCTCAATGTCTCATGAGAGTTTTTATGCCACTTTTCAGGAATGTCTACCGAAGGAGCAGCTGACAGAGGCAGCCAGAAAGGGACGAGAACATGCCATAAAGGCATAAAAGAAGAGCTTACAACATCAATGAATCAGACCTGCAAACTGCCCTCACTGAAATAAAGCAGAGAAGCGACAGACTGCTGGGTGTCTGTGGGATGAAGCCTCCATAAAAATGTCTCTCCTGCCACATGAAAGGTGCTACTGGCACTGAGTGGCAACTGTGTCACCTCAAAGACTACAGACCAGTGCTGCAAGAAGTTTACTGACCAGACTAGAGCAGGCAAAGTAATTCACCGACCACTCCCCTTTACTTCCTTGGGCACCCTGGACACCAGCACACACTTTGCCCTCTAAAATTAAAAGCTGCATAAATAACCCTTCACAATGCACTCTGGTTAATGGCTGGGGGGCACTAACTTGGGATCTTACAGTATGGGTACCCATCTCCCTTAAAAGCAATTACTTTAATACCTAACCTTAAAACCACTTTGTCTACTTTAACAGGGTGGTACCATCACATCTCTTTCTTCAGATGCCACCAGACACTCCTCAGTTGCTAGCCTTCACCAAATTTTTAATCTTGTCGCACAATGCCATGAGACACAGGTCACTGGAGGAGGCATTCCTGATTCTACGAGCAGCAGGCCATGGAGCTGGCCATAGAACTAGTGGGGAGACACTCTGCTCTTGCCATGTGAGATGATGAGGATGGGGGCATAGTGCCTGCACCAGGCTTGTAACTGAACACCTGCACAGTTGTCGCAGCCTCCCTTGAAGACACTCACAGACACAAGCTTCCACTCTCTTTATTTCCTTACTCTCAAGGGAGTAATGCTCACCCATTCTTAGCTTCTACTTTCCTTTCCTGCAGATCCACCACCACAACCGGGGCACATGAGGATGATGAGGAGGAGGAGCAGGAAAAATACAGACATGCAACTAGCTCTTTGTGAACTATGTTGATGAGGTGGAACATAAGAAATAGCAGCAGAGGTATGCCATACGGCCCATCGAGCCTGCTCCGCCATTCAATAAGATCATGGCTGAACTTCTACATTAACTCCACTTTCCCACCCAATCCCCACATCCCTTGATTCCTTTAGTGCCCAAAAATCTATCGATTTCAGTCTTAAATATACTCATTGACTGAGCATCCACAGCCCTCTGGGGTAGAGAATTCCAAAGATTCACAACCCTCCGAGTGAAGAAATTACTCCTCATCTCAGTCCAAAATGGCCTACCCCTTATCCTGAGACTATGACCCCTAGTTTTAGATGCTCCAGCCAGGGAACACAGCCTCTCAGCATCTACCCTGTCAAGCCCTCTTTTAAAGGTTTCAATGAGATCACCTCTCATTCTTCTAAACACTAGAGAATAGAGGCCCATTCTACTCAATCTCTCCTCATATGACAGCTCTTTCATCCCAGGAATCAATCTAGTGAACCTTCGTTGCACCCCCTCTAAGGCAAGTATATCCTTCCTTAGGTAAGACAAGAAGGATGATGATGAAGAGGGAGATGAAGTCAAACTAAAGCTTTAATAGTGAAAAACTGGTAAAAACAGCATCTGCCCGAATTTCCTGCCACAACATTTTATTTGCTCCAATTATGCACTGGAAATATGCTGAAAATGTTGAGCATATTCACCCCCATGGTGTGTATAACTTGCAGCTACCACAGTGCTTCAACAATTTCTTTTAAGTTTTACTACATTTCATAAGTTATAGATAAAAATACAACAGATTATTGTTAACAGTAGTTTGTATCAAGTTCAAATCAATTAGCAACAATGGAAAAATGAATTGACGATGAGAACAATTTTTGTTATGAGGAATTCATTTCTTTTGGATAGTACAATCAGCTTACTGTTAAAAGGAAATGCTATACATGTAGTTAAATATAACTCTGACCTTGTCAAGCACTGGCTCATCTAGACTTTGCTGCTCAATACACATGTGACATACTTTTGATAAAAGCTCATGAGGTTCGATGAATAGTCTTGAACTCAGTAGAAATGTAAATATATATGCTTTCTGTTAGGAAAAATGCACATTTGTAATCGTTAAAAGTTAGCAGAGGACAGAAAATATACAAGTATCTGTAGTGCATGCACTTTCTGTGCTTTTGTTATTGAGCAAGCATACAAAAGGCTCTTATATGGTGGCTTTAACATAGTAAACATCCAAAGCACTTCACGGAGGAGAAAAGGACTCTGAGAAGTGATAGAACTCACAGGTCAGTTTAATCTGCCATCCTGCTGTACTAGCAGTTACAACCAATAATGAATAAGGTACGAGAGTAGATTTTCCTGACCTTCCCCTCTGCATGGTGCTGGACAGGGACAGTTCCCTTGAAGTGTGCTGTTCCTGTCCAGAGCCAAGAATACCTAATTTTCTAGTCATGGCATAGATCCACCCCTGGCAGGGCCTCTTGCTGGGAGAGGGACAGGGAATTTCAGCATAACTGCAGTATTCCCATACCTGCCAGCTATGTATCAGTTGCCGAGATTGTGGCCTTCAGGCTGATGATGGATGTGAACATCCTGGAAGGGTGGGGTTCTCCTAGCTTGTCTTGGTTTACTTGGTCCATCACTGGATGCCCACAGACCCTCCACATTTCTCTGGACACCCTGCATTTGGGGTGCCCAGCAAGCATTTTTCCAGGAAAATGAGGGGGGACGCTGGGAATGCCGCCTCTTAGCTCACGAGTATGCCTATGATGGCCGTGCATGCCCAACTCCTCCATGTCCCCCCCAGGAATTCCGAAAATCATGGCACAACGGAAAAGGGGAAAAACCTTTGCACCTGGAGAAATGGGTATTTCTAGGGGGCAAAGGTCAGGAAAATCTTACCCTATGGAATATTAGTCTTCCTGATGTTTAGTTAGAAAAAGTTTAGCTAACCTGAACCCCTGAAGAAATAGCAAGTCAGTTTGGTGAAAATTTCTGTAGATCACCCCCTTTGGTCAGAGAACTAAGGGAACTCTAGCTGTGGATGGTGGGGCTATGGAATCCCCCACCACCAAGGGTGGGCAGACACCAACATTTCTGTGGGAATGGGGCAGATGTACTCCAGCGATGCAACCAAAGTGATGCTTGTACCTGCCTGCTCAATACTAGTGCGGTGCTGTCTCACTGAAAACTCCAGTGGGGTTAGTGCTGCAGGGAACTGTTGAGCATGATCTCGGTGTGACCGCTGAGATTATAACTTGAAGAATTTAAGGGCCAAATACTCTATGAGGGATATTTAACAATATTTTACTAATACAATCTGTTTGAGCTGAGGTACAATTTAGTTGCCAACCACATTAATTGAGTAGAATCTGAGTGTAATTCATGATTTATAGTTAACCTTTAAATCACAAATGAACAATTTTACACAAAGTTTCCTTGAAATACAATAGCAAAATAACTTCAGCACTATAAAAACCATTACCAATTTATATATCAAATTGAATGTTTGGTTGATTGTAATTGTATTGTAGAAAAATTAAATGTTCTGTTTACTATACAATCACCAGCATATAAGACACACCTGAACCAGAAAGAACAGATATATCAAATGTTGCTCATCGGGAGTTGTATTATTAATTTTGGTTAAATAACATGCATCGCTACTTTATTGAACAGCTTAGATTTGGAACTGACTGAAATGTAAACCTGATACTAGAGCCAATTTTTAAATAACAGTCTATTTATTTCACTTCTGTCTTGTGTGAAGTGGGAGCATTTATTGTTACGATTATTACATTTGTCAATGAATTTTCATCATCAGGAAAGCAAAGCTTAGAGCTCATATATAGTCTTGGAATTGTCAAAGGGAGCAATCTTAACAGTGCAACCTATTTTGGTACCACCGTGAAAATAAATAGCTTCATATATTTAAATGCTTTGGAAGCTGTGTTACTCTTACTGATCATAAATTGCACTCATATTCCCCCAAAATTGATACCTCCATAATAAGTAAGAGGGATGGTGTCTGTGGTATCATACAACTAAGAGAATCTAAGACCTATGCAGACTGCTGTTCTCCAAATTGTTTTCAATATTAATTTCATTGGTGAGAATTCTGTGTCATGCCTTGGGATTTTTGATTTTTTTTTTCTTCACGGAAAGGATTTTGCGATTGAACAATATTTAAATACTGTGTTTTGAAACAGAGTGAATTTGAAAAGTTTTACAAAACTGCCACAGGCTTGACGCATTCAAGATATGTATTAGAGCCAGATTGGCCAGTTTTTGCAATGTCAATTGATACAATGATCCCAGATCCATTAGCCTGGATGGCCCCTATTCATTTTGAGAACAGCAGAAGATGTTTAAACCCACACCTCAATGGGAGAGGACACGTAGCCAGTTTTATTGACAGGCCCACTGATGAATCACTGACCAAGGAGGAAGTCATCCCCCGGTGAGGAACATACAGAAAAAGGGACACATGGTCAGTCAGGTTTTAACAAGAGAGTGCAAGGAATAAAAACAGAAAATGCTGGAAATACACAGCAGGTCAGGCAGCATCTGTGGAGAGAGAAACAGAGTTAACGTTTCAGGTCAATGACCATCAGAAAGGTCATCGACCTGAAACGTTAACTCTGTTTCTCTCTCCACAGATGCTGCGTTACCTGCTGAGTACTTCCAGCATTTTCTGTTTTTATTCTAGATTTCCAGCATCCAGAGTATTTTACTTTTGTTTAAGAGATTGCAAGGTGCAGGTCTGGGACCTCAAGCTGGCAGATAAAAATGTAGGAGGTCAGTTTTTGCAGTTAGAGGTAGTGTGAAAGAAAGATAATACCAAAAGCAAGTCATACCCACAAAAGGGACAGAGCAGGTGATTTATTACTTTTCCCCATTTATTGAGGAGAGCAGTGAGTTTGAGTTAAGTATATGGAATATGACTGTTACTTGGTATATGGATTGGCTGTTTGGTAAAATAAAGCAGCTAAATAATTTTTTTAATCTTTGGCCTTGTCTTACCAAGTGTGTTCTCAGTCTTCTCTTGGATAGACTGGAGAAGAGCTTGCTAGTGTGTGTGCAAAAGACATGATATCCAGTTTGTATCACAGGCCCTAATAGGCACTCCTATTGTTACACTATCGTATAATTACATATTGGGCAGCACAGGCACATTCCTGAATGCAAGATCCTCAGACCATTTATGGGAGTGATCAGCACCTGATAGAATATCCAAGACAGATCCGAAACTAGTAACAATCTGGTTACTCTTTTTGACTAGGTCAGTCTTATAAGCCCTGTTTTTAACCTAACCCACTCAGTAGAAATGTGGCGGGTTCGAATCAGATGCCCATTTTTATGCCCCGTCCGCTTTTATTCTCCATAGAAGTCAGTGAAGAGCGAAGTCAGGCAGCGTATACTCGACCTGCCCCATTCCTACTGGGCAGGTTAGGATAAAATTGGGGCTTAAGTTTCAGAAACGAATGAACATTTGGTAGAGAACTATTGTTGCTAATTTCAACAGGGGCAACAGAATTAATTTACTAAATGTTTGGCTTGTTCTGTACGTTTTATAATCATTGAGCAGCCAGCTGGTATGTGAAACAAAATAGCAACAAGATTATGAATTAGGAATTTAGCTTAATTTGATGTTCTGAAGCCCTGCAAAATTATGTTTTTTTTTTAAAGGGTGCAGTATTACAAACTTTAAAGTCAGCGGAGACAGTCTGATTTCAAAGGAACTGCTGTCTTAAAATACAGAAAGTGCGGGAGACTGCTTCCACAGTAGGAGCAAAAAAATGAGATTGCTTTCCACTATACATAGTATCTGATATTTAAGAAGACTGCAATTTCCATAATGCTTTGTCTTGGCCTCAGAGAATATGGGCTGGATTTTGATACTGGGGCGGGTTGGGGTCGTGTCATCCGCATTTCGTGTTATCTACCCGACTGGATTTGGATGTGGGAGATTGATGCACTTTTCACTTAATTGGGCAATTGAGTTCCAGCATGTGGGAACCCATGAACTAATTAGTGGTTTCAGTCTGAAAGTCGCCTCTGATGATGTCATCATTGCTGCAGCATTTCAGGTCAGAGACTGCCTGGCTTTTGGTGTGAGAGGACCTGGATGCAAAATGAGCAGCAGCTCTAAGGAGAGAGAGAGAGAGAGAGTGAATTTTTTTAGCATCCAGGTCCTCTCACAGCAAAGGCCAGGCAGTCTCTGAAGACATTCAATGCAGCAGCATCAGAGGCGACTTTCAGACCTAATACTACTACTACCTTCATCACATCTCTGTTGTAATAGTGGACCTGCAGCTAGTCAGCTATCCACTTGTGCTCCCGCCAGGTTTCACTGGCGTGTTTCACATCAGGCGTGCTTCATGTCGGAAAAGGGTTAAACTAGCCTAAAACGTTTCAAAATGGCATTACAGAGCCAATTTAGGGCTTGTTAAGGGCTTTAATGGCCTCTCCCGCCTCTTGGAGGCGGGACGGAGTCGGGAACACTGCACACGATTTTATCAAAATTGCGTGGAGGCGGGATGGGGTCGGGACCCCCGAATCTGCAACTTTAACCCCCCCAACGCCTCCAAACCCGACTCCACAGGTCATTGAAAATCCAGCCCTATGTATCAGCACCGACATAAAATGGAAATGAGGAGTCAGGATAAATCACTGATTCTGAAGAGAATAAACATTGCAGAAGCATAATGACATTTAAAAAATATAGGTACAGTGGTGCAGTGAATTTTCTTATGATTTTCTAAACATTTCCACTAACACCTATTTAAATACAGTACTGAGAGAAAATGCATTACGTTTGTACGCAATAAAAGTGCCAAACACTTACTTCAGGATAATAATCAACTGTAGGTATGAGATGCTGGATCAACGCCTCTAAAGATGCAGAGATAAGGTTACCATCCTGAAATATCAGCCTTCCATGTTCATTTTCTTTGGTTGGGTGAAGTTGATGGCTAAAGCCACTGGTATTAAACATACTTGTAGAAGTCAATGTTTGTGGCATGCCTTCCTGTGAAGAGAGACAGAAAGATCCATGAGAGACAAGTAAAATCAAATCCTATTTATTTGCATAACTGCTTTTAGAAAAACTGGCCACACAATACATAATTTTTCTTTCAAATAGAATGGTATTTCAAATTGTTCAACCAAAGTGCTTTAGTACCACACATTTGTCACAATGTTAATTTTCCTCCTCTACAGCTCAGTTTTAAAACAAAAACACTATTTCACTTTTGAATCACAAAAACATTCACGGTTATGAACAATCTCCTTCCTGTTCCTCCCACTGGCTGTCAACAACAACACAACTATTCAAATGAGAAAAATGAGAGGACTTTGCTGATGCAACTTTGCTTTTGTCTGTTTCTGCCATATCAGATATTTGTCAAACTATTAAGTTCCTAGAATGCTTATTACCAGAAGGATCAAAGTTGCTTTTGAAAATTTGTACATTTGGATTATCTAGAGTTATGAAAAGGCTTCCTGTGTCATAATTATCCATATAGTTTTCCTAAGTTTACTTTTGCAAATTATTTTCCATCCTCCATTCACAATGAAAAATGTCAGCTGCAGTTAAGTAACCCAATGTAAACAACACAACTCGCCATGTTCCAGTGGCAGCAGAGCCCCACTGTCTCATAGGATTTAAGAACTGCCATCAAGCTCTCCTGTTGCCAGATAAGAGAACGGTGGCAGGCAGAAAACCAGGGCGGGGGGGGGGGTGGGGGGGAGAAATTACATAGAGTTTACGGCACAGAAACAGGTCATTCGCCCAACTGGTCTATGCCAGCATTTATGCTCCACATGAGCCTCCTCCAACCCCTCTTCATCTAACCCCATCAGCATATTCTTCTATTCCTTTCTTCCTCACATGCTTATCTAGCTTCCCCTTAAATACATCTATGTTATTCGCCTCAACCACTCCCTGTAGTGGTGAGTTCCACATTCTTTACCACTCTTTGGGTAAAGAAGTTTCTCCTGAATTCCCTATTGGATTTATTGGTGACTATCTTCTATTTATGGCCCCTAGTTTTGGTCTGCCCCAAATGGTGGTAAATTCCAGTTTAGTATTGCTGTTTGGAAATTGGTGCAGCAAAGTGCAAGCAGCTCTTGTTTGGGATTGTGGGATGATCCAGTGACAAACATTTCAGTTGACCCAGTAAATGTTGCGCCTTATTTGACGTAAAAGGGAATACGCTCAAGTACTGCAAAAAAATGTCCCTTCCTTTCTTTAGAAACCAGACCATACTACCAAGGGAAATATCAATATTTCTAATGCTGTCTTAATTTATTTAAATAGCTCATGTATTATATCAATAATAAAATCTGTTTTCAGTCTTTGAGGTAGGTTTTCTCTCCAAAAAGGTCGTTGCAGACTCCCAAGATAAAATTTAGTGCAAAAGGTTTATGTTTCCACATCAGACAGAGAGTTAATGGTAAATCATTTTAATACTGGAATTTTTTTTCCTTTCGAAATGTATTCCCCTCCCTATGCGTGAACCTGAACAGAGTGTCAAGATGTTATTCAACCTTGGCTAGGAAAGATCCATATGGGCCAGTGATAACAAAAGTGATTTGCTGACCTGTATGAAGACAGGCAGGAGTGCTCCTCTCACTACTCAAGCTACAGGCAGCCATAACTGTTGAACACCTCCATCGGCAAGCTGTTGGGCATTTATGCTGCTGGAGTTGGCACTGTCATTGGAGGTGCAGGTTGAAGCCACTTTTTTTGGTGGTGCTCACTACCTGCAATGACAAGATCATTACTTGGTTTACATATGCATGTTGTTGCTGATTTCCGAGGTGCCGTCAGCAACAAAATGTGAATATAAGTAAGTAATTGTACCATTATGTATTCACATACCACCTAGATAGGAAAACTGTAAATTCCAACATTCAGCACTTTAACTCAGTAACTTGTAAAATTCTTTACTTGCTCTTCCACAAACGTAGCTCAATGTGATCCAAATGGCAAGTGCCAGAGTTAAAAAAAAAGGAAGCTGCTAGACTGCAAAACTGATGATAAAAGTGGTAAGAAGAGCATTTGACCACTGCAAAATGTTGACTGTTTCGTCATGACCGGCGAGCTGCCTCTACGGCTGCGAATAGCGCTCACAGCCGGTGCTACCCTAATAAAGCCGGTGGACCAATTTGCTGTGGTCCCATTGCCAACCTGATTAGGTGCATAGCAGCGTATGTTGCACAAGGATTGGGCACAATCCAATTTCTCGGCCAATATTGTTAGATGCTCTCCAGTTGCTCCATATTGCTGCAGGGAGGAATTTGATATATTCTGATTGGCTGCAGCAGGCACAACTACCTTCTAGGTCCATTTCCTTAAACATGTTTTCATATACAGTCTACTCTTAATTCAAATATTTATCCCTCAATCAACATCACTAAAACAGATTACCTGGTCATTATCCTATTGCTGTTTGTGGGAGCTTGCTGTGCGCAAATTGGCTGCCGCATTTCCTACGTTACAACAGTAACTACACTTCATTGGCTGTAAAGCGTTTTGGGACATCTGGTGGTCATGAAAGGCGTTATATAAATGCAAGTCTTTCTTTTCAAAGTTACTTAATTTGAATTATCTGTTAATTAAAATTAAAATTGCATAAAAACAGCTCCTGTGCTGTTTTATTTGAAATGTTTAAGTTAATGGATAATTCATTTTTTTCAAGCAAAAAGGACTTTGAATTAATAGGAATTAACCTGCATATAGTGCATAGGTTTGTTTCAAAGCCCATTGCACCACACAAATGCTAAACATTACATGCAAAGTATTATGGTAAATAATTTGTCAATTATATTCCTTTTGTTCCAAGGCAGGATACTTTTTAAAGTGTAATTTTCTCTGACAATTTTCAGTTTAGCTTTTTTTAAAAAAAAATATACTATAAGTTTTGCCAAAGGAATGTAGAATGAAATGAACAGTGATACAATGGCATTATACTTCTCGTCAAGTCTGCTACTTTGCACTTTTTAATTTAAAAAAAAAGTATTAGAAATGTATCTCTTTCAGCAGATATTTGCTGCAATACAAACTTGCTCCATCAGTCAATGTGCAAGAAATTGAGTGAACCTTTACCTGGCAGCTCCAGGAAAACTCAAGCCTACAATAAAGTCCCTTTAATAAAATCTTACTGTTAAAACAAAATTAATAAATGTTTAGTACAAAGTGTATAAAGCTTCTTCCCAGCCAAAACCAAACCCTTACTTCAAGAAATCAGATCCATTGCAAATTATAAGTTGCAAACTTTAAAGATCATGGTTTCATAGCAATTTCAAAAGAATGGTGCTTTATAAGTGCTACTGAGGGTTTAAAAAAATGTTAGAGCCTCTTTAAATGTCCTGGTCATGTGGATTCCACAATGGCTGACCAAAAAAAGTCCTAGGTTTGATCTCAGCCAGGGTTGGGGAGGGGGAAAAAAATTGGAGTATTCCTACTCCTACTCCTGACTGCTATCCATACCGCAGATGGAAATGCACTTGCATGGATGTTTGGTGAGAGAAGGATCGTGCTTGACTGTGAAACATACAAAATTGAAACATACTAAATTCTTACAGGGCTTGACAGGGTAGATGCAGGGAGAATGTTTCCCCTGGCTGGGGAGTCCAGAACCAGGGGTCACAGTCTCAGAATAAGGGGTCGGCCATTTAGGACTGAGATGAGGAGAAATTTCTTCACTCAGAGGGTAGTGAATCTTTGGAATTCTCTACCCAGAGGGCTGTGGAGGCTCAGTCGTTGAGTATATTTAAGACAGAGATCGATAGATTTTTGAATATTAAGGGAATCAAGGGATATGGGGATAGTGCAGGAAAGTGGAGATGAGGTAGAAGATCAGCCATGATCTTATTGAATGGCGGAGCAGGCTCGAAGGGCCGAATGGCCTACTCCTGCTCCTATTTCTTATGTTCTTATGATGTTCTGCTACAGTCAAATAGCTGGATGACTAATTGTCACGGCTCACATTTGAAGAATAGCTACTTGGATGAGGTAGTGGAGGGCAAATTACAACTCTTAAACTGCATAAGGCATCAATTACTTCAGGAGTGGAGGAGGGAAGGTGAGAAAATTGGAAGGAAAAAAATTGTTTTGGTCACCAGAGGGAAAACAAAAGAACATGCGTCTGACTGTTTGTCACAATAATGCCTTGCACAAGTGATATGATGTGCTCCAAAATGATGTGTTGTGTTTAGCAACCAAGGTAAAAAGTTTGGCAAACAGGTTCTCTCATTTCTACTTTAGGGTTCTACCAATAAAATATTTGCTTTACTTAAAAGCTGGGGATTCTGCACTAAACAGCATTGCCCTCTACACATCCTACTTGTTCTTATTTCAGCAATTAAACGTTTAAGGGGATTTTAACGACATTAAATGTGCATATCATTTGGTAAAGTATTGTACCAATATAGGAAGTGTCTTAAACTTTTCTAATATGGTGATCATTTGTGTGATGACACTATTATGTCATTGTTTTCCCCCTAAAAGTTGTTCTCATTTTAATTTAAAATGAACAAGTGTTAACGCTGTAGAATATATACACAATGTGCTGCTACATAAACTTACACTCGCATCAGGGTATTCTTGGTCTTGAACTTACCATGCCCCAGAACCCCACAATATGGCAACAATGGCCGCGATTTTCCCTACCTCAGCGGGCGACGTCGGTGGCGGGTCGCAACCCCGCTGCTGGCTCCATCCCAGCCTCTGAAATGACTTTCTGATGATTGGGCTTGTTAAGCCTGCCCAACACGTTTCCTGGCCAATTGAAGAAGCGGGTCTGATGACGCATCATCAGCCGGTTTCCTTAAAGGGACCATGCGCAAATTTACTTTGACATTTGTGCTGTCAGTGTTCTACAGTTCCAGTGAATGATGAGACAGAACATAGAACATAGAACAGTACAGCACAGTCCAGGCCCTTCGGCCCTCGATGTTGTGCCGAGCATTGTCCGAAACCAAAATCAAGCTATCCCACTCCCTATCATTCTGGTGTGCTCCATGTGCTTATCCAATAACCGCTTGAAAGTTCCTAAAGTGTCCGACTCCACTATCACAGCAGGCAGTCCATTCCACACCCCAACCACTCTCTGAGTAAAGAATCTACCTCGGACATCCCTTCTATATCTCCCCCCATGCACCTTATAGTTATGCCCCCTTGTAACAGCTACATCCACCCAAGGAAATAGTCTCTGAACATCCACTCTATCTATCCCCCTCATCATCTTATAAACCTCTATTAAGTCGCCTCTCATCCTCCTCCGCTCTAAAGAGAAAAGCCCTAGCTCCCTCAATCTTTCCTCATAAGACCTCCCCCCCAAACCAGGCAGCATCCTGGTAAATCTCCTTTACACTCTTTCCAATGCTTCCACGTCCTTCCTATAGTGAGGTGACCAGAACTGCACACAATATTCCAAATGTGGTCTCACCAAGGTCCTGTACAGTTGCAGCATAACCTCACGGTTCTTAAACTCAAACCCCTTGTTAATAAACGCTAACACACTATAGGCCTTCTTTACTGCTCTATCCACTTGAGTGGCAACCTTCAGAGATCTGTGGATATGAACCCCCAGATCCCTCTGTTCCTCCACGTTCCTCAGAACCCTGCCGTTGACCCTGTAATCCTTATTCAAATTTGCCCTACCAAAATGAATCACCTCGCACTTATCAGGGTTAAATTCCATCTGCCATTTTTCGGCCCAGCTCTGCATCCTATCAATGTCTCTTTGCAGCCTACAACAGCCCTCCACCTCATCCACTACTCCACCAATCTTGGTGTCATCAGCAAATTTACTGATCCACCCTTCAGTCCCCTCCTCCAAGTCATTGATAAAAATCACAAACAGCAGAGGACCCAGCACCGACCCCTGTGGCACACCGCTGGTAACTGGTCTCCAGTCCGAAAATTTTCCATCCACCACCACCCTCTGCCTTCTATGAGATAGCCAGTTACTTATCCAATCGGCCAAATTTCCCTCTATCCCACAACTCCTTACTTTCTTCATGAGCCGACCATGGGGAACCTTATCAAACGCCTTACTAAAATCCATGTATACGACATCAACTGCTTTACCTTCATCTACACACTTAGTTACCTCCTCAAAGAATTCAATCAAATTTGTTAGGCAAGACTTACCCTTCACGAATCCGTGTTGACTATCCCGGATTAAGTTGCATCTTTCCAAATGGTCATAAATCCTATCCCTCAGGACCTTTTCCATTATCTTACCAACCACCGAAGTAAGACTAACCGGCCTATAATTACCAGGGTCATTCCTATTTCCTTTCTTGAAGAGAGGAACAACATTCGCCACTCTCCAGTCCTCTGGCACCATCCCCGTGGACAGTGAGGACCCAAAGATCAAAGGCTCTGCAATCTCCTCCCTTGCCTCCCCTACAATGCTGATGAGTGTGAAAGGAATGGCTTAAGCATTGTAGAAATGCTTTATGTTGTTGGTGTGGGGTGGTGCCAGCCTGGCGCATCATGTGGCAGCCAGGGTGTGCAGCGTCAAGTGAAGTAAATATGGCCATGGTGAGGCCATCCCTGGCGTCCCGGGCAGCAATGTTGTCAGGTGCTGATGCCCTCTGTCCTGTGCAGCATCAGGTGATTGTGGAGAAGGTTGGTGTGATTGTTGGTGCTGCTGGTAATGCTGGTGTTGGGGCTGATCATGGTCAGACTCTGAGGACCAAGGTGAGAGAGTATAAAGTGCACCCATGCTGATGGAATAGATGGCAGGTGAAGTAGAGATGACAGAAGTGATGGTGGGAGAGGTAATGAGGTCAGACTAGATGGAGACTTGTGTAAAGACTTGCAGCATTCTGAATCTGTAGTGGAAATGCAGTTTAGAGAAGCTAGTGGTTAAGGGAACATTTCTCAATCATCTGGGAGCTTTGAATTGACATTTGAAGCTGTCAACTCATCAGCTGATTCAATGGCAAGTGACCTCCCGCCTCAGCTTCACAGACGAGGTCTAGGCACAGTGGGAAACCGGTGGGCGACCTGTCAAATTCAAAAAGCTGGGGAAAAAAGCATTGTTAAGTGGCTGTAAACAAGCCACTAATGATTTGAATTGGGTCCCCCACCGCTGCCTGTCGGGTCTGCTCAGCGCTGGCAGACCCGACATCAGGAAAGTCCAGTGTGCACATTTTGACAGCGGGTTCCCGACCCGCTGTCAATCATTTTCAAATTCACAGCTGACCCACCACCCATCCCGTCCGCTGAGCGCCGGCAAAATCGCGGCCAATGTCTCTTTATTGCTGCTGTTATACCTGTAATAGTTGGAATGATGGGCATCAGAAACTTAACAGGCATAAATACTATGGCTACAAGAGCAGGTCAGAGGCTAGGTATTCTGCGGCGAGTGTCTCACCTCCTGACTCCCCAAAACCTTTTCACCACCTACAAGGCACAAGTCAGAAGTGTGATGGAATACTCTCCACGTGCCTGAATGAGTGCAGCTCTAATAACACTCAAGAAGCTCAACACCATCCGGGACAAAGCAGCCTACATCAAATACACCACCTTAAACATTCACTCCCTCCACCACCAGTGCAACATGGCTGCAGAGTGTACTATCTACAAGATGGATGGCAGCAACTCGCCAAGGCTTCTTCGACATCACCTCCCAAACCCGCGACCTCTACCACCTAGAAGGTCAAGGGCAGCAGGCGCATGGGAACACCACCACCTCCAAGTTCCTCTCCAAGTCACACACCATCCTGACTTGGAAATATATCGCTGTTCCTTCATTGTCGCTGGGTAAAAATCCTGGAACACCCTGCCTAACAGCACTGTGGGAGTACCTTCACCACACGGACTGCAGCGGTTCAAGGCGGCGGCTCACCACCACCTTCTCATGGGTAATTAGGGATGGGCAATAAATGCTGGCCTTGCCAGCAACACCTACATAACATGAATGAATAAATAGATAACATTTAAAAATCAGCACCAATAAATCTTGGAATTGTACATATCTGATCAGTGCTGCTCTGGTTTCCACTGAAATTCAGGACACTATTTAGCATACACAGTTAGATAATATTCCTCTATGCATGCAATCAGCTTCTTCACGCTGAAACCTACCTACTGGCCCAAGACGGGGTCAGATTTGTATCAGTACATAGATAGACTGGTTTCTAAAAGTCATGATGTTATGATGTCATGATGTTTATCAGTTTCTCATCGTGTTACCTCTGACTGTAATATTGTTGATGACACAATCAGAATCAAACCAACCACTTTTGTGGCCTGCCTGTCAATGGTTTATTTCAGCAGTTATTCAATGAAATTATGAAGTGAAATGTATGGTGATACCTAGCGTGAATTCAGTGTCAAATTCAAGCAGTATTGTAAGATAAAAGGGCCGAGAATGGATCAACTACCTAGTTGAGGTATATAGGACACTTTTATACGGGGGGGTGGGTCAACACGACTTACATTTGTGTAGCACCCATCACGAAGAACAATGCCATTGAGCTGTTTATAAGGGACAGAGGAGTAACCAAGCAGGAGACAGAGATAAAATAATTAAGGGGAAGGGGAACTAAAAATGTGAAAGGGTTATGTTGTTAAAGGCTTTTGGAGGAAGAGAGACAGATAGCACAGTGAAGTAGTTTTGGGAGATGGTTCCAAAAAACAGGTGTGTAGTTATCAAAAGAGAAGTTTCTAATGGTGGAGCAGAGGGAGTGGGGAATGAGCAGTAATCCAGAGTCAGAGGAGCAGAGGGTGCAGGCTGAGAATTACACTTGGGGCAGATCACTCAGATAAGGTGGAGCAAGACTGTGTAGGGATTTGAAAATGGCCTTGAAGTTGATATGTTGAGGAACAGAGAGCTAGTGGAGCCTGTCAAGGACAGAGGTGATAGGTGTGATGGACTTTGTGTGAGAAAGAACTCAGGCTGAAGGACTCTGGATTAACAGTAGTATATGGAGGAAGGAAATTGGTGAGGAGAACACTAGAGAAATCTATCCTTGAAATTATGAAAGTGTGGACCAGGGTTTTGTTAGTGGAGGGAAAGTTGTAGAGATCGCAAAAGAGCAGCGTACAAACAGAGACCCATGTACTACACGCAACACCCTCCCTTGTTTATTTATTAGTGGTGCTACTCCAAATCAAGGCCCGTGGAAACCATTTTTTTTAATGTGGACTCATGCTTTGCACAGGTCCATGATTTTATATTTGCAATTGTCAATAATGCCAGAACTGCGTGCCTGCCATTGATGGTAGTACCGCAAGTAAAAGCACCTTCAGAGAATATAATATATCAAAACTTCAACTGAGTATTGATAGAAACTACATGGATCTTTGCTGAAGGCTGAAACAGTCAAATGTGCTGTCAGTTTTCAACAATAACAGAGTAAAAGACCAGTTTGTATGTTTAAGTTGTCAGTGTATTGTGGCTGCTGGTATATTGGTAAAAAAATTGCCAGTGATGCAATACAAATTAATAAAAACGTGTTGATGCAGCGCTGTAATCTTACAGATTTTTGATCAAACGTGAAGAACTGGAGAAATGATTTTTCTCTGAGCAAGAAATCTGGAATATTTTTCCGTTGATTGTTAAATTATTGATGAGAAGGCAAATCCATTTTATTCCAATTTAAAAATCAATTTTGCATGAAATCATTCAATCATGAAGTTGAATGAAAATAAGCAAAAAAGCGTAAACATTGTTTCTTTCTTTAAAGAACTCCCTGTGGGGATTAATTAACCACAAGCAGCTCCTTCAGTGGACAGTTTGCTTACCGCAAGTATGCCAGAATGCCCTGCAGCCGCTCCGAGACATCCTTGACCAATTAAATACATACTTTGGTTCTGTCTTCACAAAGGAGGACACAAATAACCTCCCAGAGGTGTCGGGGAACATAGGGTCTAATGAGAGGGAGGAACTGAATGAAATCAGTATTTGTAGGGAAATGGTGTTAGGGAAATTGACGGGATTGAAGGCCGATAAATCCCCAGGGCCTGATAATCTACATCCTAGGGTACTTAAGGAAGTGGCCCTAGAAATAGTAGATGCATTGCTGGTCATCTTCCAAAATTCTATAGACTCTGGAACAGTTCCCATGGATTGGAGGGTAGCTAATGTAACCCCACTATTTAAAAAAGGTGGTAGAGAGAAAACGGGGAATTATAGACAGGTAAGCCTGACATCGGTAGTGGAGAAAATGCTAGAGTCCATTATAAAAGATGTAATAGCAGAGCACTTGGAAAACAGTGACAGGATCGGACAAAGTCAACATGGATTTACAAAAGGTAAATCATGCTTGACTAATCGACTGGAATTTTTTGAGGATGTAACTGGTAGAATAGATAAGGGAGAACCAATGGATGTGGTGTATTTGGACTTTCAGAAGGCTTTCGATAAGGTCCCGAATAAGAGATTAGCGTGCAAAGTTAAAGCACATGGGACTGGGGGTAAGGTACTGACTTGGATAGAGAACTGGTTGGCAGACAGGAAGCAAAGAGTTGGAATAAACGGGTCTTTTCCGAGTGGCAGGCAGGGACTAGTGGGGTACCGCAGGGATCGGTGCTAGGACCCCAGTTATTCACAATATATATTAATGATCTAGACGAGGGAACTAGATGTAATATCTCCAAGTTTGCAGACGACACAAAGCTGGGTGGGCGTGTGTGCTGTGAGGAGGATGCAGAGAAACTCCAGTATGATTTGGACAGGTTGGGTGATTGGGCAGATACATGGCAGATGCATTATAATGTGGATAAATGCAAGGTTATCCACTTTGATGGCAAAAACAGGAAGGCAGATTATTATCTGAACGGCAATAGATTGGGAGAAGGGGATGTGCAACGAGACCTGGGTGTCCTTGTGCACCAGTCACTGAAGGTAAGCATGCAGGTGCAGCAGGCGGTTAAGAAGGCAAATGGTATGTTGGCCTTCATAGCGAGAGGATTCGAGTACAGGAGCAAGGATGTCTTGCTGCAGCTGTACAGGGCCTTGGTGAGACCACACCTTGAGTATTGTGTGCAGTTTTGGTCGCCTTATCTGAGGAAGGATGTTCTTGCCATGGAGGGAGTGCAGCGAAGATTCACCAGACTGATACCTGGGATGGCAGGAATGACGTATGAAGAGAGATTGGGTCGATAGGGCTTGTATTCGCTAGAGTTTAGAAGAATGAGAGGGTATCTCATTGAAACTTATAAAATTCTAATAGGACTAGACAGACTAGATGCAGGAAGGATGTTCCCGATGGCGGGGGAGTCCAGAACCAGGGGTCACAGTCTAAGGATAAGGGGTAAGCCATTTAGGACTGAGATGAGGAGGAATTTCTTCACCCAGAGAGTGGTGAACCTGTGGAATTCTCTACCACAGAAGGCAGTTGAGGCCAATTCATTAAATATATTCAAGAAGGAGTTAGATATATTTCTTGAGGCTAAAGGGATTAAGGGATATGGGGAGAAAGCAGGGACAGGGTACTGAATTTGGATGATCAGCCATGATCTCATTAAATGGCGGAACAGGCTCGAGGGGCCGAATGGCCTACTCCTGCTCCTATCTTCTATGTTTCTATGTTACTTGCTGCGATCTCTCTTTTATATTAGTGTTGCTGAAGTTCGTATAATATTGTGTATTATCTATAATCCAAACCAACAAATTAGGGCGTTAGAGGGGAACTGGTCTCTCGCATTCCCCCAACCCACCCACCCAGTGGCTGCACATGTGACTGATTTATTCTGTGTGTGTGAGTGATATTTTTCTCCCATTTGTTCCAGTGTCTAATATTTGATTTAAAAACAGAAAATGCTGGAAATACTCAGTAGGTCAGGTCAGATCTAACGAAAGGTCATCAACCTGAAACGTTAACTTTGTTTCTCTCTCCACAGATGCTGCCTGACCTGCTGAGGATTTCCAGCATTTTCTGCTTTTATTTCAGATTTCCAGCATCCGCAGTATTTTGCTTTCGTTCTCATGTTTGATTACTCAGCAAGTCACTGTTTGTTACTGTAAAGTTGCATCGTACTTCAATATACTTGGGGTTATTCCATGCTCTCAGTGGGGAGGTGTGTTTGAAGGGAGTGCGGGGGTGGAGGCAGTGCTCTATTGTAGCATGGTTCCCCGCTGATTGCACAAGATCACCCTCCAAGCTTAAAAGGATGAGACTGAAAAACTAGAATATGCTAAACTGTCAATGTGTCCAATGTATTTGAAATGTTCCTGTAAAACTATAGCACGTCGGATGGTGAAAATATCAAAAACATATGAAAATGGATGGAAAAATGGTGGGTTGTGTATCAAAATAGACTTTAATGATTTATTTTACCAGAATGTAACATTTGTTGTCAGTCACACCTTTATTAGCAGCTGAATCAGCAAAAGATGATTAAGATCATTAATTTGTAATCCAGGTACTCATGAAACCAATTGCAGACCTCCAGTTCTATTACAAAATCGCTAACGTATGATTTATTGTGGTGAATGCCCTGGCAGCACTGTAGTAGAACACATACCTCAAGGGTAGCTTGGCACCAGCTGGCAGTCTGACTGTAGTGCACGAGGATAGACACTCTGACTGGCCCAGGGACACGTTGCAGTCGGACAAAATCCTCACCGAGTGACCTGGTGGCACTGCCATAAGAGAGGCTTTATACTTGAGGAACAGTTTAGACTATTTTAAACTAAAGTACTGAGAAAGAATGCAGGGAATTCCAGTAACCATTTCCCTTTCTGCTTCCTCCTAGGGCTGAGTGGTATACTTCTTACCGGAAGGACCTGAATGAGATTCTGACCTAAACTGATGGGACTGAAGAGTCCTTTCTCTGTGGAAAAGTCTGTCATTCTCCAGAATTGACATACCTTAGTGAGTGCATAGTGCATTTAAAAAAAAAAGTAAAAAAAATAATAATTATGCAATGACTTTTTGCCCCCGTGTAGACGACTGACCAGTGTGAATTCTCATCCAACTGGGAAGGCAACATAGTCTGGGATATGAACTGTTCCAGGACTATAACTGATGCTGCACTGTGATCCTAATACAGGAGGAGCAAAGATAAGAATGAAACTGAAAATATCTCGGATTGAGAATCTGATGCAGAACAATTTGGCATGCTCCCTCGCCCAAATTAGAATTCTGAAAAATGGTTTTTAAAATTAAATTTCTTTCCAAACCCTAATGAGACAATGTCATCAGGAAATCCATAAATAAACAAATTGCTCATTCAGTGCTTTCAAGATGATCGTGGATTGAAAATATGTCACAATATTTTCACCAGGAAGAATTTTAAAAAGTGCAGTTTTCACAGTGAAGATTCTCTTTGCAGATGATTGAAAAGATTGTAGCAAACTCAAAATCACTTTACAAGTGGCAGTATAACAATGTGGTGAATTGCTCACCTCCTCAGTCTTTCCAAAATGTTTGTTTTCCTTTGGCCACATTTGCGTATAGCATACAAGTACTTTTGTTTAATTAAATTAAAATTAATTGTTTGGCATATTCATTTGATTTTCAATGTGGATTCTTTTTATTTTTATTTATTTTCCTGTTACATCCATTCCAGGGTCCTAAGAGGCAGCATCCTCTCAAGGTAGTCACACATCCTTTCACTCTAGCCAGGCACCTCAAAGGATTGAGAAAGTGACCCAGAGCATGCAGGCACTGGCAGCCACTACATCATCAGACCTGGCACCAGCTGTTGCAGAGACATCACATGATCCTGTATCCAGAGGTTCCAGACCGCAACCATCTCATGCCTCAGTCTATACAAACCTACAGCCACCTGTCACCATAGTTACTCCTCTCCACTTGGAATACTTTGGCACAGTTAAGAAATAGGACAATCAAAACATGCAGCAGCAGCAAGGCAACGTTGGTGCACAAGTCTTAGCATTATAATTGTAATTCTCACCCAATAAATATTGATCTTGTTATTTCTCCACTGTATGGTCAGTATTTGTAAGGCTGGCCAGTGGAAAAGACATTTATTTATTTATTTAAACAGTTTCTTTTGTAGCTAATTGGGACATGCGGAGTAAATTTCACAAAACTGAATTATGTAAACATTCCCTTGAAACATTTGTAGCACTCTCGCCTCTGAGTCAGAAGGTTGTGGGTTCAAGTCCCACTCCAGAGGCTTGAGCTCAAAGTCTAGGCTGACACTCCAGTGCAGTGCTGAGGGAGTGCTACATTGTTGGAGGTGCCATCTTTTGGATGAGACATTAAACTGAGGCCCCGCCTGCTCTCTAGGTGGACGTAAAAGATCCCATGGCATTATTTCGAAGAAGAGCAGGGGAGTAGTCCCCAGTGTCCTGGCCAATAATTATCAATCAACATCACTAAACAGATTATCTGGTCATTTTCACATTGTTGTCTGTGGGACAATTGGCTGCCGCGTTTCCTACATTACAACAGTGACTACACTTCAAAAGTACTTCATTGGCTGTAAACGCTTTGGGACGTCCTGAGGTCGTGAAAGGCACTATATAAATGCAAGTCTTATTAAAAGGGAAAAAAAGGAATGTACGAGTTCTGGAAAACTACAGGGATAATTTCTGGTGGAAAAGTGTAGAGTTTGTAGTTAGTTAGGTGGTAAGGACCTTATTTAAATATTTTACTCCCCGTAGTATTTAGTTGATAACATCTGAGAAGATGCACAGCTCTAGCACAATGTTCACAGAGGGATGCTTGGCACAGTGACAAAATACAGGTAAAAGCATTCCTCCAGATCAGGAAAGAGTTGGAATCATCATCAACCTGCCCCATTTTTAAATAAAATGTCAATGGAACTGACAAATCATCACTCTTGTAGGTGTATATCAGAAAATGGTTTCAGTCCAGTCAGCCATCTGAAAATGCAAACTGTCATCAAATCTCCCATTTAACAGTTCCACGCTATGTATTTTAGTTGTAAAAATAAATTAGCAGTATGTGAATTATTTTTCCACTCTAGTATTGTTAAAATGTTCTCTCTCATTCACCCAAGTACTTTCAATATGCAAAAACAACAAATAGTTAAGATCCGATATATTTGATGCAACGATATTTAACTGAACCATGCAATTACTCCATTAAGATCTCCTTTATACACTGTAATGGACAAAATATTGTACTCGCATGAAACAACGCCACTGCATGCTGTCATGATGCCAGGAGGTAGCCCACACATTTGGCATAGTCAGAGGAAAAATGTGCTGAAGATTATTCTGCAAATACTATTGAACATTTTTAAATGAATGACAATACCGTGCAATGCAATTTCAGTTGACTGTTGACCACAGCACACAGGTTTGTCCAATAAAATCAATAGATCATTTGTCATCTTGAAATCCTCAAATCTGGAGTGTCTGCATCTTAAGAGGTTGTTGCTCCAGTAAATTGAATAGCAAATTCCAGTACCCTTTGACCTAAATCTCCATAGTGACCACTGACTACTTTATTTTATGTTAGCTTTCATCCTTATTGTCCCTCTACACATTTCTCTCTCAAGGATTCCAATAGTCTACATATTTTGTTATTCTGTCAAGGTGATTTTTTAAAAGATATTTCTTGTGTTCAGTGAATAAAGGATTACATTGGTTACATAAATGCCTTGCAGCTGAACAGCTACAGTTCCCCTTGCATTTTGCACATGGTTGCAACAAATACGCTGATCTAAATTAATCAAAAAAGAGGAAGGCATTTTTTTGGTTCCAACATGAAGCTCAGTTATTCCATTATAACAGTACAACGTGATGCACATAATTTAAAAATATCACATTCATGAATGAAGTGGCAGATCCATGTTATTTGATATGTTATATATGTTTATTGGTCTACTCTTTATATGCCTTTACTTACTTTGAACATAGCAAATTATATTGATTGATTGAAGCTGATTAGAAACTTAGGCTCTAACTGGATGCTTTGCAAAAGGAAAATTATCAGGGATGTGTAGTGCTAACAGTATACAGGTTGACACCTTCAGATATAAACTCTGCATCGGAAATTTGCTGCTCTTACTGTGCCAAAGAAATAACAGCAAAGCACAACACAAAACAGAGCAAGCAGTTAGCTTTAACCATATCCACACAAGGAAACGAAAAGGATGCAAAAACAAAAAATGGGCCGAAAATTAAAAGAAACAACAGGAATAGGACACTGGATTAATTTACTGGCAAGTTGCAGTCACCCAGTTAATAGTAAATCAACATTCAGACTACCAACAATGGCATCCTACCGTTCCAGTTCTTGTTGGAACTCTGTCAAAATTTCTTCCTGTAACAACTTATACTTCACCTACTCTATAAGCAGGGCATTATTGTAATCAAAACTATTACAGCAACTGCTGTTACTTATCCATTCCGTGCTGTAATGCTCCACTTTAAACTCTTTCTTATCACAGTCACGTCAATAATGAAAAGAAGTTAATAAAGTAGGCTTTAGCTGTACCTGTAATCAACAAATCCTACAGAGTAGTCTTCCGTGAACAGAATGGTCCAGCTCTAAGTAATGCCTTCACCTATTAAGGACTCCCGCTGTTTAATGTTGAAGGTCCTGTTTTCCAATAGTCTTTAGGTACAAATTCTTCACCTTGCTGTTTGCCCATTCAGCACTTGAATTACGTCCTCACAATCTTCCAGCAATGCCTAAAATGGCTTACTAATACAATGGAAGTAGAAGCAGCTCAAATTTGCGGAAGAAGGAATGAGCAAACACACCTACAGCAGACAGCTGAGCCGTGTGAGCAGCGAGGCAGATCTCTGAAACAGGACACCATGAGGGAGTGTTGAGCTCGGGGCAGTTCCCTTAGCCTATTGCACATAGCCTTGAAGCAGAAATGTTCACATGTGGGTGCTGAAAGGACAAACAACCGTTCCGTAGCTGACAAAGAGATCGCACCGTTGAATAGTCCATAGCTTTGTGCTGCTCACTGTATTTTGAAGGCAGGTGCAATTATTCCACACAAACATCAGCTGGGAATCCACATACACTTCCCTCAGTGTCTGCTGTACTACTGAAGCATGCGTTCAAATTAGCTCATGCCTTAAGGGCAAAGGTTGCTTCACAATGGCTGTCTCGCACACACACCCGGCACAATTACAGAGTGAAAGGCATTTGAAAACAGATTATGCCAGAGCACTGTTTTGAATGGCTGGAATAGACTCCCACATAACAGATGAAATCAGGAGCTGTCCACAAAATGGTATCCTATTTTCTGTGCTAAAGCTAGCAGTTGTTATGAATAAATCAATATTTCAGTTGCTTTAACACATTTGTATGCCAGACATAGAGCAAACTGTGATAGTAGATGAAGTGAAAATGAGGGAGTTTAGCATTGCGAGAATTATCCTGATCATGCTGTGAACTCCAATATATTTGAATAGTACTTTTTTCTCTTAAAATATTTGGGAATTTAATTTGTTTAAGATCGATAAGAATATATCAGTGTTCACGCAGGGCAAATGGTCTAAATAAAGATCTGTAAGTAAACCTCATGAGTCTGCTTGATTACAGTTTGACACTGCGATTTCCTTTACCGGCAGACATCTGCACATGCTCAGATCGCATTAGGAGAGACATACAATCAGATGACTCATTCACATCGCTCCGAGTCCACTAAACAATTACTTCAGGCTAAATATCACTAGATTTGTTTAGGTCGGTGTGCAGAAAAACAAAAATCTAGCTTTATGATTATGACAACCATCACAAAACTAATCAAATATTGATTTGTATGTTACAAATACTGCGTTAACACAGTAAAAGAGCACTCTTGTTTATTAACTACAGTGACAATTACAAGGAAAAAAGTATATTTCTCATAATGCTATAAATATCTTAATCAGACAAAAGGATGTTTTCTGTCTTAACATAATTTATCTTAGTATGAGAAAAACTTGACAAACATGCATCCTAATCATGTTGTGATTTCCACGAGAGTATTCGGCTCCTGTACGAGCTGTAAGGCACTTAAAAAAATTGAAATCTGAAAATAGTACCTTACACGTGCTGACTCTAGTGATTAGATGCGAATTCGGATAGTCTTTAAATCAGTGTGTTATTGCGGACTGCAGCACAAACCAATGATCAATAGAGTTTGATAGTACTGTATAGCTTAAATCTGCTTGTCAGGGGTGTTAACGAGAGGCAACAGAAACTAAGGCATGTGAATAAACAAAAGATAGCAGATGCTGGAAATCTGAAACTGAAACAGAAAAAGCTGGAAACAAACAACAGATCAGCCAGCACCTGTGGAACGAACAGACAAGCTTATGTTTTAGGTGTGGAATGGGATCCGTACACAAAACTTCAACTTGTCTGGTGTCTCCATAGAACCTAAGGCAAATATTGAAACTACTACAAAAGAGTTTTAAAAATTGCAGGCAGCTCTATCTATGTCTTTGCTATTTTGGATACCCTCAAGCTGCCTTTGTACTTATGCTCAGGACTTCATTCAAAAACTCCAGGCAGGGGCATTCTTGAAGCTCATGTACCTTATTTTTGATTACATACCCTCAGAAAAAACGATTTGGGCAACAAAAATATACTTAGCAGAGGGATAAACATAGAAACTATGAATTATAAATTGAATATGAAACTACTTCATGAAAATTAAAATAAGTGCTTCTGAATATTAATAGGGTTGAGTTAGCAGTTCTCTTAACAGCTAGACACCTGGGATATTTTACAAGTAATATTTAATAAGTGCAATTGTAGCACAACATATCCATTCATTGGCTTCCTATTAACATCAACTATGAGGTACTTAGATCTGCCAACATGTGCAGATGTTCAATAGTCATGGGAATTATAATTCCATTACTAAGTGACAAATCAAATAATAGCTTTTCTCAAATTTAAATATAAAATATTGCAAAACTGTTTAATATATTTGAGACGGAGCAATCAATTTTATAAAATACAATCTTTACCCTAAAATTCTATAGAATACTGTAAAAGCTCATTAGCATGTACTGCAATAAATCTGAATGCTTTATATTCATTATCAGAACATAAAAACATAAGAATTAGGAGCAAAAGTAGGCCATACAGCCCCTCGAGCCTGCTCCACCATTCAATAAGATCATGGCTCATCTTCGACCTCAACTCCACTTCCCTGCCCTATCTCCATATCCCTTAATTTCTCTGGAGTCCAAAAATCTATCTTCTCAGCCTTGAATATACTCAACGACTGAGCATCCACAGCACTTTGGGGCAGAGAATTCCAAAGATTCACAACCCTCTGAGTGAAGAGATTCATCTCAGTCTTAAAAGGCCGGCCCCTTATCCTGAGACTATGCCCCCTAGTTCTAGATTCCCCCATGAGGGGAAACAATCTCTCAGCATCTACCCTGTCAATCCCCCTCAGAATCTTGTGAGCTTCAATGAGATCACCTCTCTTTCTTCTAAACTCCAGAGAGTATAGGCCCAATCTACTCAATCTCTCCTCATAGGACAACCCCCTCTTCCCAGGGATCAATCTAGTGAACCTTCGTTGCACTGCCTTTAAGGTAAGTATATCCTTCCTTAAATAAAGAGACCAAAACTGTGCTCCAGGTGTGGTCTCACCAGAGCCCTGTACAATTGTAGCAAGACTTCCTTAATCTTGTACTCCAACACTCTAGCAATAAAGGCCAACATGCAATTTGCCTTCCTAATTGCTTGCTGTACCTGCATGCTAACTCTCTGGCCAGAATTTTCTCAAGGGAGGCGGGTTGGGGGCGGCAGGCCTCCGAGGTGGGCGGGAAACCTGGGAGGCTGGGTTTCCCACAGGCCCTGCCGACTTTAACAGCAGGGCCTGATTTGAATGTGAGGCCTCAGATTCCTGCTCGCAGCCAGCCAGATTGAGAGGCTGGCTGGCTGCAGGAGGGTAGGCCTCAGATGCGAGGGGTGGGTCCGGGGGAGGGATCCCGGGTTCGGCATGGTCGGGGATTATGGGGGTCGTGGATCGCCGGGGCGGGGGGGGGGGGAAGGGTCGGCCGGAGGATCGGCAGGGGGTCGACTGGGGATCGGGAATCAGGTGGGGTTTGGAGGATCGGCAGGGGATTCGGGATCAGGAGGGGGTCGGGGATCAGGAGGGGGTCGGGGATCAGGAGGGGATTGGAGGATCGGCATGGGGTCGGGGATCAGGAGGGGGTTGGAGGATCGGCAGGGGGTCGGGGATCAGGAGGGGGTTGGAGGATCGGCAGGGGGTCGGGGATCAGGAGGGGATTGGAGGATCGGCATGGGGTCGGGGATCAGGAGGGGTTTGGAGGATCGGCAGGGGGTCAGGGATCAGGAGGGGGTCGGGGATCAGGAGGGGGTTGGAGGATCGGCAGGGGGTCGGGAATTGGAGGATCGGCATGGGGTCGGGGATCAGGAGGGGGTCGGGGATCAGGAGGGGGTTGGAGGATCGGCAGGGGGTCGGGGATTGGTGGATCGGCATGGGGTCGGGGATCAGGAGGGGGTTGGAGGATCGGCAGGGGGTCGGGGATCAGGAGGGGGTTGGAGGATCGGCAGGGGATCGGTGGGGGGTGGGGGGGGGTTTAGGGATCGGCATAAGCTTGGTCAGGGATCGGGAGGAGGGGTCGGCGATCGCGGGGGGTCGGCCTGGGATCGGTGGGGGGGAGGGGGAAAGAGAGGATCAGGGCTGGCCACTGGAGGAATGTGGCCGGCCTCAGCATCATCGGTGGGGTTGGGGGGTGGGGAGGCCTCATGGTAGGGATCGGAGGCCTGGGAAGGCGATCGTAGGCCTTGTTGTGGGGTCTCAGATTGTGGGGAGTGGGTTAGGTAGGCACCCTGGATCCAGGGGTTAGCTATAAAGCCACGTACCTCCTGGATGCAGCAGTCCCCGTCTCGGTTTAACTGCCGGGTTAAACGAATTGTCCCATGCAGTTAACTTCAAAAGGGAGGTGAAAAAAGAGGCTGCCAGCCTCATTACAATTTTAAATTAAGGTACCGCCCCCTGGGAGCGGGTTGGTCGCCCGCACCCCCCTCTCCCCACCACCCCCCACCCCCGTTCCACCCCCGTCAAAACCGGAAGTGGGTGGGATTAGGTCGGGAATCCCATTTTTAATAATTTAACTGCCCCCACACTCCAAACCCACCCATTTTTTTAGGAGAAAATTCCAGCCACTGTGTTTCTTGTACGAGGACACCCAAATCTCTCTGAACACCGACATTTAATAGTTTCTCACCATTTAAAAAATATTCTGTTTTCCTATTCTTCCTACCAAAGTGAATAACCTCACATTTCTCCACATTATACTCCATCTGCCACCTTATTGCCCACTCACTTAACCTGTCTATATCCCTTTGCAGGCTCTTTGCGTCCTCCTCACATCTTACATTTCCACCTAGCTTTGTATCGTCAGTAAACTTGGATACTTTGCACTCGGTCCCTTCATCTAAGGCCGCGAATTTAATGGAGGAGGTGGGATGGTGGCGGGAGAGCTGGTTTCCTGGTTCCAGTCCCGTTCCCAGCTGCAGCCGCTCTGATTTACCCTTGATTGGCCTGCGGGCTTCCTGGCCAATTAACATGAAGCGGGTCTGATGATGTCATTTGATGACGTGTCATCAGCTGGTTTCCTTAAAGGGACCACGTCCACATGGAGTTTGACAGTTGTTCTGTCAGTGTGTGACAGCATTGAGGTGCTGCAAACACTGACAAGCACTGCACAAAGGTGAACGCTTGCACCCAGGCTCTTCAATGACTCCCTCCATATGCTTATGGAGGGAGTCACAGCACGCAGGGAGGTTCTCTTTCCTTCCAAGGGCGGAAGAGACCTCCCCAGGACACCAACGCAGCCTGGTTGCACATTGCACAGGAGGGCAAAAGCAGAAATGTCGTCAGGGGTCCCTGGCTGCAGTGGCGCAAACCTTTCAATGATCTCAGTGGATCACGAAACGTTACTGCAAAGCCACACTCAAACTCACCCTGCTGTGCTACTCAACACATCCCCATCACTCTGCCTTCCATACCCTTCTCCTGCACATCCTTACTCACACCAACTTACCTTGCAACTCCACCTTCCCCATCTCACTAGCCACCCCTCACACTCACCCTCATCCTACTGCAAGCATACCAACTAACAACACACAAGGGTAGGCACTTGAGAGGTTTAGCCAATGTCCATGTGAAGTTTGTGGTAATGTGTTGTCATAGAGTGAAAAATATTTTTCCAAAAGTGCCCCTTATTGGACAGATCTGAGCGCACCTTGAGAAGTGTCTTACTGAGTTCCAGTGATTGTTCAGACATAACTCCCTCTCCCCCCCGCTATAGTGATGGGTGTACATGGAATGGCTTGGACATTAAAGGGATGCTTCACGGTGCTGGTGTGGGATGGTGTCAACCTTGGCGCATCATGTGGCAGCCAGGGTTAACAGCGTCAAGTGAAGTAAATCTGGCCATGGTGATGCCATCGCTGGCCTCCCAGGCAGCAATGTTGTCAGGGGCTGATGCCCTGTGACCTGTGCAGCATCAGGTGATGGCGGAGAAGGTTGGTGATGTTGTTGGTAATGTTGGTGTGCCTGGTGATGTTGGTGTTGGGGCTCATCGTGGAAGGATTCGGAGGACCAAGGTCTGATTGTTTCAATGGCTCCGATGTTGCTGCAATAAATGGCAGCTGCAGATGAGATGACAGAAGCGATCTGTCAATGGTGAGAGAGGTTCTCCCAATGAGGTGGCACTGGACATACAGTTGGATCTAAAAACTTGTAAGCTAAAGAAATCTCTATATGTATTAATAATGCAGTAACCAACATTTTCTGCGCTCTGAAACTCACCATCTGCAACATTGCATCCTTTACACCACTTCTGCAGCTGTCAGCTTTTCAGAAACATCAGAGCAGACTCAAAACATGCCAGGTTGAGCTGGCGTGTTCCCCGAACAACGGGTAACCCGTGGGGGGAATGTAAAATTCGAAGTAAGCCTCAAAATAGTCTCAAATTGGCTCTTAACAAGCCATTTAACAATCTGAATTATATCCCCCGTCGCTTGGTGTCGGGTCAGTTCTCCGCTGACAGACCCGACACCTGGGAGACTCGCGTGGAGGCGGGTTGACAGCGGGTTTCCTACCCGCTGTCAATCTTTGCTATTTTGACAGCGGACCCACCTCCAAACTCGCCCTCTGAGCACTATTAAATTCATCAATATATTAAGTAATTAATATAGATTGTAAATAGCTGAGGCCCAAGCACTGATCCTTGCATAATCCCATGAGTTACAGCCTGCCAATCTGAAAATGATGCGTTTATCCCTACTCTCTGTTTTCTGTCTGTTAACCAATCCTTTGTCCATGATAATACCTTACCTGCAACCATATGCCCTTATCTTGCTTAACAACCTTTTATGTGGCACCTTATCGAATGCCTTTTGGAAATCCAAATATACTACTTCCACTGCTTCCCCTTTATCTACCCTGCTAGTTACATCCTCAAAAAACTCTAATAACTTTGTCAAACACGATTTACCTTTCATAAAACGATATTCACTCTGCCTAATCATATTATGATTTTTTAAGTGCCCTGTTACCACTTCCTTAATAATGGATTCCAGCATTTTCCCGACGTCTGATGTCAGGCTGACTGGCCTGTAGTTCATGGTTTTCTCTCTCCCTCCTTTCTTGAATCAGGTATTAGCATTGCCTGCTATTAAGTAACTGTTCTTTTATAACACGTTGCTGGCTTGAATAACAAAACAAATAAAATGTCCTGGTTAGACATGTAGTTGTGTTATCAGGGTCTATTGGGAAGACCGAAGCCATTGTTTTCGGTCCCCGCCACAAACTCCGTTCCCTAGCCACTGACTCCATCCCTCTCCCTAATATCTGTCTGAGGCTGAACCACACTGTTCGCAACCTTGGTGTCATATTTGACCCTGAAATGAGCTTCCGACCACATATCACAGCATAACTAAGACCGCCTATTTCCACTTCCGTAACATCGCCCGTCTCCACCCTTGCCTCAGCTCATCTACTGCTGAAACCCTCATCCATGCCTTTGTTACCTCTAGACTTGACTATTCCAACGCACTCCTGGCTGGCCTCCCACATTCTACGCGACATAAACTTGAGGTGATCCAAAACTCGGCTGCCCGTGTCCTAACTCACGCCAAGTCCCGTTCACCCATCACTCTTGTGCTTGCTGACCTATATTGGCTCCCGATTAAGCAACGCCTCGATTTCAAAATTCTCATCCTTGTTTTCAAATCCCTCCATGGCCTCACCCCTCCCTATCTCTGTAATCTCCTTCAGCCACACAATCCCCCGAGATATCTGCGCCCCTCTAATTCTGCCCTCTTGAGCATCCCTGATTATAATTGCTCAACCATTGGTGGCCGTGCCTTCTGTTACCTAGGCCCTAATCTATGGAATTCCCTGCCTAAACCTCTTCACCTCGCTACCTCTCTTTCCTCCTTTAAGACGCTCTTTAAAACCTACCTCTTTGACTAAGCTTTTGATCACCTGCCCTAATTTCTCCTTATGTGGCTCGGTGTCAAATTTTAGTTTTTTTTGGTAACACTCCTGCGAAGCGCATTGGGACGTTTTTCTACATTAAAGGTGCTATATAAATGCAAGTTGTTGCTGTTGTTGTTGTCAAACTATTTAAATGATATTACCATGACTTAAGCATCAATGTATTTAAGAAATTAATATTTCATTAACATTAACTGTTCCCATTTATGTGCAATTTTTGGCACAGTATTGTCATATTTCCAAATGAATATATTGACTGTTCTGAAGGATTATATACTTATGATATCAGTGTAATGCCACTTTGTATTTTCAGTTCCATTCATTTCTACAGAGTGTAAAGTGGAAAGATCCTGTTCCTCTCTCATTTCTGTCAGATGTGAAATCACTTAGTACTTTGAAAATGATCTATTATTGGTGATTCCTGTTTGTTTAATGATAGGGTTGTCATACAGTTATGACCTGAACTCATGAATCCTATTGCAATCACAACCTAGCCTATGTTCATTATTCGTATTTACTGACCTGTTTAAAAAGGGGTTGAAAGTAAATCAGATTTTGTTTGGACAAATTATGCCAGCAGTTGAAAATTACCTCCTCCAGCTCAGATCAGATTAGTACATTTTGACTGTACAGTATTTGTCACTTCTCTGCCCACTCACCTGAATTCCTCCATCCACCTTTCCCTATAAAGCAATAACTCATCTATTGATTATATTTTCCACCGAATCAGCTATAAGCTCTACAAAGAAGTCAAAACATCAGTACAATATTGAGCAGTTGAGATGGGGACCACTGTATCCTTTAAGGAAAAAGTGGATAAATATTTAAAGCATAGAAAGATACAGGGCTAAGGAGTGAGCAGAAAGTGGAATTAGTTTTGGGTTTGTATAGCAAAGTGCTGGCACAGACACAATGGGCAGAATGTCCCCCTTCTGTGCTGTAACCGATGGTATCTCCATTTGGCAGCATTCACAAACAACCGAGAATGAAAATGTGAGGAGACTATTATACTTATCTATTAAGAATACACCCCTCCTAAATTTACAAACAAAATCATCCAACTGTTTCTACAGAAATCAGTCTTTTAATTTAATTGAGGAAAGGCGTTCTGGAACAGCTGGTGCTTTTTTGCTTGTTGGCATTCTTCCATATTAATATTAGGGCTGAAGCAGACTTGATCTGGACTTTCAAGTCTGTTCAATATGACTTAGCCTAGGGGATCCAATTTTTTTGCTTAATGGGCCACTTAGCTTCCTACAATTAAACCTTGAGTTTATGGAATACTTTAGAACATAATACTTGAAAACACAAGGACACATCTTAGAATTTGAACCAAGCCAGTTAAAAGGGAAAACAAAAAAAAAATACCTCTTCACACATGTTTGAGAGAATGTGGAATACACTGCCACACAGATGCAGAATTGATGGAGGTGTTTAAAAGGAACATACTTAATTGAGAAGCAAGGGATGTGGAGAAGGGATTAAAGGATAGAGCAGCCATGGTTAACAAAATGAGGGGCCAAATGGATTACTCCTATCTTTTCCAAGATTTTACAAGAGCATTTTATGTTACTTAGTACACTTTGGGGTCAGTTTTAACCCCATCAATCCGCTGGGAACTGGGCGGGTGGGCAGCTAAAATTGAATGGGTGATTTATCCGCTGATGTCCTGTCTGGATCCTGCCATCTTCAATTATAAACTGCTCTTCTGAATAAGTGACAAAGGCACCCGCCTGAAGCTGGAGTGGTCCTTCTTTAAATATGCAGATTAGATCCCATGACGTAATCCGGCCCCAACCACGATTTTAACTTTTGACACAAGCAGGGAAGCTGCAGCTTTCCCTCCAGCTAAGGTCGTTAGGTTTTAGAACCAGCAAGGGAACAGGTCATACTAGATTTAGTGATGAGTAACAAACTAGAATTAATTAACAGTCTGACAGTAAGGGAACATCTTGCAAATAGTGAGCATAATACAATTAAACTTGATATTTGGTTTGAGGGAGAAGGGAGAGTCATGAACCAAGGTTTTAAATTTAAGTGAGGCAAACTTCAAAGGGATGAGAAATGAATTGATCGGAGTAAAGTGGGTTGAACTATTAATGGGTAAATTTACAGACAAACAGTGGGAAGTATTCAAAGAAGTATTTGGTACAATACAAAACCAGAACATAATCATTAAAGCCAAAGGCACTACTTGGGAGTTGTATACAGACCCCCAAACAGTAATGCTGAGGTTGGGGATGGCATTAAACGGGAAATTAGAGACGCGTGCAATAAGGGCACAGCAGTTATCATGGGTGACTTTAATCCACATATAGATTGGGCTAACCAAATTAGTAACAATACTGTGGAGGAGGAATTCCTAGAGTGTATACGGGATGGTTTCCTGGACCAATATGTCGAGGAACCAACTAGAGATCAGGCCATCTTAGACTGGGTATTATGTAATGAGAAAGGATTAATTAGCAATCTTGTTGTGCGAGGCCCCTTGGGGAGGAGCGATCATAATATGATAGAATTCTTCATTAAGATGGAGAGTGAAGTAGTTGACTCAGAGACTAGGGTCCTGAATTTAAATAAAGGAAACGACGATGGTATGAGGCACGAGTTGGCTAGGATGGATTGGGGAGCGTTACTTAAAGGGTTGATGGTGGATAGGCAATGGCAAACATTTAAAGATCGCATGGATGAACTACAGAATTTGTTCATCCCTGTTTGGCATAAAAATAAAACAAAAAAGTTGACTCAACCGTGGCTAACAAGGGAAATTAGGGATAGCATAAGATCCAAGGAGAGGACATATAAATTGGCCAGAAAAAGCAGCAAACCTGAGGATTGGGAGCAGTTTAGGATTCAGCAAAGGAGGACAAAGGGATTAATTAAGAGGGGGGAAATAGAATATGAGAGTAAGCTTGCAGGGAACATAAAAACTGATTGTAAAAACTTCTATAGATATGTGAAGAGAAAATGATTGGTGAAGTCAAGCGTAGGTCCCTTGCAGTCAGAATCAAGGGAATTTATAATGGGGAACAAATAAATGGCAGACCAATTAAATACATACTTTGGTTCCGTCTTCACAAAGGAGGACACAAATAAACTCCCAGAGATGTCAGGGAACATAGGGTCTAATGAGAGGGAGGAATTGAATGAAATCAGTATTTGTAGGGAAATGGTATTAGGGAAATTGATGGGATTGAATGCTGATAAATCCCCAGGGCCTGATAATCTACATCCTAGGGTACTTAAGGAAGTGGCCCTAGAAATAGTAGATGCATTGCTGGTCATCTTCCAAAATTCTATAGACTCTGGAACAGTTCCCATGGATTGGAGGGTAGCTAATGTAACCCCACTATTTAAAAAAGGTGGTAGAGAAAAAATGTGGAATTATAGACCGGTAAGCCTGACATCGGTAGTGGGCAAAATGCTAGAGTCCATTATAAAAGATGTAATAGCAGAGCACTTGGAAAACAGTGACAGGATCGGACAAAGTCAACATGGATTTACAAAAGGTAAATCATGCTTGACTAATCTACTGGAATTTTTTGAGGATGTAACTGGTAGAATAGATAAGGGAGAACCAGTGGATGTGGTGTATTTGGACTTTCAGAAGGCTTTCGATAAGGTCCTGCATAAGAGATTAGCGTGCAAAGTTAAAGCACATGGGATTGGGGGTAAGGTACTGACTTGGATAGAGAACTGGTTGGCAGACAGGAAGCAAAGAATTGGAATAAACGAGTCTTTTTCCGAGTGGCAGGCAGTGACTAGTGGGGTACCGCAGGGATCGGTGCTAAGACCCCAGCTATTCACAATATATATTAATGATCTAGATGAGGGAACTAGATGTAATATCTCTATGTTTGCAGACGACACAAAGCTGGGTGGGCGTGTGTGCTGTGAGGAGGATGCAGAGAAACTCCAGTATGATTTGGACAGGTTGGGTGATTGGGCAGATGGATGGCAGATGCAGTATAATGTGGATAAATGCGAGGTTATCCACTTTGGTGGCAAAAACAGGAAGACAGATTATTATCTGAACGGCAATAGATTGGAAAAAGGGGAAGTGCAACGAGACCTGGGAGTCCTTGTGCACCAGCCACTGAAGGTAAGCATGCAGGTGCAGCAGGCGGTTAAGAAGGCAAATGGTATGTTGGCCTTCATAGTGAGAGGATTCGAGTACAGGAGCAAGGATGTCTTGCTGCAGTTGTACAAGGCCTTGGTGAGACCACACCTTGAGTATTGTGTGCAGTTTTGGTCGCCTTATCTGAGGAAGGATGTTCTTGCCATGGAGGGAGTGCAGCGAAGATTCACCAGACTGATACCTGGGATGGCAGGAATGACGTATGAAGAGAGATTGGGTCGATTAGGCTTATATTCGCTAGAGTTTCGAAGAATGAGAGGGGATCTCATTGAAATTTATAAAATTCTAACAGGACTAGATAGACTAGATGCAGGAAGGATGTTCCCGATGGCGGGGGAGTCCAGAACCAGGGGTCACAGTCTAAGGATAAGGGGTAAGCCATTTAGGACTGAGATGAGGAGGAATTTCTTCACCCAGAGAGTGGTGAATCTGTGGAATTCTCTACCACAGAAGGCAGTTGAGGCCAATTCATTAAATATATTCAAGAAGGAGATAGATATTTTTCTTAAGGCTAAAGGGATCAAGGGATATGGGGAGAAAGCAGGGACAGGGTACTGAATTTGGATGATCAGCCATGATCTTATTAAATGGCGGAACAGGCTCGAGGGGCCGAATGGCCTACTCCTGCTCCTATCTTCTATGTTTCTATTAAGCAATCATGGTCTACAAATGAGGAAAGAGACAGTATCAAGCTAAAGGAAAAGGCTCACACAAAAGCAAGGAAAAGTAGAAATCAAGCAGACTGGGAGAGCTATAAAAATGAACAAAAGGATACAGAGAAACAAATAAGAGGTGCAAAGAGGGAATATGAAAAACAACCTGCAAGGGATATCAAAGCGAACAACAAAGGTTTTTATAAATACATTAAAAGAAAGCGAGTGAGGGGAAATGCGGGCACATTAAAGACAGATCTATTCTATTCTATGTAAGATGCGGGCAAAACTATAATGGACAATAAAGAAATGGTAGACTTGTTAAATGAGTACTTTGTATCCGTTTTCACAGTGGATGAAAGGTCAAAATATTAGCTGTTTCCATGTAGCCTTTATTGCCTGTGTGCTGGCAGAGTGCTTGACCCAGAGATGCGCCTTTGACCAAATATACTCTCTATCACAAAGGGCGCCCACTTCCACCTCCTTAACAGTGCCCCTGCCTCAGCTCATCTGATGTTAAAACCTTCATCCATGCCTTTGTCATGCCCAGACTCGAGGGCCACGATTTTGCTTACCGAGGCGGGTCCGGGGTGGCCGGAGTTGGTACCGCGGTCCCAGCCCGCTGCTGGCTCCATTCCACTCTGTTGAAGTGATTTTAGGATGATTGGGCTTGTTAAGCCCGCCCAGCACGTTTCCCGGCCAATTAACAGGAAGCGGGTCTGATGACATCATTTGATGACGCGTCATCAGCGGGTTTCCTTAAAGGGGCCATGCCTAAATTTAATTTGACAGTTGTGCTGTCTGTGTTCTGCAGCATTGAGGTGCTACAAACACTGACAAGCACTGCACAGAGGTGCATGGCTGCACCCAGGTAGGGAGGTTCTCTTCCCTTCCAATGGGTGCAAGAGACCTCCCCAGGAGACCAACGCAGCCTGGTTACACATTGCACGGGAGGGCACAAGCAGGAATGTCGTCAGGAGGACCAGGCTGCAGTAGCGCAAACCTTTCAATGATCTCAGTAGATCACGAAAGGTTACTGCAAGCCACACTCACCTTCATCCTGCTGTGCCTCTCATCACATCCCCATGACTCAGCCTTCCCTACCCTACTCCTGCACATCCTTACTCACACCAACTTACCTTGCACCTCCTCCCATCCCTCTCTATCTACATTATCATTTCCTCATCTCACTAGCCACCCCTCACACTCACTGTCATCCTAGTCCAAACATACCAACTAACAACACACAAGGGTAGGCACTTGGGTGTTTTAGCCAATGTTCATGTGAAGTTTCTGTTAATGTGCTGTCAAACATTGAAATCTTTATTTTTTATTTTCAACACTTTGCCTTCTTGGACAGATTTGTGTGCACCTTTGGAAGTGGCGTAGTGAGTTGCAGTGAATGATGAGACATAAGGGTACCCCCACAAAATAAAATCGCAGGTTTAACTATCTTAAATGCCTCCCCCATCGCTTGGTGTCGGGTCTTGTTCTGAAATCGCAGACCCGGCACTTTGGAAACTTACATTGAGGCGGGTTTGGAGCGGGTTCCCAACCTGCTGTCAATCATTTCGATTTTGACAGCGGACCCGCCTCCAAACCCACACTCTGAGCGCCGGCAAAATCGCGGCCGACTATTCTAATGCTCTCCTGCCGGCTTCCCATTCTCCATTTCAGTTCATCCAAAACTCTGCTGCCCGTATCTACTTGTATTTTTGGCTTTGGCAGAAGTTTCACTGGTTCAAATCCAGGTTCCAGTTCAATTGGCTAGCTCTGGAACATCCAAACTACAGTCTGGAAGGTATATGCAGCCTGTGAACATAAATCTTAAATCCACCAAAACAGATTAACTGGTCATTTATCTAATTGCTGATGGTGGGACTATGCTGTGCACAAATTAACTGCCCACATAACAGCAATTAACTTCAAAAGTAATTTGTTCCTTAACCTGTCCCATTACCACCTCCTCTTGCCTTGAATATCTCTTAATGCCTCTTATTCTCTCCTGCTTTCTATCCTATCACTGACCTTCCCTGTTGTTCTTTCATCCCCTCCCCCTTTTCCCAGCCCCTAAACTTGCTTTAAAATCTATTCCATTTCCTGCTTTTTTCCAGTTCTGACGAAAGGTCTTCGACCTGAAACGTTAACTCTGTTTCTCTCTCCACGGATGCTGCCTGGCCTGCTGAGTTTTTCCAGCGTTTTCTGTTGTTATTTCAAAAGTAATTAATTGGCCATGAAGCACTTTGGGACAATGTGAGGATATGGAAGATGCTATATAAATGCAAGCTCTTTTTATCATTTCTCTTTTCAGATGCTTACAAACCTACTGTGTTTTCCCCTGCATTCATTTGTGTTGTGTTCAACAGTAACATTACCCACTGATGCGAGAAGAATACAGAACTGGCTCACACCTTACCAGAATGCCCAATTTTGCGGACTGCAGTTGCTATTCAGCACGTTGTTGGGATGGAAATTTGCTTAGTCATTGCTGTTGATACAGACTCCTTCTCTATCTATGCCTGGTGCAAAAATATGCTCTCCATTAATGCCACAATGATAAAATAAGTCCAAAGATATCTAATGAAACTTGGTATGAGCTGTTATTTTCTCCACTTTTTTTGTCAAATTTCTGAATGGGAACTCAATAGATATCAATCAATACAAACAAGGATTTTCTCTAGTGCCTGATCACCTGCATAAACCTCTTATATTGTATTTTAATATTACATTAATAAAACAATGCAGAAAAAAACACTAGCAATAAACCATAGGGATATGTACTTGAAATAACCCTATATAACTATCTAGTGTGCATACTCTAATATAATTTATAATAAAAATAATGATGTAATACAATGCGTAAATATGTGTAAATAACGAATTAATTGTGTATTACTACATATAAGATGCATATAAATAATGGATGAATTCTGTGATCTACAATAATTCAAACTTTATAAACCCTATTTCACATTCAAGTATTTAATACATGTTGTAATACTAACAAGAATGTTGGTAAAATATCTGTAATATTAGCAACTAATTATATTTTCTCATTTAGTAATGTGCCAATTCTGGGCATCACACTTTAGGAAGGATGTCAAGGCCTTAGAGGGTGCAAAGGAGATTTACTGGAATGATGCCAGGGATGAGGCTTATGTGGAGTGATTAGATAAGCTGGAATTGTTCTCCTTAGAGCAGAGAAGGTTAAGAGAGATTTAATGGAGGTGTTAAAATGACGAGGGACTTTGATTGAGTAAATAAGGAGAAACTGCTTCCGCTGGCAGGAGGGTCAGTAACAGAGGACACAGCTTTAAGATAATTGCCAAATAACCAGAGGTGAGATGAGGAAAATTGTTTTTACGCAGTGAGTTGTTATGATCTGGAATGCACTGCCTGAATTGGTGGTGGAAGCAAATTCAATAATAACTTTCAAAAGGGAATTGGAAAAATACTTGAAAAGGAAAAAAATTGCAGGACTCTGGGGAAAAAGCAAATCACACAAGGTGAAGTTAATATGAGCACCTATCTTCTGAAGAAGATTGTAAGGCACTCTGGCCCTTATGTATATTATCAGTGACTCATTCTGAGACCAAACCCTAGATTTAATCATTTGTCAATTTTGGGAAAATCTTAGAGGTGATATTTTTAATCACGAGTTAGCCAAACATGCACAGCATTGCCTTTCATCAAAATATTGTCAGTCCCTCTGCTCAGCTGCCACAGTTGGGGCAGAGTGGAAAGTCTGGCCTGGAATCTGAAACTGAAATGGTCTGATGATATTGGCTTAAAGTATTATAGTCTTATCATCAAACTGCACTGCCTGAAAAAATCCTCTCATCTCTGGTAGTTGTGAAATTGTCTTTTAGCAATTGTATTTTTCTTTCATTAAAGTTCTGGGAACTTTAACTAGTAGGGCAGGGAATTATTATCACCAATACTGCTAGGTGATCATTTGACAAGAAGACCACTCTCTGTGAAATGCAAATGTGAACAATGAGTCTGAATTTAAAAAGTTTGGAGCATTTTTTTCATAATGCCACATCTCCAAGGTAACTTTCTACAAATCCAATAATTTCAAAAAACATGAAAAAATTATAGAATTTGCAGGCTTATAGGTAATCAGAAGTGACCTGAAATCAACCATGTCATCTCGCAAGCCTTTTTGCGATCTGGCTAATGCTCTTAAAGGGCCCTCATTTAAACCTGAGGCACACTGGAGTTCTGGGACAATGCTAATGTCCCAAACACCTGAATATGGACCCTGCAGAAGAACTCCCAGGCTTCAATCTATGCCAGAACCAATGGTCCGTATTGAACTGTTTCAGAACATTACATGGCAGATGCAGTCATTTCTTACACCTCTGGTATAAGAGAGACAATGCACAATATGATTCTGGACACCATTCACAAACTATGGACCACTTTATACACCAATGTCCATATTGATTGTTTGCTGGCAGGACCTTAGACTTGTCAATCTGGACTTGGATTTCTGAAGGTTGCTAAACTTTTCCTTCAGCTTCATTTCTGTTCGCTATCTTTGATTCCTTCAGTAGAAGCTGTGGGTAGATGTGGGGCCATTACAACTGAGCTGCGATCATTCGTTGATGTGACTATGGTGAAGTGTGGGAAGTTTGAATGTCCAAATAATTTCATCTACAAATCACACAAGTGTTCACAGGGTGCAAAATGCTGATTGTTTATGTAAAAAAAAGATAGTTGGTATGTATGTGTATGCTGTACTAAAAACATGCATATAAACTATAAATTATAGTTAATTACAGTGATACAAATATTGAAAGTGTGTATATTTGACCATTAACGAGTAAATTTTGGAAAAGAATATATGGGTTCTATTCAGGATGCTGTGAAGCTCGAAATAAAAGGAGACAGGTTTTCATGGGGATGGTAAGATGCAAACATGTCTGTTGTGCAGCATGCTGCTTTCGCATTCCTTTGAAGAACAGGAATTGTTATAGCTAGTGTCTTCCCACAAGTAGGAAGGATGAAGGGTGCCTCTGAAAGCAAGAGGCAAGTTATTCCATTTGATAGATTTTTTTCAGTCAGTAGTCAGTCTGCTGTCTTGATAAGAACAGTCTGCTGCTTTTGTTTTTTTGAGTGGGGAGAACAAAAGCCATCTGGCCATTGTGCACAGATAGTGCCTGGGTGAGGCAACATTTTATTTCCAGAAGCTGTGTGGCGCAGATGCAAGACAAAAACTGACTACGACTAAATAAAAAGGCCCCTTCTGCCAGCAATTAAATACAGTGTGTAATGCAATATGCATTGTCGAAACTCGCAGGGGGAGATTAAGTACAGTGTGTGAACATTGGCTTTTACAATATGTGCAACTGAACAGTACCAAAAAAGAGTGTGGATGTTAGAACCATAGAATCATAGAAATTTACGGCACAGAAGGAGGCCATTCGGCCTATTGTGTCTGTGCCGGCCGAGAAAGAGCTATCCAGCTGAATCCCACTTTCCAGCTCTTGGTCCGTAGCCTTGTAGGTTACATCACTTCAAGTGCATATCCAAGTACTTTTTAAATGCCGTGAGGGTTTCTGCCTCTACCAACCTTTCAGGCAGTGAGTTCCAGATCCCCACCACCCTCTGGGTGAAAAAATTCTCAACTCCCCTCTCATCCTTCTACCAATGAGTTTAATCTATGTCCCCCTGGTTATTGATCTCGCCGCTAAGGGAAATACGTCCTTCCTATCCACTCTATCTAGGCCCTTCATAATTTTATACACCTCAATTAAATCTCCCCTCAGCCTCCTCTGTTCCAAAGAAAACAACCACAGCCTATCCAATCTTTCCTCATAGCTAAAATTCTCCATTCCTGGCAACATCCTCGTAATTCTGTACCCTCTCTAGAGCAATCACATCTTTCCTGTAATATGGTGACCAGAACTGTATGCAGTACTTTAGCTGTGGCCTCAGTTCTAGCATAACCTCCCTGCTCTTATATTCTATGCCTCAGCTAATAAAGGAGAGTATCCCGTATGCCTTCTTAACCGCCTTATCTACCTGTCCTGCTACTTTCAGGGATCTGTCAACATGCACTCCAAGGCCCCTCTGTTCCTCTACACTTCTCAGTACCCTACCATTTATTATGTATTCCCTTGCCTTGTTTGCCCTCCCCAAATGGATTACCTCACATTTCTCTGGATTGAATTCCATTTGCCACTTTTCTGCCCACCTGACCAGTCTATTGATATCTTCCTGCAGTCTACAGCTTTCTTCCTCACTTTCAACCACACGACCAATTTTTGTATCATCAGCAAACTTCTTAATCATGCCCCTCACAGCAAAGGCCAGGCAGTCTCTGAGACCAGGCAGTCTCTGACCTGCAATGCAGCAGCAATGATGACATCATCAGAGGCGACTTTCGGAGGTTCATGGGTTCCCACATGCTGGAACTCAATTGCCCAATTAGGTGAAAATTGCATCAATCTCCCACATCAAATTGCAGTCGGGTGGATAACACGAAATGCGGATGACACGACCCCAACCCGCCCCAGTATCAAAATCCAGCCCTAAGTCATTGATATATATCAAAAAAGCAAGGGACCTAGTACTGAGCCCTGCGGAACCCCACTGGAAACAGCCTTTCAGTCACAAAAACACCCGTCGACCATTACCTTACCACTGAGTCAATTTTGGATCCAACTTGCCACTTTCCTTTGGATCTCATGGTCTTTTACTTTTCTGACCAGTCTGCCATGTGGGACCTGGTTAAAAGCCTTGCTAAAATCCATGTAGACTACATTAAATGTACTACCCTCATTGACCTTGTTACCAACAAATTCAATCAAGTTAGTCAGACACGACTTTCCCTTAACAAATCCATGCTGACTGCCCTTGATTAATCCATGCCTTTCTAAATGATGATTAATTCTGTCCCTTTGAATTTTTTCCAATAATTTGCCAACCACCAAGGTAAGGCTGACTGGCCTGTAATTACTCGGTCTATCCCTTACTCCCTTTTTAAACAATGGTACAATGTTAGCAGTCCTCTAGTCCTCCAGCACCACACTTGTAGCCAGAGGATTAGAAAATGATTGTCATAGTCTCAGCTATTTCCTCCCTTGCTTCTCTTAACAGCCTGGGATACATTTCATCCGGGTCTGGAGATATATCTACTTTCAAAGATGCTAAACCCATTAATATTTTGTCTGTCACTATGCTTATCCCATTTAATATTTCACACTCCTCCTCAACTACAATGTTTGCATCGTCCTCCTCTTTTGTGAAGACAGACGCAAAAAAATCATTAAGAAACATACCCATGTCTTCTGTCTCCACACACAGGTTAACCTTCTGATCTCTTAATAGACTCTACTCTTTCCTTACAATAGCAAAATACTGCGGATGCTGGAAATCTGAAATAACAACAGAAAACGCTGGAAACACTCAGCAGGCCAGGCAGCATCCGTGGAGAGAGAAACAGAGTTAACGTTTCAGGTCTGGGACCCTTCATCAGAACTGGAAAAAGCTGGAGATGTAACAGATATTAAGCAGGGGCAGAGACGGGGGGGGGGGGGGGGGGGGGGGGGGGGTGGGGGGGCAGAGGGGAGGAAGGAATTGAAGGAATATACTGTGCTTTTGTAAGAGGCAGGAAAGATAAAATGTTGCAAATAGGAATGGCAAAATCATACAGCATGAAAAATGGGGGCAGGGGTTATAGTTTGAAATTGTTGAACTCAATGTTGAGTCCAGAAGGCTGTAAAGTGCCTAATCGAAAGATGAGGTGCTGTTCCTCGAGCTTACATTGAGCTTCATTGGAACAATGTAATAGGCTGAGGACAGAGAGATCAGAGTGGGAGTGAAGCGGTGAATTAAAGTGACAGGCGACTGGAAGCTCAGGGTCACCCTTATGGACTGAACGGAGGTGTTCCGCAAAGCGGTCACCCAATCTGCGTTTGGTCTCCCCAATGTAGGGGAGACCGCATCGTGAGCAGCGAATACAGTATACTAAATTGCAAGAAGTACAAGTAAATCGCTGTTTCACCTGGAAGGGGTGTTTGGGGCCCTGGACAGTGGGAAGGGAGGAGGTAAAAGGGCATGTGTTGCATCTCCTGCATGGGAAGGTGCCAGGCGAAGGGGAAGGGCTGTTAGGGGTGATTGAGGAGTGGACCAGGGTGTGGCGGAGGGAGCGGTCTCTTCGGAATGCTGAAAGGGGAGGTGAGAGGAAGATGCGTTTGGTGGTGGGATCACGTTGGAGGTGGCGGAAATGGCGGAGGATGATCCGTTGAATGTGGAGGCTGGTGGGGTGAAAGGTGAGGACAAGGGGAACCCTATCATGGTTCTGGGAGGGAGGGGAAGGGGTGAGAGCAGAAGTGCGGGAAATGGAATGGACACAGTCAAGGGCCGTGTCAACCACAGTAGAGGGGAATCCTCGGTTGAGGAAAAAGGAAGATATGTCAGAAGCACTGGTATGGAAGGTGGCATCGTCAGAACAGACACGGTGGAGACGGAGAAACTGGGAGAATGGAATAGAGTCCTTACAGGAAGCGGGGTGGGAGGAAGTGTAGTCCAGGTAGCTGTGGGAGTCAGTGGGCTTGTAGTGGATGTTTGTCGAAAGCCGATCGCCAGAAATCGCTACTCTTTCCTTACTTAGTCTCTTGTTCTTTATGTATTTATAAAACATCTTTGGGTTTTCCTTGATTTTACTTGCCAATATTTTTTCATGCTCTCTCTTTGCTTTCCCAATTTCCTTTTTAATTTCACCCCTGCACTTTCTATGCTCCTCTAGGCTTTACGCAGTATTGAGCTCTCGGTATCTGACATAAGCTTCCCTTTTTTGTCTTATCCTACCCTGTATACTCCTTGACATCCAGGGGACATTTGGGAGTCCCACCTTTTTCTTTGTGGGAACATATTTGCACTGAACCCTCACTATCTCCTCTTTGAATGCCTCCCACTGCTCTGACACTTATTTACCTTCAAGTAGCTGTTTCCAGTCCACTTTCACTAAATCACATCTCAGCTGAGTAAAATTGGTCTTTCCCTATTTGAGAAATTTTAATCCTGGTCTATCTTTGTCCTTTTCCGTAACTCAGCTAAATCTAACTGAATTATGATCTACTAAAATGCTCTCCCATTGATACACCTTCCACCTGCCCAGCTTCATTCCCTAAAACTAAGTCCAGAACTGCCCCCTCTCTTGTTGGGCTTGCTACGTACCGGCTAAAAAAGTTCTCCTGAATGCATTTTAAGAATTCTGCGCCCTCTATACCCTTTACACTGATTTTATCCCAGTTAATATTTGGGTAGTTGAAATCTCCTACTATTACTGCCCTATTGTTTTTGCACATCTCAGAAATTTGCCTGCATATTTGCTCTTCTATCTCCCTCCGACTGTTTGGGGGTCCTATCGTACACTCCCAGCTGTGTGATTGCCCCTTTTTTGTTCTTCAGTTCATATGGCCTGACTTGATGATCCTTCTAGCATATCATCCCTCCTGAAAGCTGTAATTGTTTCTTTAACCAATACTGCAATCCCCCTACTTTTATATCCCCCTTTCTATCTCGTCTGAAAATCCTGTATCCAGAAATGTTGAGCTGCCATTTCTGCCCTTCTTTAAGTCATGTTTCAGTAATAGCTATGATATCATACTTCCACGTGTCTATCTGTGCCCTCAGCTCATCTGCCTTATTCAGTAGACTCCTTGCATTAAAGTAAATACCATTAAGCACTGCCAAACTCCCTTGTTGTCTATTTTCTAGCCTTTGTTTCCTCTGCCTTCCAAACACACATACTAATTTTCTGCCTTCACTTTCCAGTTTTGCTTCTCTCCCTTCTGAATCCACGCTCAGGTTCCCATCCCCTGCCGAGCTAGTTTAAAACCTCTCCAACAGCATTAGCAAACCTTCCCGCAATGATATTGGTCCCAGCCCTGTTGAGGTGCAGCCCGTCCGGCTTGTACAGGTCCCATCTCCACCAGAACCTGTCCCAATGCCCCAGGAATCTAAAGCCCTCCCTTCTGCACCATCTCTCCAGCCACACATCCATCTGCTCTATCCTCCTATTTTTGTACTCACTCGCGCGTGGCACCGGGAGTAATCTGGAGATTACTACCTTTGAGGTCCTGCTTATTAATCTCTTTCCCAGCTCCCTAAAATTTGCCTGCAGGACCTCATCCCTCTTTCTACCTATGTCATTGGTACCGATTTGAACCACGACCTCAGGCTGTTCACCCTCCCCCCTCAGAATGTTCTGCAGCTGCCTAGTGACATCTTTGACCCTGGCACCAGGGAGGAAACATACCATCCTGGAATCATGTTTGCGGCCACAGAAACGCCTGTCTGTTCCCCTAACTACAGAATCCCCTATCGCTATTGCTTTCTTGACCTTCCTCCTCGTCTCCAGTACAGCTGAGCCACCCATGGTGCCGTGGACTTGGCTCTGGCTGTAATCCCCAGAAGAACCATCGCCCTCACCACCGGTTAGAGAGCAAGATGCACTCAGGGGTCTCCTGCACTAACTGCCTCATTCTCCTTGACTGTCTAGCGGACACCCATTCCCTCTCTGCCTGCAAACTCTTAAGCTGCAGGGTGACCACCTCCTGAAATGTGCCATCCACGTAGCTCTCAGCCTTGCAGATGCACAGCAGTGACGCCAGCTGCTGCCTAAACTCCGAAACTCGGAGCTCGAGCTCCTCTAGCTGACGACACTTCCTGCACACATGATTATCCAGGACACAAGAAGCATCCTGGAGTTCCCACATGGCACAGGATGTGCATTCGACGGGACTGAGGTGCCCTGCCTTGCCTCTATTTATTACACCACTTACCAGAAATAAACTAAGACTTGTCCCTGATCTGGACAAAAAAAACTCACCAGCTACTTACTAATCAGCTCCTTCCCTTGTGCTGATGACATATTAGTTGTTTTTTTACCTCTCTCTTAACCACCAATCCGCTCGCTCCGCAGCAGTGACGTCACTTTTGAATTTCTTTCTCCGATTTCTCCGATTTCCGTTCGCGCTCTGACTCAGACTTATCGCTCTCACTGACTCTCTGCCGCCACCGCTGGTTCTCCCGCTTTTATCTGTTGTGCTCTCGCACTGTTTCCCCTCAGGCTCACACTCTCCGCTTTCACTGTTCTTGTTCACAGAGTTAAAAATTCCACACGTCTATGAAATCTAATACTCAAACACTAATTTCTTGTTTTATATATGAAATGTTGGTTTCTCAATTTAGGCATCAAAATGTCCTACAAATTAAAATATAAAAGGAAAAGCCTATATGCTCCTCACTAATTCACCTGCAAGCTCCCAACTCCTTCTACTTGGGCGCTCCAACCATCATGATACCGCTGGTGCTGTTGACCCGCTCAACCAATCCCTTGTGTCTGCCTTTGGTCACACCAAATCACTTAATGTCTTTCACCCCTACAATTCTCCATGGGGCAGTTTTCATCTTTGTTCACTCAAGAGAGAGTCGTAAAGTTGAGCATGCCTGGCCCACAACCAGTTTTGTCATTCATCACTAGATCTGGCTGAATCACATCAAGTACGACCGTACCTCAATGTCCTCAGCCAAAACCACCTACTACACCAGGATCATTCTGTAGGGCAAGGACAATACAGACTTCTTTTCTCCACAACCAACCGTCTCCTTGAGCCCTCACTCCCCCTTTGCCCCAACCTCCAATACCAAGTGTGAAGAGTTCATGAATTTCTTTATCTCTAAGATTTAGATCCTTCATGTATCTTCCCTCCATCTTCTCCCATTTCTGTACTCCCTAAATCTCCCACCCACTCCAGCCTCAAACCTTTGCCACTCTGCAGTTTTCCACTTCCTGCTCCCTTGTTCACCTCCACATCCAAATCCTGATCACTGAACCACCCCTCCTGGTTCTTATGTTAGGGGGATGCCCATTGGGAAGGCCATTCCTGCTGCTTATTCCTTCTGAATGCATGGGGGATGTGGGGGCCCTGAAAACTATGGGTGCACTGAGACTAACAGCACTGTCATAGTCATAGAGTCATAGATTTATACAGCACAGAAAGAGGCCCTTCGGCCCATCGTGTCCGCACCGGCCATCAAGCCCTATCTATTCTAATCCCATTTTCCAGCACTTGGTCCGTAGCCTTGTATGCTATGGCATTTCAAGTGCTCATCTAAATGCTTCTTGAATGTTGTGAGGGTTCCTGCCTCTACCACCCTTTCAGGCAGTGAGTTCCAGATTCCAACCACCCTCTGGGTGAAAAAGTTTTTCCTCAAATCCCCTCTTAACCTCCTGCCCCTTACCTTGAAACTCTGCCCCCTGGTTATTGACCCCTCTACTAAGGGGAAAAGTTCCTTTCTATCTACCCTATCTATGTGCCCCTCATAATTATGTACACCTCAATCAGGTCCCCCCTCAGCCTTCTCTGCTCTAAGGAAAACAACCCCATCCTGTCCAGTCTCTCTTCATAGCTGAAGCGCTCCAGCCCAGGTAACATCCTGGCGAATCTCCTCTGCACCCTCTCTAATGCAATCACATCCCTCCTATAGTGTGGCGACCAGAACTGCACACAGTATTCTGAGGCATACAGTATTCTGAGGCATCCTTGCGCTGCCTGTGCTTGGCTTCCGCTTGCTCCCGGCGAAGAGACTCGAGGTGTTCGGCGTCTTCCCGGATGCTTCTACTCCACTTTGTGCGGTCTTGGGCCAGGGATTCCCAGGTGTCGGTGGGGATGTTACACTTTTTCAAGGAGGCTTTGAGGGTGTCCTTGTACAGCAGGCACCTCAAAGCACTGGAGAGGTACCACCAACACTGCCTCCGCAAGATCCTGCAAATCCATTGGCAGGATAGGTGCACCAACGTCAGTGTTCTCGCTCAGGCCAACATCCCCCAGCATCGAAGCTTTGGCCACGCTCGATCAGCTCCGATGGACAGGTCACATTGTCCGCATGCCCGATACGAGACTCCCAAAACAAGCACTCTACTCGGAGCTCCGGCACGGCAAGAGAGCCCCAGGTGGGCAGAGGAAACTCTTCAAGGACACCCTCAAAGCCTCCTTGAAAAAGTGTAACATCCCCACCGACACCTGGGAATCCCTGGCCCAAGACCGCACAAAGTGGAGTAGAAGCATCCAGGAAGGCGCCGAACACCTCGAGTCTCTTCGCTGGGAGCAAGCGGAAGCCAAGCACAGGCAGCGCAAGGAGCGCACGTCAACCCAAGCACCCCACCCACCCGCCCCTTCAACCACCGTCTGCCCCACCTGTGACAGAGACTGTAGGTCCCGCATTGGACTCATCAGTCACCTGCGAACTCATTTTTAATGTGGAAGCAAGTCATCCTCGGTTCCGAGGGACTGCCTAAGAGAAGAGACACAGTATTCCAGCTGTGGCCTAACTAGCGTTTTGTACAGCTCCATCATAACCTCCCTGCTCTTATATTCTATGCCTCGGCTAATGAAGGCAAGTATCTCATATGCCTTTTTAACCACCTTATCTACCTGTCCTGCTGCCTTCAGGGATCTATGTACATGCACACCAAGGTCCCTCTGATCCTCTGTCCTTCCTAGGGTCCTACCATTCATTGTGTATTCCCTTGCCTTGTTAGTCCTCCCAAAATGCATCACCTCACACTTTTCAGGGTTAAATTCCAATTGCCACTGTTCTGCCCATCTGACCAACCCATCTATATCGTCCTGTAGCCTGAGGCTTCCCTCCTCGCTATTTACCACTCCACCAATTTTTGTGTCATCTGCGAACTTACTGATCATACCTCCTACATTCATATCTAAATCATTAATGTACACTACAAACAGCAAAGGACCCAGCACCGATCACTGTGGTTAAGTATAGTGCAGATCAAACAAAAAAAATCACACTGGCTTCTTTCTTGTGGCTGTCAGGGTCCATATGGGAAGTACCATTATGGAGCTCCTTGATCGGTGGGTAACAGAAATGATTATCTGTAGAAAACACTGTAGATCTGTCTGGAAAAGTATCTTTCAAAGTTTAATTCAGCAGTGTTTGAAGTTCTGTTTATTTAGTAAAATGTCTGCTTAACTAGATAATTGATGGTAAAGACAGAATGTAACGCTCTCATGCTATTTATCAGAGTGGCATTGTCCATTTACATTGTTTCCCAAATTCCCACACTGGGAATACAAATTTTCAAACCCCTAATTTTGAAGCTTCAGGAAAAGCTGTGGAAAGGGATCATAAGCTTTGTTATGCACACAAAGTTGAGATTCTATGAGGTGACTGAAGGCTGTAACTCAGGGGGTGAATTTTAACTTTGGCAGGGGCACAAAACAGGCAGGAGCAGATCAGCCACCTGTTATACACCCTCTCCGATTGACTTCATTGGACAGGAAAATCGGACGGGTGTATAACAGGCGTCGATTTGCTACCGCCCATTTTGTGCCTCTGTCGAACTTGAATTTCACCCCCCTACTAAGGAAATAGATTGGAAGGAATATTGGGAGAACAGGTAATGATCGGATGCTTTTCCTCTTCTGGAAAAGCATCACCAGCAACAGTTTGAGGATGTTGTAACAGATTTAATACATGTTAAACTCACAAACATATTACTAAATAAACGTGTACCAATGTTGTGGCTCCAAAAACTATAAGGGAAGGTTTTCCTGCCTTCCGCACCCCCAATGCCACCCCCCCCCCCCACCCCATACTCCACCCTGGCACGAGATAAAAGTAGCATGACCAAAGTGGGCTGTTCCTGTTTAGGCACAGGAGTGCTAGGATTTCTTGTCCTGGGCCGCCCCATGGCAATGCTGACAGAACAGGCAGGAAATTGAAATACAGTTTCAGGCTTCTCAGGCTTGCAGCTGCATGTCGGATCTTTGAGATTGGAACCTCCTGGATGGTGGTGGAGATTAGACCTAATCTTCCTGGGAAGGGCTTTATACTTTGAAAAAAGCATTGACCTTTGAGTCTTTGGCATGCCCTCAGCAACCCCTTGGACCCTCCATTTGGCAGGGGTTCGGGGACAGGCCACAGCGCTACATTTCTCTGGGCAGCCCGGCAGGTAAATGAAGTGAGAGGTTAGGAATGGCCCACTCTGCCTCATCCGCACAGCACATTCCACACCCCAAGGGAAGCCTCAGAAATCCTGGAGCAATCAGAAAAGGCCTGAGACCTGGTGAAACAAATTTCCGCTACCTTTTCCTGACCTGGTGCCTGAGGAAGTTGGCGTTCCCCAGGGTCAATGGCCAGGAAAATATGCCCTTTAACTTATTATTTACTTTACATTAAACAGTGGTGGGATTCTCGAGTGAGAAAGTGACACAGTGTCTGTGAAGCACTCTTCACACTGCCTCGCGGTCTGTTATTGTCTCTTCTCCACCATCTTGTATTTTATCTGTAAATCTGGTTTCAATAGCTCAAAAAATAGGAGAAAATCAGTGAGAAAAAAATTGGACCTCAAAATACCTGGGTAAATTTAAAAATCAGTAAAAATATAGTTTTTATTTTAAACATCATAAAACTCAAGAAAACAAGGCAGGGAGTTAAAATAGTACTCAAGGTAAATGAGAACAATTATTTATACCGTTAATAGATATCATTTTAAGGGTTTCACTTAACCCGGAGATAATTTAAAAAAAAATTACAAGTAAAATGAAAGAACCTAGTCTAGGACTTCCATTCCTTTTTGGGGTGAAAGTCAGGTGTAGTGCCAACAGGGGAAACTTGAGATTGGGGTGGAACCCATATCTATTGGGTTTCTGCTCTTTAGAAGCCGCCATAGCACATTCCGATGGAGATGGGGTGGCTGTTTCTTCAACCCGCCCTCTTATCCCAACATCATTTTGAAGACTGAGGTAGGAAAGGATTGTTTCAATCCCAGAGTGGCAAGAAGCTCCTACAAAATCGCTCCATAGTGTCATTACTGGTGTGGGCACCCAGTCCTCTTATTTAAATAACTCCATGCTGAAGATTTTGGAAAGGATCATAGCAGGAACAAAACAGTGAGTTCCAGGCCCCTATTTTTATTGTTGTGACTCCAGCCACTTATCTACCATTATGATGGGATAATAAAAAGTGTTAGAAATTATGCACGTGGGAATAGTTGTGATCCTGCTTTTAGTAAACAATGCCTCGAGGCATGGCCTGAATCAGCCATTGATTGATGACCTGAATCTTCAGGGGGCTTTCAGTGTGTCAGCATACTGATGCTCTTGCTCCATATCTAACGACGAATGAAAGATTGCCATTTCCTGCAGTATCACAAATATAGTCCTCACAGCAGCAACTTGCACAGCCTTTGTTTCTTTTCTTGCAAAATATCAGGTCCAGAGATGCGCGTGCATTGTATCGGTGACATCATCACAGCACGTACAGTATGCAATGTGCGTGCTGACCTCATGGGTATAATGCATACACATCTCCAGATTCCTTTTCTTGGTAAGAGAATAATAGGAAATGTGCATTTTTTTCTTCTTAAATTCAGGAGGAAAATCATTTTTTTTAAAAATCTGATTTGCCATCCAAAAAAATCTGGAGATTTATCAGTGGAAATCAGATTTTAATGATTCCTATTTATTGTTTACATTTAATATAACTATTGAAATGCAAAATACCACAATATGGAGCAGGATGACATGTTTTCAATTAACAGCAGTTTATGTTCTTTGTAGAGAGCTTGGCCTAGAAATTCGAATGCAGAGCTCTCGTTTTTGAGCACTAAACAGCCTCCTAAGCTTCCAATATGGCGGGCAGGAAGTGCACATTCATTCCAAGCTGGAAATGTGCCAAACTCTGCAATTTCTTCCCACAAACGCCGGAGTTGATGCCTAGAGGGCTTCCTGCTCCTGGGGGAGGGGAAGGGGGGGGGGAGAAAGGGGAAGAGGAATTCCATCTTCCTGTCCACTGCCCGCAACAGGGCTTCCGACTCAACAATGGAGAACCTCGGTGCCTTGTCTGGACCTTTTACAGCCATCTTCTTGAATCTGTTCAGTCTCCCTGTTGTCTGCAGCCAGAGTGCATCTCCCCTTTAAGAGATGCTGGCTGCCTTTAAGAGCCATCAGATATGCCCAATATCCACCCCCGCTCCCCCCCCCCCCCCCCGCCCAAGAGCCGTGCTGCCAATGAGTGATTATAATCAGTAGGCAGCACGAATATTATATGCTGCCCGAGTCAACCCCAACAGGTATGTACAGTACGTGCCCCATCCACTGTACGCTAGTTTCTGGGCGTGATCGAATTTCTGGGTCCTTATCTTTTGGATGGTATTGTTTACATCAAAAACTATAGTAGTTGTTTATATGTTTCACTGAACATTACAAAAGTCCAGTTGACAACTGGGAGTAATAAGCAGCTTCTCATTCTGCCTGACAAAGGACATCAGTTGATGAGCTTACAGTAAATGCAGACAGTTGCCATGAAGAGTTTGATTTACTGACATCATTGATTCTGGCAGAATGGATTTTGTGATGCGGCTTCATGACACCATTAATCGCAAAAGGAAAACAACATATTAATTCTTATTTACTGGAAATACAACATATAGTACACAGACCCTTTTAGTTACTGTTGGGTAGCTGTAATTACAGAGGAATGAAAGAGTACTTTGTTCAGCAGAATGCACTTCAATGCTCAGGGCCACGGTCCAACAGGGAAGCTCTTGCTGCATGAGAGATTTGCAGAAGTTGTGTGGTAAATGCGTGGGAGAACACAATTCATATCCGGAAAAGACTCAGTTTCATCTTTGCTAGAATTGTTGCCTGTTTTTTGTTGATGAATCATGGGACAAGTCTCCTAATGCTGCAGCACAATTATCTTTTATCAAGTAAGGCCATGTCTCATCCTGTTGGCTATTTGAAGCATTTGGTCAACATGCGGAACAGTCTGGAACAACCAAAACTGATCCACAGTAATGATATTTTTAGGTCATCGTCCTTCAACAGTAACAAAACCAATGCACAGCCAAAAGCTCAGTCCCAGCAAGCGTTTCAGGTTTACAAGATGATGTGTTGATAGGCACACTCAGGAATTATTGGGATATCTGTCGATCCATACAATTATCAGAAGCACGGAAAATAGGGTGGTACACTTCAAAAAATATACAATATACAAAACCAATGTTTCAATGAGGCTGAGTTCAGGAACAGATTAAGGCAGTTTGAAATTAATTTTGCTGTGTTCACATAGTTAGTATTTTGAGGCACTGAAAAATAAAATATTGACCCATTAGGTTTACATTTCTTTGCTGCTAAATCAGTAACTTAAAATAATTTGTAGGACCGTGCTACATCCAAATACTGGTAATGACACACCTAACCTTTGTTCCCAGCATAATTCCAATTGCATCGACATTCTTTTGCTTGACGGTTTTGTTCTATTGCAAGAAAAAAGCAATCATTCTTATGGAGTTAGTTTTGTTGAAAAAACAGAAGAGTATCAAAAGCTGCAGTACCTTTTCATTTCGTAGAATGAAAGGTAGGTGAGACCCCTTACACAAAACACAATTGCTCAATTGCTTAAGGCATCGCTAAGAAAATTCACTTTTAACGACTTAACTGCTACTTGTGTCATCAAGTAAAGTAAGAGTTATGCAATAAAAATAATTGGAGGAAGGTACATTTATAGTCACTGATAGTAACAGTCAGCACTAAGATGGGATTTCTACAGCAGTTCCTATTTTTGTTTGTCCACTTACAATTCTGGACGATTGAGTGTGAAGAGTTAAACTCAACCTAAAGTGGGGGGGAGGGTTCTGGTGGAGAGAAATCTAGAATGCTAAAGAGAAAAGACAAGGAAGCAGTGCAGGAAAGTGATTGGGGTAAGGATAACCAGATTGTGTCAGGAAGTGACAGAGCGTACAAACAAAGGAGCGCACTAACAAATAGGGTCCGGGTAAGAAAAAATGGTAGTAAGACAAATAGGGCCATAGTACAAAAAAATTTTAAGATTCTAAAAATGTTAGAAAGACAAATCTTAAGGCACTGTATCTGAATGCACGAAACATTCGTAATAAGGTAGATGAATTAACAGCGCAAATAGATGTAAACAGATACAATATAATTGTGATTACGGAGACATGGCTGCAGGGTAACCTAGGCTGGGAGCTGAATATCCAAGGATATTCGATATTTAGGAAGGACAGGCAAAAAGGAAAAGGAGGTGGAGTGGCGTTGTTAGTAAAGGATGAAATCAGAGCAATAGTGAGAAAGGATATTGGCTCAGAAAATCAAGATGTAGAATCGGTCTGGGTGGAGCTAAAAAGCACCAAGGGGCAGAAAACATTGGTGGGAGTTGTCTATAGGCCTCCAAACAGTAGTGGTAATGTAGGGGATGGCATCAAACAGGAAATTAGAGAAGCATGTAACAAGGGTACTGCAGTAATCATGGGCGACTTTAATCTACATATAGACTGGCCAAACCAAATTAGCAATAATACTGTGGAGGATGAATTCCTGGAGTGTGTACGAGATGGTTTTTTTTAGACCAGTACATTGAGGAGCCAACTAGGGAACAGGCTATCCTAGATTGGGTATTGTGCAATGAGAAGGGGTTAATTATTAATCTTGTTGTGCGGGGTCCTTTAGGGAAGAGTGACCATAACATGTAGAATTCTTCATTAAGATGGAAAGTGAAGAAGTCCAATCCAAAACTTGGGTCTTAAATCTAAACAAAGGAAACTACGAAGGTATGAGGAGTGAGTTGGCTATGATAGATGGGAAGTTTCATTAAAAGGCATGACGGAGGATAGGCAATGGTTAACATTTAAGGAACGAATGCATGAATTGCAACAGTTATACATTCCTTTCTGGTGCAAAAACACAAAAGGAAAAGCGGTCCAACCATGGCTAACAAAAGAAATTAAGGATAGTATTAGCTCCAAAGAGGAGTCATATAAACTTGCCAGAAATTGTAGCAAGCCTGAGGATTGGGAGCAGTTTAGAGTTCAGCAAAAAAGGACCAAGAGATTGATTAAGAGGGGAAAAATAGAGTATGAGAGTAAACTTGCAAGGAACATAAAAGTGGATTGCAAAAGCTTCTACAAGTATGTAAAAAGAAAAAGATTAGTGAAGACAAATGTAGGTCCCTTACAGTCAGAAACGGGAGAATTTATAATGGGGAACAAGGAAATGGCAGAGCAATTAAACAAATACTTTGGTTCCATCTTCACGGAAGAGGACACAAATAACATCCCAGAAATGCAAGGGAACCAAGGGTCTAGTGAGAAGGAGGAATTAAAGGAAATTAGTATTAGTAAAAAAAAAAAGTACTGGAGAAATTAATGGGACTGAAAGCCGATAAATCCCCAGGGCCTGATAATCTGCACCCCAGAGTACTAAAAGAGGTAGCCATGGAAATAATGGATGCATTGGTTGTCATCTTCCAAAATTCTATAGATTATGGAACAGTTCCTGCAGATTGGAGGGTGGTAAATGTAACCCCACTATTTAAAAAAGGAGGGAGAGTGAAAACAGGGAACTACAGACCGGTTAGCCTAACATCAGTAGTAGGGAATATGCTAGAGTCTATTATAAAGGATGTGATAACAGGACACTTAGAAAATATCAACGGGATTAGACAAAGTCAACATGGATTTATGAAAGGGAAATCGTGTTTGACAAACTTACTGGAGTTTTTTGAGGATGTAACTGGTAGAATAGATAAGGGAGAACCATTGGATGTGGTGTATTTGGATTTTCAGAAGGCCTTTGATAAGGTCCCACATAAGAGGTTAGTGTGCAAAATTAAAGCACATGGGATTGGGGGTAATGGCATGGATTGAAAATTGGTTAACAGACAGGAAACAGAGAGTAGGAATAAATGGGTCTTTTTCGGGGTGGCAGGCGGTGACTAGTAGGGTACCGCAGGGATCAGTGCTTGGGCCCCAGCTATTCACAATATATATCAATGATTTGGATGAGGGAACTAAATGTAATATTTCCAAGTTTGCTGACGACACAAAACTTGGTGGGACTGTGAGTTGTGAGGAGGATGCAAAGAGGCTTCAAGGCGATTTAGACAAGTTGAGTGAGTGGGCAAATACATGGCAGATGCAGTATAACATGGATAAATGTGAAGTTATCCACTTTGGTAGGAAAAACAGAAAGGCAGAGTATTATTTAAATGGTGATAGATTGGGAAATGTTGATGTACAAAGGGACCTGGGTGTCCTTGTACACCAGTCACTGAAACCAATCATGCAGGTGCAGCAAGCAGTTAGGAAGGCAAATGGTATGTTCGCCTTCATTGCAAGAGGATTTGAGTACAGGAGCAAGGATGTCTTACTACAGTTATACAGGGCCTTGGTGAGACCATACCTGGAGTACTGTGTGCAGTTTTGGTCTCCTTACCTAAGAAAGGATATACTTGCCATAGAGGGAGTGCAGTGAAGGTTCACCAGACTGATTCCTGGGATGGCAGGACTGTCGTATGAGGAGAGATTGGGTCGACTAGGCCTGTATTCACTAGAGTTTAGAAGAATGAGAGGGGATCTCATTGAAACGTATAAAATTCTGACAGGGCTAGACAGACTGGATGCAGGGAGGATGATTCCCCTGGCTTGGGGGTCTAGAACGAGGGGTCACAGTCTCAGGATATGGGGTAGGACATTTAGGACTGAGATGAGGAGAAATGTCTTCACTCAGAGGGTGGTGAACTTGTGGAATTCTCTACCACAGAAGGCTGTGGAGGCCAAGCCACTGAATATATTTAAGAAGGAGATAGATAGATTTTTTAGACACAAAAGGCATCAAGGGGTATGGGGAGAGAGTGGGAATATGGTATTGAGATAGAGGATCAGTCATGATCATATTGAATGGCGGAGCAGACTCGAAGGGCCGAATGGCCTTCTCTTGTTCCTATTTTTCTACGTTTCTATGTTTCTAATACTCATCTTTATTTTATATACAATCATAGAATGATATAGCACAGAAGGAGGCCATTCAGCCCATTGTGCCTGTGCTAGCTCTTTGAAAGAGCTATCCAATTAGTCCCACTCCCCTGCCCTTTCCCCATAACCCTGCAAATTTTTCCCCTTCAAGTATTTAGCCAATTCTTTTTTGAAATTTATTTTGAATCTGCTACCACCAGATTCAAAGTAAAATACCACCAGGTTATAACAACTCGCTGCGTAAGAAACTTCTCCTCATCTCACCTCTGGCTCTTTTGCCAATTACCTTAATTCTGTGTCCTCTGGTTACTGACCATTCTGCCACTGGAAACAGTTTTGCCTTATTTACTCTGTCAAAACCATTCCTGATTTTGAACACCTCTACCAAATCTCCCCTTAACCTTCTCTCTTCTAAGGAGAACAACTCCAGCTTCTCTAGTCTCACCACGTAACTGAAGTCCCTCATCCCTGGTACCATTCTAATAAATCTCCTCTGCACTCTTTCTATGGCCTTTACATCCTTCCTAAAGTTTGGTGCCCAGAATTGGACACAATACTCCAGCTGAGGGCTAACCAGTGATTTATAAAGGTTTACTATAACTTCCTTGCTTTTGTACTCTATGCCTCTGTTTATAAAGCCAAGAATCCCATATGCTTTTTTAACAGCCTTTTCAACTTGCTCTGCCATCTTCAAAGATTTGTGTATGAACATGCCCAGGTCTCTCTGTCCCTGCATCCACTTTAAAATTGTACTATTTATAACAATTTATAATCAGCATTTTGTGGATTCATTAAGAGTAAAACAATAATAATAAGCTATTAAAAGTAGCATTGAAATTACATGGATTGTGGACCATCATGTCATCAGTGCAAAAAAATATTGCCCTTTAATGTACAGGAGAGTATATACGAGAGTTATTTTAAATAAAGCAGATGCAATGGAATTAAGAATCTAGTATAAATTATTTATAGACTTAATCTATGGTGCAAAGTAGTTTCAGCTTCACACTAAAGCTAAAGTTATGTACTGTAAATTGGATGTGAAGGGCCAAATTGAAGTGGAGTCTCACTCTAGGGAGTCTCATTCAGCTTTGCTCCAGTGGCAGGTGAAGAACTGATTCTGGATTCAGGCTGCATTTATACTATATTTGGCCTAAATTTTCTGAGTATGTTTAGTGGCAGGAAGCTCACATCAAATGCACCCTTAGTTAATCTACTTTCTTTCAAAGATTATGGGTTTCAATAACCCATACCAGATATCAAAGGCAAATATGCTTGATATTTTTAATATCAGTCGCTTGAAGTACTAGAACCCTTAGATTTAAAAAAATAGAGTAAGTTTTTAGTATAATTAATTAAATCACAAGAATGTTCTAATATCTCCTCATGTCAAATTTTGTCTGATAATGCTCCTGAGATGTGCCCCAATGTTGTGGGCACCAGCGTAGAATATTAACACCCAGTGACCTTTGGCAGAGTCAGTGCCGGAGGTCCTGGGAGGATGCATCCCAATTGAAATGCTGGGGCTGTGGATTTTCATCACCCTTTTCTGTATGCGAGACAAACATCAAGGGCTGAATTTTCCATAGTGGTAGTGGGCGCGATTGGTGGCGGGTCGGGTGGGAAAGTTGTTTTTTTGACAGTGGGTTGGGAACCCGCTGTCAACTTGCTCCCACGCGCCTTTCCCACAGGCGCATCTGTCAGTGTGGAGCTGACCTGACCTGCAGCGGCAGGGGACCCAATTGAAATCATTATGAGATACTTTACAGGCACTTAAGAGCCCTTTTCCCCCTACTTTTTAAATTTCCCTGCATGACCACGGGATTCACACAGCTCGGGAACCACGTCTGTCAACCTGTGGTGTGAGTTCCATGGCCATTGCTCCACCGATGACTTGACAACATGGAGAACAAACCAAAATGAAAACATGTTGATTACATCAGCTAACAGATTGATGGAAATTCTGTACTACTTGAAAAGCTACTGGGTAAATGTTAATCTTTCACTGGCCATTCTTGGCTGTTGCCTTCCAACTGAACAGTAATTGCAGTGAATTGATCTATAAAAAATGACATATACCATTTAAATACATTTTTGTGTTGTTTCTGGTCAGGTTTTTCTCACATTGTACTGTGATTGTCCAGTTACACATTAAATCAAGTCATCAACTGTAACAATTTCATTCTCATTTCTCATTCCACTGGTTCAATTTGCTTTCAGTCTCTAAATATGACTAATTATATTTTTCAGTCTCAGACTTTAGGGTGAATTTCTGCGGAGGTTCTCTCACTTGTCCATTGTTAACTTCAACAGAAGAGCTGTAGAAATCCCAGAAACACATTGTAAGCACCACTTACACTGTTTGTCAGGGATTCCACAGTTCTTCTGCTGAACTTGCATAAGATTGTAAATCCACCTCTTTACAATGACATTTAAAATCTGCTTAATTTTATGTATTACCTATATACACACACATCTTTTATTTGTACCAGTTACTGATACAAAAGTCTATAGATTTGTGACTATAGCACCAATAACTTCCCAATTAATATACTGTACTTTTTAAATTATGTTCTTGATCATATTTGTAAATGGAGGCATATTACTTAATGATAATTTTATTTAAATATTTCTTTGTCACTCATATATAACTTTTATTATATTATTGTACAGTAAAGATTCAACACCCACTATTTTAGATTAAACTTAAAATTTAATGTGGCCAGGGTCCCTTTAAGGATCAGATCCGCTCCATCTCATTGTGCTGGGTAACGCGCTGGGCGGGCTTAATAGGCCCCATTAAGGTAAGTTCATTTTCTACAGCAAGATGGAGCCAGCAGCAGGGTCGCGACCCGCCACCGACACTGCCGGCACCGGACCCGCCAAGGTAAGGAAAATTCCGGCCCAAGTTTTACTGCCACTGTGTGTGCATAGTCAAGTTCATTCAGAATCATTTCGGAAAAAAACCTTTGGCACAATATTTTTAAAACCACTAAGATCGTGAAATAATGCATAATGATCAATTATGTATCAATCATTCACTTGTTCTGTGTTCCGTTATAATTTCTGGGTATCAAACTACTGGACTAGAAAGCCCCAGAATTTGCCTGTAGCTTACTGTTGACATCACCACGCCAGCAGCGTGCTGCAACATGTAAAGAATGGTTGACGAATCTTACAACGGAAAACAGAATGCTGTTAACAAATATGTAGATATCATATGCTTTGGCTATCAATAATTTTACTTGTTATCCTGTCTGTGCTCTGGAAAAATTAAAGCAGAAAATAAAGAAGAGTAAACATCTTTGCGGTAGCTGCAAGAACGATTTTAAAGAAGCTATGCTTCTCATTGATATGAATGGTAAATGTACTACTGGCATGCTGATGACGTGGGGACATCATCAACATTATGCCATTGTCCTTGAGAACAAACCCTTTGTTGCTCTTCTGGGCCGTTTTGTTATAGTCCCTTCACATTTTTGGAACCAAACTAAGGCTGCTCGCAGAGCACTGGCCTGAGCTTCAACGGCACTTCACTGGCAGGTCTGCGCAGCTCACCAACTCCATGGAAATGAGGGCCAAGGCTCAATATCTAGCGTGCCTCGCACCTCATCGTTCAAGCACCGGGATCAGATACTCCGCCCACTGCATGCCTAAAAATGGGCCATTCACAAGTTTCATGCAACATTTAACTTAATGAAATTATTGAGTAGGCTAGTGCCTACCAATAGACTATGTTTAGAAGCTTTTTGAAATTGTAACATTACTGTGTTGAGGAAATATTTTAGGTAGCTATTGCTTAAAAGTTTAAGAAACTAGCAAACCATTGTGAAAGCATACTCTAAAAAAACCATTTAAATTATACATGATTTCAATGACAATGAATAGGATTGCAAAAGAATATGACAAACAGGTCACTCTATAAATGTAAGTGATGTATTTTCAAAACTGTTGGTCTTGATCTAGTCTTGAACCATTCATCTATTGCTAATTCTGCTCCAGCTGCACTTTTTATGCTGACACAGATAAGCCCAATTGTAATGCTGTCTATTTGGCAGATCTACACTTTTTACTTTGATTCAAGAGGGCAAAATTTAGTAATTGGGTTGTAGTCAATTTATTACTCGCACCTCCAATGGCAAATCAAAAAGCTTGCCCATAAGCAAAAGGAGGAAAATAAAGTGACTGATGAACAAATCATTGTTTATTGGTCGTATTTAATAAACTACAAAATCTGTACTGATTTTGTACATAATGATGGCATATAAGTCATGGTGGTGATATGTACTACAGATAGTACTGTCAAATGTTGACTTCACACGAGACATTGTAAAATCGTACCAAGCCCTGTTAACATTGAGTGTGTAACTGAGCTTTTGCCATACTAAGGATATTTGGGAAGACACTTCGATGTATTAAATGTAAATACATCAATTGAAATCTAAAATTTGTGTTTGGTATTAAATATTGTTGATATTTTTCTATTGGTTAATTAATTGTAACTAGAAAATAAGTTTTTCAATAATTACTGAAAATATCAGAAATGCTATTGTGAGTAGCATGTTCTGATAGAAATTTTCTAATCTTATTCTTCACAGTGATGACTGTTTTAGTGCTACTGTTGGACCTGTCCTCATCTTCCAACAGAGCTCAAGTGACAGATGCATTTGGCACAGCACAAGAAAACTGCATCAGCAAAGCCTTGTGTAATGCTTCATTATTCATCTTTAGAGACACAGCAACAGCTGCCCTGTATTATAAATCCACTTTGATAAAATGAACTGGTTAAAATACTGTAACAGTAAGCAAAAGACTAAGCTGAAAGGAACCAGTTCTATACTTAGTCTTATTAATGCAATACAGCAGCTTTATTCTATTATTGAAGAATATTCCTGAAGCAAACTTGTATTTAATCACTTAACATTTTAGTATACCTAGATTTTTGAGTCCCTAAATAATTTTCAAAAGTTGCTCTCTTTTAATACACTTGACAAAACTCAAACAAAGATCTTTAGTGGGAAATCTGGGCAAATTATGATAGCTGCAGATACACAAAGCTCATTCTATTTCTTACTAGTGGTTTTCTACCACAGTCCAGAATAAATTTGAATGCAGTAATTTCATGGCCGATGTTTACAGTGACACTATGTTTGTGAATGTACTGAGAGGCTAGTGTGGCAGCAAATTGGCAGTGTGCCATTGGCCCATATGCTTTCCCTGTAACCTGAACAAGCTAACAAGAAATGACCCAGTCGCACTGTCATTATTTCCCTATACAGTGCAACTGTTTTTTCATCTGCTTTTCTTTGAATGCTACCTTGGGAACTTTAACGTTCTCTGAAACCACTGGAACAGGCAGACATCTCTGCTGAAGGATGGCACATCACGACAACGCAACATTCCCTCAGTACTGCACTAGATAACCAAACCCTGTACAGGGCTCAAACCCACAACCTTCTCACCCAGAGGTGAGTGTGCTACCAACTGATCCAGCAGAGAGGAAAGCATGTCATCCTATCAGAATCTACTCATTTTTTCAGAATAAAACATAACAACTTGCATTTATATAGCGCCTTTAATGTAGAAACACAGAGACACAAGGAGAAAAACTGGACATTGAGCCAGTAAAGTGATATTAGGAAGGGTTACCAAAATCTTGGTCTAAGAGGTGGACTTTAATGAGGGTCTTAAAGGAGGAGAGGGCGATGGGGGTGGAAGGGGTTAGGGTGCGAATTCCAGAGCTTGTGGCCTAGGTGGCTGAAGGCATGGCTACCAATGGTGGGGTAAATAAATGCAGAAAACATGAGGCCAGAGTCAGTGGAATGGAAAGTTTGGGTTAGGAGGTGGCTGTAGTGCTGAAGGAGGCTACAGAAATAAGGAGGACAAGGCCTTGGAGAAATTTAAACATAAAGATGAAAATTTCAAATCAGAGGTGTTAGGAGACCAGGAGCCAATGTAAGTTAGCAAGGGCAGGGATGATGAGTGACAGGACTTGGTGACAGATAGGATGCAGACAGCAAAGTTTTGAATAAGCTGAAGTTTACCAAAGAATGGAGGATGAGAGGCTGGCCAGGAGAGCATTGAAATAATCATGTTTGGAGTTGACAAAGGTATGGATGAGAGTTTCAGTAGCGGATGAACTAAGGTAGAACTTAAGAACATATGAATTAGGAGCAGGAATAGGCCATTTGGCCCTTCGAGCCTGCTCCGCCATTCAATAAGATCATGGCTGATCTTCTACCTCATCTCCACTTTCTTGCACTATCCCCATATCCCTTGATTCCCTTAATATTCAAAAATCTATCGATCTGTCTTGAATATACTCAACAACTGAGCCTCCACAGCCCTCTGGGGTAGAGAATTCCAAAGATTCACCACCCTCTGAGTGAAGAAATTTCTCATCTCAGTCCTAAATGGCTGACCCCTTATTCTGAGACTGTGACCCCTGGTTCTAGACTCCCCAGCCAGGGGAAACATCCTCCCTGCATCTACCCTGTCAAGCCCTGTAAGAATTTTGTATGTTTCAATGAGATCACCTCACATTCTTCTAAACTCTAGAGAATATAGGCCTAGTCTACTCAATCTCTCCTCAAAGGACAATCTCCCCATCCCAGGAACCAGTCTGGTGAACCTTCATTGCACTCCCTCTATGGTAAGTATATCCTTCCTTAGGTAAGGAGACCAAAACTGTATACAATAATCCAGGTGTGGTCTCACCAGAGCCTTATATAAGTGCAGTAAGATGTCTTTACTCTTATACTCAAATCCTCTTGTAATAAAGACCAACATACCATTTGCTTTCCTAATTGCTTGCTGTACCTACATGTTAACTTTCAGTGACTCATGTACAAGGACATCCAGGTCCCTCTGAACACCAACATGTCCCAATCTCTCACCATTTAAAAAATACTCTGCTTTTCTATTTTTCCTACCAAAGTGGATAACTTCACATTTCTCCACATTATATTCCATTTGCCATGTTCTTGCCCACTCACTTAGCCTGTCTATATCCCCTTGAAGCCTCCTTGCATCCTCCTCACAAATTACATCCTCTTCACAGCTTTGTATCATCAGCAAACTTGGATATATTACATTTGGTCCCCTCATCCAAATCATTGATGTAGATTGTGAATAGCTGAGGCCCAAGCACTGATCCTTGCGGTACCCCACTAGTTACAGCCTGCCAACCTGAAAATGACCCGTTTATTCCTACTCTCTGTTTTCTGTCCGTTAACCAATCCTCAATTCATGCTAGTATACTACCCCCAATCCCATGAGCCCTAATTTTGTTTAATAACCTCTTGTGTGGCACCTTATCGAATGCCTTGTGAAAATCCAAATACACCACATCCATTTGTTCCCCCTCATTTATAGGGACAGAGGTGTGTGATGATATGGAAGTGGAAATAGATGATCTTTATGATGGTGAGGATATGGTATCAGAAGCTCAGCTCAGGGTCGCCAAGGACACAGATTGCAAACAATCTGATTCAGATTGGACTGGGGCCTCTCGAGCCTGTTCCACCATGGCTGATCTGTACTTCAACTTCATTTACCTGCATTTGATCCTTTTCCCTTGATACCCTTACTTAACAAAAATCCATCAATCATTACCTCCAATTCTTTGCACTCTTATTTTTTCTAATAATGTCTTGTGCAGAACCTTATCAAATGCCTTCTGGAAGTCTATATAGACAACATCCATAGACACTTTCCTATCCACCATGCGAGTGACCTCCTCAAAATATGCAACTAGATTAGTCGGACATGACCTACCCTTCACAAATCCAAGCTGACTCTCTTTGATTGACTGATACATGTCCAAGTGCTCTGTCACTGTCTCTGATGATAGATTCCAGTTCCTTCATCGTCGCTGGGTCAAAATCCTGGCACTCCCTCCCTAATAGCACTATGGGAGTACCTTCACCACACGGACTGCAACGGTTCAAGAAGGCGGCTCACCACCACCATCTTCTCAAGGGCAATTAGACAAGGGCAATAAATGCCGGCCTTGCCAGCAATGCCCACATTCCAGGAATGAATTAAAAAAACTTAGCCCAGCAATGTAATCCTGTCTTTTCTCTCCATAGATGCTGATTATCCAGAACCTCAAGAAAAAGGGGGGAATTTCCTACCCGCTCCTGCAAAGACACAACTATGTTTTCCACTTTGTTCCGAACTGCAGGTATCTCCATAGATAACCTTAATGTGGGTTGCTTGGGTAACTAGACAGAATGTACACACCAATGGGTCCTCCCTCAGTCACCCATCTGAAGTGGTGAAATCCATTGCCCAGGGGAAGTAGCAGGTTTTAACGGAAAGAGTAGATAGAATGTGCTGTGGAGCAGAAGAGCTCTACGTAATGTTTCACCATTAAACGCCAGATCAACCTGATTTAATAGTTAGAGGTCCTGCAATATCAGCTTCTTGTAGCAAGAGTAATGATCAGATCAAGTGAGCTACAGAGCTCAAAGCACCACTTAAATTAATATTTATGAAACTGAATGCACCGTGATTTATTATTTCATTGTTCTGATCTTGAATCTTTGAATACTGAATGTTATTTGCACCAATGAACTGTCATATTAAATGATATTTAGATCAACTTCTGATGTTGCAGACAATGAGGTGGAATTCAATGAAAGCCTAAAGCACAGAACAGATCCTTCCCATTCTTGTGAGGACAGAATTGTTTCTCCAATTCTTGCAAAATAATATTCTGAAAACAGCAATACCAAGTATGAGGGAATAGATGAGAATAAAGTATAGGCAGAATCTTTCTATTTATAAAACTATAGATGATGACAAAATAAAACTCTATTCTTGTACTATTTGAGGAGATGATGCAACAGTGCTATTGTAGTAATCCTCAAAGGGTTAGCAGTATTTGCTGACAGAACAGAAATATTGTCATTTTGTTGGATGGGATTTTTTTCCTCAGGTGCAATATTGTTGGTGCATATAACGGTTTTATCATTATGGGATTAGCTTTCTCAAATTTGTCAGCATATTGGATGCAACTACAGTACATATAATAAGGACATTTATTTCAGCAGGGTTAAAATTGGAGTTCAAGTATTGAATTCTAATAACATTCCTATTTTTACATAACTAAAACAAAATGTCAAGCTACAGTGACAAATCAAAACTGTGCCAAAGGACTGCACCAGTTATGAACAATTTTATTTAAAAAAAAGGGAAAGCAGGAGTGTGCAGCTGGCAGAAACCTTCCTACATGATCTGAAAGCAAATCTTAAGGGTAGTTCAGTAAAGCTATTTACAGCTCTCGGAATCATTGTCTTTCTGAAAGCATCACTTACCCCATCCTTTATCTACAACCATTTGGCTGACACAGCTTGCATTGATGGGATATTATTATGGTTTTCGAACAGAGTTAACCAACGTCTGGATGACACAGTCCGAGAGGAGACATAAAGACCTTTATGCAGTCCCTGGACTATATTTTTATTATTAAAGCAAATCAATTAGCAAGTTTGATGTGAAGTGCTGACAGTATGTTCCTATGCTCCAGTGAAAGGCAGAGACCTCTGATTATGAAATTGTGCCCCAGCATATCTGCAAAGGTGCAAAAAAGTGCTCTGCTTCAGCTCCATTGATCTAAATGGGATTGGTGAATCTACATGACAGTGTGAAATTGTAAAGATCCTAATAGGAATATAAAAATCAAATTACATTAGAAAACTGAGTGGTTCCGAGCTCTCAGTATGGCTGAGTTTGCTGCTAACTCAGTGTGCTCAAGATGATTTAACCGTGACTAAAGTCAATCAGCATTCTGTAGTCAATTTTACTCAAACACAACTGCAAAATGCTGTATAATTTTATTGCTTTTCTCCAAGCAGAACAGATAGGGGCCAAATCGGCATTAATGAGCCTCTATCAGCCTCAAAATGGGATTGGTAGACGTACCACCCCATTAGTGTGGACTCTCCGTCCGCTGCCATTTTTAAAGAGGCCTGTTACTGGGTGGCTAAAGCACCCGCTTGTTTCAGGCATTAGGCCTTTATAATATGCAGTATTGGTCTCTATATTCACATTTTGGGAGACAACTGAGCACACGCCAATGAGTTTTACTGGTGATACAGCCATACAAGTGCCAAAAAGGTAAGTGTTAAATTATTTTTAAGGGGTCAGAAGGAGCAAGCCCCAGGCCCCAAGCCTCCAGGCCCCACAAAAATAATCTGGGCTGCTGTCACAATCGCAAACCTTCCCCCCAGGACTTACCTTCCTGTGCCGGCCTGAATCCGACGAGCTACATCGGGTGCCCGTTTTGGGCGGGCAGCTTGCCGGTTCCATTTAAATGTAGCCCAGGCCTTGAAATGGCTCCGGCCTCATTGCTCCTGGTACGCTCTACCAGTCGGCTGCTGAAAAGTTAAAATCTACATCAAAAATTTAAATTTATGCTCATGTAACCACTTCCCTATACCAAGGTAATAATTAATCCTTGGAATTATTATAAGGTAATAAGTAAATGGTCTGTGGGTCACTATTTTTAAAATTCTAAATTCAGAGAACAGTGTTCAGCATTGAGGCTATATACAGCAAATAAATCCAGATCTTCAAAGAATAATTAAGGACAATCCTTGCCAATGATTCTGATATAATTATGACCACTCTTATGCAGAAAAAATATGCAGATCGGGCTCCGATGATGTCATCGGGGCCCGACTGCAATTTTAACCAGAGGCCTGCGCGGAGAAGCCAGGGCAACTTAGCGGGAACAGCAGTCGGGGCCAGAAGAGGCCCAAAAGGTAAGTTATTTTACCAGGAGTACTGTTCCCGGCCCCACAAGGAAAGTTTAAGCCGACCATGTCACAGGTTTCCCCTCCCTCACAATTGCGAGGCCCTCCAGAAACCCCCTCCCTGTGACATATCGGAGTGCCAAGGACCGTTTCTTCAATCCCTAGCGACATCTTACTGCCACCTGACTTTGCGCTCCCGGTCACTGGATCGGGGAGGCTGAGACAAGGGCCACCTCTATCCCAAGAGGCTAATAATATTTTGCAGTAGCCTTTAACATCTCAGATCCTGGGCCTTCAGGTGGCACATAGAATCTGTGTTGGAATAGGGCAGAGAAAAGGTTGCATGATCGTAAGGAGTGTGCATGGTGACAAAGTGAGTAATCTTTTGTTGTAATAAATCACTGGAATATTTGACGTAAGGACTGTGCACTGCTTGGTTCTCTTCTCAGACAGTGGGAACCAGGTAATGTGCTGATGTTAAGGCTCAGGATTAGGACTTGATGGCTAGCTGTAGGGAGTAAGGATTTTACTTAGACCAGAGAGAAGTTGGTGAGAGGAGGCTTCTCTTTGATTGGCCCAGAATTATTGCTCTTGCATCTGTGAAGGTGTGCCAAATGAGTCTGGCTGTCAGCTGTCTAGCAGTATGTCACTGAACCTGCTTCCTAATCTTCATGGGCCTGTTCCTCAGCATCAACAGTGTTATCATCAGCCTCTCTGCAAACAGGAGAGGACTGATGGTAGATGTTCCAGAGGACACCAAAGTTATGAAGCACACAACAGGATACCACAATGTAGACTGTAGGGGAAGATTTCCTCAATACAACAGTACATTTTTTTCAGATACCTGCAGTTAATGGCAAGATATAACCAAAAGTCTGCATAAGCAATCTCACTTCTGCAATTTCCCTTTCATCAAGTACTTCCTGCTTGATGAGCGGGTTCTGGCAAACTATACCTTTTAAATTGTGGCACACATTCACAAAGGTGGATGGGAAGGTGAAAATCATAGAATTTAGGACTGCTGAAGTCATTGAAAACCAATAGGCTCAGAACAAACAAAATGGATCAACAAACAAATTGAAACTGATAGAAAGAAAACAAAAACCTTTACAAATCCTCCAGAGAAACGGGAAAGGGATCACTAGGAGGAATGTGAGAAAGTGCAGATACAAGCTAAAAGGGTGATTAGAAAGGCAAAGATATACCTAGGAAAAAGCATGGTGTCAGAGGCTAAACATAATAGTAAAAAATTATTTCAGTACTACAACAGTGCAAAGGTAGTCAGAGAAGTGGTGAAAACTATAAAAGATGCAAATAGAACTGAAACTAAGGATGAGCACAAGTTAATTAATATTCTGAGTGATTACTTCCTCCAAGTATTCACAAGGGAAGATATGATTAACACGCATTCCCAAATAGAGTTAATTGAAGTACAATTAACGACTTTGGTATAAGCGAGATGGAAGTCCTAGACAGGCTAAAAGGGTTCAAAACAAACAAACCACTGGGGATAAATGGTATTTTCCGAAAGTGCTGAAGAAGACTAGAGAGAAGATTTGTGATGCACTGACAACCATTATGAAGGATTCATTGGACACTGGGGAGGTATTGGTAGATTGGAAACAGATCCACATAGCTCATATTGAAGAAGGGGGATAAAACAAACACATGCAACTATAAACCCAATTGTCACACTTCCCCATATAAAATAATGGCAAGGATCATCAGGAGTAAACTTGAATAGTATCTGTATAATTATAACCTAGTAAATAGTAGTCAACATGGATTCAAAATGGGAAGATACTGCCTGACCAACCTCCTTGACTTTGAGGAAGTGACAACCCAAGTGGATTGTGGTAAGCCCTAAGACACGGTATACCTTGACTTCCAAAAGCCATTTGATAAAGTTCCATGTCAAAGGCTATTAATTGAACTCAAATCTGCAGAGATTCAAGGTAAAACCTGGAATGGATAAGAAACTGGCTGAAAGGTAGAAAGCAATGAGTATGCGTTAGAGTTAGGTCAGAGTGGGGCATATGGAGTGGGATACCCCAGGGTTTACTGTTAGGATCACTACTGTTTCTAATTTACATAAATGACTTAGGTTCAGAAACTCAATGCAAAGTGTCAAATTTACTGATAATACCAAACTGGAAGCGGCAGTGGAATCAGAAGAAGCAGTTCAAAAATTAGTGAATTGGAGAAAGTAAGTATATGGGCAGACAAATGAACGATGAAATTTAATGCAGAGAAGCACTGCACATAGGATGGAAAAATAAGCAACACATGTATTCCATGTCTGTGTTGAAATAGCTAAAGATAAACTTGAAAGAGACCTAGGAGTCTTAGTAGACTCTATACTAGAGATGTCCAACTAAACCAGAGCAGCAATTACCAAAGCTAATAGGAAGTTGAACCCCATAGCCAAGACAGTTAAGTATATGTCAGAGGAAGTCATGATCAAACGGTACAGTCCTCTGGTCAGACCACACCTTAAGTACTGTGTCCAGTTCTGGTCGTTGAGACTGAAGGGAGACTTTCAAGTGCTGGAGGCAGTGCAAAGAAGAGCTAGAAGGCTGATCCCTGGTGTTAGGGATATGACATGAGGAAAGACTGGAGAGACTTGGGCTTTTCAGCCCAGAAGCGAGGCATTTGAGAGGTGGTCTTCTAGAGGTATAGAAGGTAGCAAATGGTATGGAAAATGTAATCCAAAATATAAATTAAATTGTAGGCATAAGACAAATAGACATAGGTTTAAACTAGTAAAAGGTAATTATAATTGATATCTGGAGATTCTTCTTCATGCAGAGTGATCAACACTTGGTATGAACTTCCAGGGAGAGTACTGGAGGTGAAAACCCTGGATGCATTTAAGAAGCAACTAGATGCAGCAATTGGGGACTGCACAGTGCTTCTGGATGGAAAACTAATATGGGCTGAATGGTTTTCCTCATCACTTGTGATCCCATGCTAACTCCATGATTTACATATGGCTGGCATTGTGAGGATGGGCCCTTCTTCAGCGCGCCCTGAAACATGTCAGAATTTATACTGAGTCACTTTTGGGGTGGAAACCTGGCAGACCTAGATCCCATGCCATATTCTTGCTGCAGCAGCAACAGCAACAACAACTTGCATTTATATAGCGCCTTTCACATAGTCAAACGTCCCAAGGTGCTTCACAAAGAAAACTTGACACCGAGCCACAAGAGGCGATATTAGGGCAGGTGCTTGGTAAAGAAGGTAGCTTTTAAGGACCGTCTTAAAGGGGGAAAGAGAGGTGGAGTGGTTTAGGGAGGGAATTCGAGAGTTTAGGGCCTTGGCAGCTGACGGCACAGCCGCCAATGGTGGAACGATTAAAATTGGGGATGCGCAAGAGGCCAGAATTGGAGACGCGCAGACATCTCGGAGATTTGTAGGGCTGGAAGAGATCACGGAGCTAGGGAGGGGCGAGAAAATGAAAGGATTTGAAAACAAGGTTGAGAATTTTAAAATCGAGGCATTGCTTAACCGGGAGCCAATGTAGATTGGTGAGCACAGGGATGATGGGTGAATGGAAATTGTTGCAAGTTAGAACATGGGCAGAGTTTTGGATGACCTCAAGTTTACAGAGGGTAGAATGTAGGAGGACATTGGAATAGTCAAGTTTAGAGGTAACAAAGGCATGGATGAGGGTTTCAGCAGCGGATGAGCTGAGGCAGGGGCGGAGTCAGGCGATGTTATGGAGGTGGAAACAGGTGGTCTTAGTGATGGCGTGGATATGTGTCGGAACCTCATTTTGGGGTCAAATATGACCAAGGTTGGGAACGGTCTGGTTCAGCCTTAGACAGTTTGCCAGGGAGAGGGATGGAGTTGGTGGTTAGGGAACAGAGTTTGTGGCGGGACAGAAGACAATGGATTCGATCTTCCCAATATTTAGTTGGAGGAAATTTCTGCTTATCCAGTACTGGATGTCGGACAAGCAGTCTGATAATTTAGAGAAAGTGCAGGGATGCAAATAGTGACTTTTGCCCTCCCCCAACCCAGGAATTTGGGGCCCATTATTATAAAAGTCACAACAAGAAGCAACATTCCACATGGCCGATCGCAACCACTGGGTCAGCAACATTTTTTAGTGGATTTCATTGTTAGTGCATTATGCAGCTCCTACAGCTGCATCATGAAATTCTTGCCAATGACACATATTCAGCACTGCATCTGCTGTGGATTAGAAGAGAGACTGAAAATATAAGATTACACATCTTCTTATTGTACAATTAACAATAACTGGGTTTCCTTGGGTTTGTTTTATGATTGACCTTGGTTTTTATTTGGGACTGGATACATTTCAGAATATATCAAGAAACATTACTGATTTGCTTAATTCAGTCCATAATTGGAATATCTAGAATGCCTATTAAGGGGAGGCGAGACAAAGACATGAGGGAGAAAGGAATAGAAGGTTGATAGGGTGAGTTGAAGTAAGGTGGGAGGAGGCTCATGTGGGGCATAAACACAGGCATAGACCTATTGGGCTGGATGGCTTGTTTGTGTTGTAAATACTATGTAATGAATGCTTATAGTTAACTTATCTTTAGCTTTAGAATTATTTGGAAGAAAAATTAACAGTTTTAAGCCTCAATACTTTCATCTCAAATTAAATCCTCTGGCATGAGCCACACATAATATTGCATTATTTCACCACAGTTTGAATGTCATTGCTTTTCCTTCATGCAATACTGAGAAGTCGCACAACACCAGGTTATAGTCCAACAGCTTTATTTGAAATCACAAGCTTTCGGAGCGCTGCTCCTTTGTCAGGTGAAGTGACATTCATGCAATGCACTCGCGGAAAAATTAATTGTTCTTCGTAACATTCCAGAGAACTGTTGCTTGTAAACCAAACACCTATTATTCCTTTAGCAGCCAATATACCATGGAAAGTTATATTACTGTCCACCATAGTATCATACATTTCAAAATCCACTGTTCAAGCGGTTGCAATGTCCAGAGTAAAAAAAAAGCAGTGTGAAAAAGGACCAATTTCAGGGCGCAATGTCCCATGTCCGATCAGTGCCTGCGTTACAAATGCTGCCTTATGGAGTCGGCGGCTTTGCAAGCATTCCGGGCGGCCGCCTAAAACAAGTAATAGGCCCCCTGCTTATGTTAATGAGGGGCCTAGCGCCGGTTAAACGACCCCTCTGTAAAATGTGTTTGTGATGAGCGGAACAGATGCCGGGCCTGCCTCGCTCAGAATTCTTCAGTGACCCTGCAGCCACCAATGAAAGGTAAGTGGTATTGAATCTGAAGTGAATCCAATGTTTTTATCACTTGTTTGCACCCCCACCTAAAACACAATTGCTAGTTATTGTGAACTCTATTCTATGTTTTTGTGAATACAGTATTGTAACAAACGAATGATTTGTAAGAATTAAATGGAATCTCTTTCATTCAGCATATTACCAAGGAGACTGACAATTCCTAGCTAAGATGAATTGTTTCCTTTTCTACTTAAGTTAACTATCAGATGTACCAGCATTTGTTTATAACAATTATCTTTAAAAATGCTGTTTGATATCTTGAACACTTCTAGACAACAAAAATAAAGTACATCCAACAAATTATATCAAGGCAGATCTTCATGTACCTTTGGATAGCCAGGGCGCAGCTCATAAAGCAAAATCAGGCAGGAGGCTGCACCTCTGTGCAATCCTTCTTATCCATTTCTTCTCTATGTGTTGAGCCCAGGCAATCCAATATGCTCAGTTGCAGAAACAGGAAAATCTGTCCCCTTACTTGTGCAAACTGCTCATTCACATCTGACCACCTCCTTTTGCTTTATCCATCCTCCTCTCAAGTCTTGTGTGAGCAGCTCATGGAATGTTTTGTTGTCCCCAAGATGGAGACTATGCATTCAGCTGCATCAGTCTCCTCCCTTCCTGACCCAACTCCAGACCATATACCTGGCTCTCCTTATCCCACAACCAACATCACGGAAAAACAGATTATCCATTCCCACCTCTGGAACATTGTCTGACTCCGCCCCTGCCTCAGCTCATCTGCTGCTGAAACCCTCATCCATGCCTTTGTTATCTCTAGACTTGTCTATTCCTACGCACTCCTGGCCGGCCTCCCACATTCTACCCTCCGTAAACTTGAGGTCACCCAAAACTCGGCTGCCCGTGTCCTAACTCGCATCAAGTCCGGTTCACCCATCATCCCTGTGCTCGCTGACCTACATTGGCTCCCGGTTAAGCAACGCCTCGATTTTAAAATTCTCATCCTTGATTTCAACTCCCTCCATGGCCACGCCCCTCCCTATCTCTGAAATCTCCTCAGCCCCACAACCCTCTGAGATATCTGTGCTCCTAGAATTCTGGCCTCTTGAGCATCCCCGATTTTAATCGCTCCACCATTGGTGGCCGTGCTTTCAGCTGCCAAGGCCCTAAGCTCTGGAATCCTTCCTAAACCTCTCGCTCCTCCTTTAAGACGCTCCTTCAAACCTACCTCTTTGACCAAGCTTTTGGTCATCTGCCCTAATATCTCCTTATGTGGTTCGGTGTCAAATTTTGTTTTATAACGCTCCCGTGAAGCGCCTTGGGACGTTTTACTACGTTAAAGGTGCTATATAAATGCAAGTTGTTGTTGTTATCTCATTGCTATTTGTGAGACCTTGTGCACAGAATCTGCATTTCTCTACAATACAGCAATAAAGACACTTCAGAAGTACTTCATTGCCTGTAAAGTGCTATGAGACGTCTGGAATGTGAAGGTGCTATATAAATACAAGTTTGTTAGATGGATTGCTACATTTATGTCACAAGTGATTTGGAAATGTGGTGTTCGTGTGAAAACTGTAATGGATACAATGGGGTTGACTTTCAAATGACTGCTTCCATTGGGCAGGAGGTGGAGGGAGCGACTGGGCGGAAGCCTGAACAATTTTCATGGTCTGCCCTCAGTTGCAATCCGTCAATTGGAGGGAGGGGAAATCCGACAGCTCCACTGTGGAACCCAGCAGGTACGTTTAAGGGGGTGGGGGGGTGATTTCTTGAGTTGCCTGCAGTCCCTTTAAGGATTGTTGGTTAGGCCACTTTACCCCAAGTACCAATGGGTGGAGCATTCCTAGTGCACGCACCGCCTAGTGAGATGTCAAAATTGCATCGGGGTCCTGTTGACATCATTTGATCTGATTTGCATGGTCTAATGAGACTCCAGCCTGGATGGTACCTGGGTCGCCCATTTCAAGTCCTTCACCAAATTGGCAGTAACTTGGACATCGGCGGGAATGTGGTGGTAAATGCTGCATTGCCATTTTCATCGCACTGCCAGCCCATTCCCAACTGACAGGGGGTTGAAAATCAGTCCCAATGGGAGCAGTTTTCATCTTCACTATCTAACCAGCGCAATAGATTGCCCACCCATTATAGAAACTGCTTGATTTTCATTTCCATTCCTGCCCAAGCAGTGAAGATGAAAATGACTCCCACTATGTCTTATTTGGTATCAATGGTGGAACAGCAGAAATACTTCGATTCCATTTTGTGCATCTCAGCAGCACATTTCCCCACCTTAACTAAAACCTAGAAATGGCATGGCAATGCCAAGGTAAGTATCAAAACTGTGCTTCATATTTACTTCATCTGGGAAGATCAGTTCTGCAGCTCACCATAAAACATTGAGACATAGCCGAGACTCAACGACAGAGCACAGCCTTCTCTTTGTATTCACGATGTAAGCAGTTCAACTGGACGAGAGGACTCAATTTTTCTGAGAATCTAATCTATAAGATTTCAAGTTTTGAAAAACAAAGCCATTTTGAACATAAATTTGCTATGTGGTGACTTGCATTACATAGCTTTCTTAGAATCAACTGCAAATAAGTGTGTGTTGTGATTTTCTACCTCGGCCTATAGGAAGGTTGTAATATACCTTTTTATCCAAAGGTAATCTTCAACCTATTGGCAAAAACTCCAAACACTAGTTCCATTTTACTTTGTTATTTCTCACTTTCTGTTTCCCTTGATAATCCCCTGCCAGAAAATCTCTAATCAAATCCAGACACGGATAGCCCAACAATAATGAATTTGACTCAAAACACAAAGCACAAATTGAAAGAAAGCAGAACACTGACTTCTTGGAAGTTATGATGTGGAGATGCCGGCGTTGGACTGGGGTGGACAAAAATGAGAAGTCGCACAACACCAGGTTATAGTCCAACAGATTTATTTAATTTTACAAGCTTTCGGAGCTGTCGCTCCTTCGTCAGGTAAGTTAGCAATGAGAGAATCTCCCAGAATTCACAATTTAAACCCAGACAAAATCTATTCACATTATTCGCTACAACAAAGAGCACAGCCAAGACAATGAGATGTGTCCCAGGGGGTCCAACGTGTCAAACCACCTGCTGGCTGCATATCCTGTCAATTTGTGTTCTTGTGTTAGCCTTTTTAAAAAAAAAAAAAAACACCTGGGAAGACCGGCCATGATGTCAAGTCACGTTCTGTATCGTGACATGAACCCGATATCGCGATTGAGGCCATCCTCATGAGTGCGGAACTTGGCTATCAGTTTCTGCTCTATGATTTTGCGCTGTCGTGTATCTCGAAGGCCGCCTTGGAGAACGCTTACCCGCAGATCCGAGGCTGAATGCCCCTGGCTGCTGAAGTGTTCCCCGACTGGGAGGCAACCCTCCTGCCTGGCGATTGTTGCGCGGTGTCTTGGAAGTTAACTACAGGAAAATGAGTTGCATAAAACTGAGTCCAATATTTTGGAATGATAAGCCTAAAAATAATTATTTCCCCACCTAAGTTCTAATCACCAAATTTCTGGTTTTAACTATTATTTGTCAAGAGATTTATTACATATTTTGAATATTATGATAGGATTTCTGAATATCTGCATTCCAAATAAAACAAGCTTATAACTTTATAATGTCTTCAGAGGATGCTCTGAACTCCACTACCAGCTAAAATCTGCAATTTCCCATTTCCCTAATTGGTGACAGGATGGCAATTAAAATCTACTTCCACTTCACAACAACCTTTTTGTCAGTTAGGGTAGATGGATAAAGCATCCCAGCATAAATAAGATACAGATGCATTATTTTAAAATCATTTGTTTCACTGGTGCAAACGTGTACGGGCTCCAATCTTGGTATGGACAGAAGTTAGATCACTGGGTTCTACTAATAATAAGCATACATCAGAAGAAAGATATTGGCCCAGATTTTGCTGCCAAAATAATAGCGAGTTAATGAGCACACTGTTATTAATGTGTACATCATCCAGCAACTTGTGGCAAGGAAGAGATACCCCGTGAATTGCGAATCGTTAGCCTCGCGGAAGCAGAAACTCGCCCTCAACCTTCCTGTGAGTTTCAAGAAATTGTTGCATTTGCTCATTAATTGCCAATAAAACTCGCCGCAGAAAGTTAGGGCTAGTACTTAAAGTACAGGAAATTTTCGTTTATCCGGCACCCAAATATCCGGAATGCTCGCATAACCGGCAAAAATCATCCTCTGAAAACTCCTCTCAAATAACCGGCAATTTTGCCGAGTTGCAGTCGAGTCTCCGCGAACGCCGAGTGCTCCGAAAACTCCTCTCAAATAACTGGCAATGTTGCCGATCCCGAGTCCGAGTCCGTGAACGCCGATTTAGTCAGTAGGGGTACTTTTCAAAGGTGCCACTACTCGGCCTCCTGGCACTGTCGCAAGTCCGAAACATTGCAGTAGCATGAGTAGATTCTCCCGCGCTGCCTGGAGTCTCTCCGGATCGGCCATTTTGCTGGGTGTCTCCCACGATGCTGGTAGTCTCTTCTGATCCAACATTTTGCTGTGTGTCTCCCACGCTGCTGGTACTGTAGTCTCTTGTGATACACCATTTTGCTGTGTGTCTGCCACGCTGCTGGTAGTCTCTTCCTAGCCACCATTGTTCTGTGTGTCTTTCCATCTTCATCGGCAATTATCTCCTCCATCTTGCATTATGGAATTCCCAAAAGCTGGTCCAAGCAAAAGGAAGAGAGTGGTCTTAACTTTAAAACATAAAATCGAGATATGCCAATGACTAGAAAGGGGAGAGAAGCGTATCAACATTATGAATGAATTCAAAATCGGTTCGTCAACAATCTACGACATCAAATCGCAGAAGGATAAGCTGCTCAAGTTTTATTCAAGCTCGGAGACATGCAAGAGTGTAGAGAAACGGCGTACGCTTCGTAAGCCTAAGCTTGAAGAGCTGGATACCGTGCTTTATGAATGGTTTTCTCTTAAGCGTTCAGAGGGTGTTCCCATTTCCAGACCCATGCTCATCGAGAAAGCGAAGGAATTCTACGATAGGATGGAGTTCACTGACAAGTGTGCTTTCTCCGATGGATGGCTAACGTGCTTCAAGTTACGGCACGGGATACGACGACTCGATATTTCCGGGGAGAAGAAATCAGCTGATCACGAAGCCGCAGAAGAATACTGCGATTATTTCAATCGGATTGTGCAGCAACATGATTTGTCGCCAGTACAGATCTACAATGCCGATGAAACTGGCTTGTTTTGGAGGTTTTTGCCAGAATCAACGCTTGCTGGGGCTAGTGAGGCTAATGCTTCAGGTTACAAGAAAAATAAAGATCGTGTAACCGTGCTAACATGTGCGAACGCCGCTGGATCACACCAGGTTAAACTTCTTGTTATCGGGAAGTATAAAAATCCCCGTGCATTTAAAAATGTGAGGCACTTACCTGTTGAGTACAAAGCTCAAAAAAATGCTTGGATGGATAAGGAAATCTTCTCCGATTGGTTCCATCATATTTTTGTTCCATCTGTGAAGGAACATTTCCGCAAAATAGGGAAACCTGAAGATAGCAAATGCGTTTTATTGCTTGATAATTGCAGAGCCCATCCGCATGAATCCCAGTTGGTTTCGGGAAATATTTTCACCATTTATTTGCCACCAAATGTAACTTCTCTCATCCAACCCATGGACCAGGGCGTTATCCAAAATCTGAAGTGTCATTACAAGAAAGACTTCCTACGTAAACTGCTAAGCCAAGATGAGAATATTCAAGATTTGCAGAAGGAATACAATATCAAAGATGCTATCTATAATGTTGCATGTTCCTGGAAATTGGTGAAAGGTCACACTCTGAGGCAAGCCTGGCGCAAATTGTGGCCTTCTGTAATGTTTGCTGAAGGTTCTTCTTCAGAGGAGGAATTTCATGGGTTCAGTGTTCGTCCCAAGAAGAGTACAATAATGGAAATGGCTGGAATGGTGAAAAATGCAGGCGCAGCAAACCCTCTACGTCACCTCAGTGAAAGTGATATCGAGCAGTGGGTTGATGCAGATAGAGAAGTTGGTGTTGTGCATATGCTAAGTGATGATGAAATAATTCAGAATGTTTTGAATCCAAAGAAAGAAAAGGAAAGCGAGATGGAAAGTGAAGAGGATGAGATTTCTGAAGAAGAGAAGATTTCTTGGGCTAAAGCTGCAGACGGATTTTCTACAATCCTCAAATTTGCTGAAAGGCAGAATTGCTACACTGCACAAGAAGTTATGCAACTCCATATTCTGCATTCCACCTTTCTCCAGAAAAGGCAAGAGTCCACTAAGCAAACAGACATCCGCAACATGTTTAAGAAAGCTTCCAAAAGAGTCGCAGCAGCGGAAGTGCCTGAAGAATCTGTGGCATCGGTGGAACTGCGTGATCCTGTTAACCCATCTGGCACGGATACGGATATTTCTGATGAACCAGATGACTCGGAATAAGTGTACAGTCAACTACAGTACAGTAGACAGTCGTTTATAAGTTTTGTTTTACTGTTAAGTAATTAAAGAGTTATGGATTACCCTCAACTGGCAGTACTGTACTTAATCAAGCATCTTCCACTATCCATTTAACACAACATTCTGTAGGTGAGTACCCAAATACTGTATCCTGCACATTTCTTGATTTTTTTAGGTTAAAAATTGCCTCGGTAGATATAACTCTCTGTTATCCGGTACTTTCGATAAATCGGCACCTCGCCGGTCCCGTCGATGCCGGATAAACGAAAGTTTCCTGTACCTTTTTAATGATGAGATTTATGTTCCTGCAATATGACTCAACCGCTCTGGCCCAGAAAGGGAACAATTGAAACTGTGGAGTCTCATTCCTGCAGGTAGCAAACTGTAGTTAGAGATTGTTGCATTTTAAATTTTTTAATTTTTTTACTTACTTTTCCTTTCTACCTTTTTCTCTCTCTCTTAATCCATTCTTTCTTTCCCTCTCTCTCTTTCTCTTTCTGTACCTGATTTGATTCTAATTCACCCTGTTTCCTTCTCTGTCGTTCCTCTGTTTCGTTCTCAACCCTTAAATCTTAATGCTTAAATAGATAGACTGTTGGTCCTATCGTTCAATCGTTCACCAAGGTCCCAGATGCTCCATTGACCGTGCCACACCATTAACAGCTCGCACTTCCAGCAACTTGCAGGGCAAAACATTTTCGTGCTAAAGGGTGAGGGAAAAAGTCTAACGAGTGGGGCACGCTGCCCCACTCTGGAAAATTCTGGGCAAATGTCCAAAAGGTTGGTGGCCACCACAATAGAGGAAAACACACATCTGGATCACTCCTATTACTGGCTCCTTCTCATTACTGGTGCAGAGATGGAAACTGGGGGAGAGAAGGGGTGGAGTTGGAAACATGGCAGGTAATATCATTCTTCTGGTTCTACCAGCAGGAAAGAAAATCTAACAGTGGTTAAAATGCCAGTTCAATGGTCCTGCTAAATGGGAAAAACTATCCCTGTGTGCTGTAAAAGCTGCAAAATTCGAGTTTAGCATTAGAAATGACAATTCTTGCACTCTGAAACTTCTGACATATACTGTATTGGTAAAATGAGACATCAGATGCATTTTAATGAACAAGGTGGTCATCTGCTTTTAATAGTATGTTGGCTTTGTACCAAAGCACACCCCATAAAACAATTACCTGGGAGAAGCAGAGTTCTTAAGTTAATTAAATTCTTTACTGGCAAACAAAAACTAAATAAAATTGGATGAAGTCATTCAAGTCCTAAAGGATATGTTTTTAGCTCTCGCAAATTTATGTTTTAGTTTACGTGTGCTGTGTTCCAGGAGCTTAATTTAACACTAACACAGTACGTACCAATAATTTTAGATGGAAACACAGTTTGAATTAAAAATAAACTTAGATTTCTGACTATCCCATTGTTGCTGCATTAAAAACTACAGCTCTATAATTGTTACATTTTTCAAGTGAATTGTCTGATAAAATTCTCTGTCCCCTATCAAATACAGCTAGAAGGCCCAGGCACTTAACAGCATTGTTTTTTATATGCTAGTCTAGGCAGTTAGTAAAATTCTCCATTTGACCTTCTTTACCGTGGATCTACATTACAGTAAGTGCAGAATATGCATGGCATGACACAATTTATGGTTCAGACTTCAGACTACATTAACCTCATTCAGCCCTAATGTGGCAATAGCTTTCAAACAAAGTTCTCTTTCTTGTTATAACACTGCGTTGGAGAACTATATGGGACTATGCACTAATGCAATAATCAGACAACAGACTTTTCTGTGAAGCATTACATGAGGCAATGTGGCTGTCAATATCTCTGTGACCTCCATTGGCAGTATAGGGTCTATCTGTATGAGCTGCAGTGAAAAAGAAATGAAAACTCAATAAAACAACCTCAATAACTGCACAGTATGCCATGGAAATAAATAATGGATATACCTGGGAATGATTTTACGGTTGTAATCTCTTCTTGGGTTTTAGATGCCAACTATAAACCACGGCCTATGTCTTCGGAAGGTGTTGACGAGATGATTACATAGGATTACATAGAATATACAGCACAGAAACAGGCCATTCGGCCCAACCAGTCCATGCTGGTGTTTATGCTCCACTCGAGCCTGCTCCAGTCTTTCCTCCTCTAAATCTATCAGCATAAACCTCTATTCCCTTCTCTCTCATATGCTTGTCCAGCCTCCCCTTAAATGCATCTATACTATTCGCTTCAACCACTCCCTGTGGTAGCGAGTTCCACATTCTCACCACTCTTTGGGTAAAGAAGTTTCTTTTGAATTCCCTATTGGATTTCTTGGTGACTATCTTATATTGATGGCCTCTAGTTATGCTCTTCCCCACAAGTGGAAACATTCTCTCTGTATCCACTCTATCAAAACCTTTCAGAATTTTAAAGATCTCTATTAGGTCACCCCTCAGCCTTTTTTCAAGAGAAAAGAGACCCAGCCTGTTCATCCTTTCCTGATATGTATACCCTCGCATTTCTGGTATCATCCTTGTAAATCTTCTTTGCACCCTCTCCAGTGCCTCTATATCCTTTTTATAATATGGCGACCAGAACTGCACGCAGTATTCCAAGTGTGGTCTAACCAAGGTTCGATACAGGTTTAGCATAACTTCCCTACTTTTCAATTCTATCCCTCTATAAATAAACCCTAGTGCTTGGTTTGCATTTTTAATGGCCTTGCTAACCTGTGTCGCAACTTTTAATGATTTGTGTATTTTTACTCCGAGATCCCTTTGTTCCTTTACCCCACCTAGACTTGCACCCTCCAAGTGATGTGACCTCCCTATCTTCCTACCAAAATATAATACCTCACATTTATCTGTGTTGAACTTCATTTGCCAATTATTTGTCCATTCTGCAAGTTTGTTAATGTCCTCCTCAGTATTGAATATCCCCCCACAATTTGGTATCATCTGCAAATTTAGAATTTGTGTTTTTGATTCCAAAGTCTAAATCGTTAATGTAAATTGTGAACAGCAGTGGTCCCAGCACTAATCCTTGTGGAACACCACTTCCCACCTTCTGCCACTTTGAATAGCTACCCTTTACTCCCACTCTTGCTTTCTGTCTTGAAGCCAGCTAGCAATCCATTCTGCTACTTGTCCCCTGACTCTGCATTCTCTGACCTTGTTCATCAGTCTATTATGGGGTACCTTATTGAAGGCCTTTTGAAAATCTAGATAAATGACATCTACTGCATTACCATTGTCTACTCTCTCTATTACTACTTCAAAAAATTCAATAAGGTTGGTCAAGCAAGATTTTCCCTTTTGAAATCCATGTTGACTATTCATTATTATACTTTTCGTTCCTAGATGTTCTTCTATTTTCTCCTTTAGTAGGGATTCCATTATTTTTCTTACCACCGATGTTAAACTGACTGGTCTATAATTCCCTGGACATGTTCTATCCCCCTTAAATATAGTTATTATGTTAGCTATCTGCCAGTCCTCTGGCACTACACCTTTTTCTAACGAATTATTAAATATGTGTAGTAATACCTCTGCTATCTCTTCCCTAGATTCTATTAAAATGCGTGGATGCAATCCATCCTGACCAGGGGTTTTATCCTCTTTGAGTTTGATTAGTTTATTTAATATATCCCCTTTTTAAATTTTAAATGCACTTATCTCATTACTCATCTCATCATCCAATGTCATGTCCACCTGTTCTATCTCCCTGGTAAATACTGAAGCAAAATAATTATTTCATATTTCTGCCATCTCTCCAGTGTTACCTGTGGTCTTATCCTGTCTATCCCTTAATGGCCCTATTCCCATCCTAACCTTTTTTTATTGATGTGCCTGTAAAATATTTTACTATTTTGTTTTATGTTCCTTGATAATTTAATTTCATAGTTCCTCTTTGCCTTCCTAATTTTTTTTGACTTCTCTCCTAATCCCTTCGTATTCTTTCTTATGCTATCCTCTGCTGTCTATGTACTTAATGTATGCCTCTTTCCTTACCCTCAATTGTTCCCCTATGTCTTTATTCATCCATGGAGTCTCATTAATGTTTAGTTTGTTCTTTCCTTTTAGCAGAATATATTTTTCCTGCACTCTGTTGAACACCATTTTAAATGTCTCCCATAGTCATTCTACATCGTTGTTTGCCAATATTGTTGCCCATTTTATCTTCCCAAGTTCTATTCTCAGCCCCTCAAAATCAGCTTTTCTCCAATCTATTAACCTGGTTTTTGTCATACTTATGTCCTTCTGTATTAGCATCTTAAAGTATATCATATATATGGTCACTATTGCCTATATGTTCCCCTACTTTTACTTCTCTATATGATTGTGTAAGCAGTCCTAGTATCCATTACTCTTTACTTATTTCATTACAGGTAAATAGAATACCCTGTACAAATTTTATTTGCATGAGTGATATGTCAAGAACAGGAAACTCTACTGCTAAAGGGGCATTACTGGAATTTTACTGTTAAAGGGCAATTACTTAAAAAAAAATTAGTCTTGGTATGTGAGCATTGCTGGTAAGGCTGGCATTTATTGTCTATCCCTAGTTGTGCTGAATAGGTGGTGGTGGGCCTATTTACAACCAAGCAGTTTGTTAGGCCACTTCAAAGGGCAGTCAACAGTCAACCATTTTGGTGTGGGACTGGAGTCACATACAGGCCAGACTGGATAAGGACAGCGGTTTCCTCCCCTAAAGGACAATAGTGAACCAGTTGGGTTTTTAACAACAATCAGACAGCTTCATGGCCACTTTTACTGGTACCAGCGAACACGATTTGCCTGCTATATGCGATGGCTAGTATAAAGAGGTAGCGTTAATAAAATTAAAAGTCATTTAATTTCCAGTTAGTTGGCCTCGAGTAGCTGCTGAGCCGAATTTTACTGTTTTAAAGACTGCCAGAGAGAGGGCAATTAAAATAATAGTGCTTTTTTCAAGGGTAGGTAAGCTTCCTCAGTCTTTACTATCGCACGTGGAAAAGGTAGTATAAATATTGGCCCTGAATTTGCGGTCGGTATGACGGAGAACTGTCAGAGTACGCAAGCGCATGTGGCAATCCCAAAGTTGAGGTCTGTCAATGATGGCTCCGAAACAGGCTGCGCTGTGCCCCCTGCCCCCACCACAGAGCCGGCAATCAGTGAAATCTTGTAAATCATTGAAACTGACGAATACCTCGGCTCTTCCGCAATAAGTACGCTGTTAAACTCCCCACTAAAAGTTAGACCCAAAGGGATTAGGTGTAACTGGGCTTTAACAAGGAATTGACTGCTAAACAAAAGTTAAGGGCCTGGGAAACTAATTTTAATTTTGTGCAGTGTGAAATTTGTCCATTTTAATAAAAATTGAAATTAAGTAACTTTCCAAAATTTTTAAATTTTTTTTAAGTTTGCCCATCTTTATGTTAGGTTTGCCTTTTCCCCATGTGAGAACCTCAATCTTTCTTTTGCTCTCTCTAACTATTTTGAAAAGTTAAAGGGGAAAAATTTGGTATCGCCTATTTTGGGGCGCTAATATCGGCCGGGCGCAAAGTTTAGCTCCTGGTGCTAATTATCTCCTCCGACTGCAAAATGCACCTCTATCGCCCCTGGAGGTGATTTGAGCGCTAAATCAGGCATTACACACCTCTCAAGGCGCAAACGTCAGGGAGCGAGGCGCTACCTCAGAACGCTACCGAAGCTCAGGCGATGCCAATTACCATGGAAGCCAGACAGACTGGCGCCGTCCAGTTCTTAAAGGGGAGGGGCCATCTTGCTGGCCAGCCACACCCTGCTCATTGCAGCCTTGAATCTCGGCCTGGAGAGACCTCTAAAGCAATTGTGTTGGAAGCACTAATGGATAGGCACACGGAAAGAGCTCGGCGCTTAGGAACCTCAAAAGTGGTGCTGAGGGCCAAAACTCCTTAGGACAGCGTTCAAACCAAAACTTTTGCCGACAAGAAAGAGCAGGAAGCGCCCGCCTTTAAATAGCACTCCCCCAGCCCTTTCCCGACTTGAAAATGTTCCCCTCTACCTGTTGTTCCTAGCGGCAGGCGCCGCGACTCAATATCCGGTTTGGGGCGCTACCGGGGCATTGCATGCTTGACTGATGTCACTATCTGCAGGCGCAGGAGATTGTGGCGGTAGTGTTTAGCGCCGCCGCAAAACAACTGGTCAATTTCGCGAGCGGCACTAAAATCGCTGCGCTCGGGCACTAAGTTCCTAGCGCCCCCGGAGGCGCTAAAGGGAGGCGCTAACCAACCGAATTTTTCCCCCTTAGAATTTTAAGGGCTTACTCACTTCCTTGTTCGCTGTCTGTGAGAACTCTGACTTTTGATTGGCTGCTTAGACAGCTTGTTGACGTCACAGCAGTTTGAACAAGGGGACCCCCATTAAGTTCAGTTGAATTGAATTCAAGGTCAGAAAACCCGAAGTTCTCAACACCGGGATTGCGAGATCCTTGTGCAGAACCTACTTCGGGGCCAGCAATGAACGCCTTCGCTTCACTGCTGACCGCAAATTCAGGGCCATTCATTCTAAACCAAATGAAAAGGAAGAGAGTAGAGCAACAGTCATAAATTGTGTGGTAGGCACTACAGGTAAAGGGAAAACTAAAAGATGTAACATAATTAAATCAGGAGAGAGAAATAAGAAATGTGAGAGAAAAACATTAGCGCAGAAGGACAGGCTAGGGTGTGTGGCCCAAATAAGCATTTTTTATACAAATGCAGGGAGTATAATGAACAAATTGAATAAATTGCAGGAGCAAATTCAACTTAGAGGGTACGACATGGTAGCCATTACTGAGACATGGCTACAAGACGGTCAGGACTGAGAACTGAATATACCAGGTTATAAGGTCTACAGGAAGGATAGGGAACCTGGTAATGGGGAGGAGTAGCATTAGTGATTAAGGATGAAATTACTTCTATGATAAGAGATGATATAATGAGACTTAAGCAGGCAGTGGACACTTTATGGGTCGAATTAAGATATAGAAAAGGATTTAAGACACTAGTGGGAGTTGTGTATAGGCCCCCTGGTAGCAGCTGTGAAGTGGCAGAATGTATTAATGCAGAGATTAGATCAGAACTTAGTAAAGGCAGAGTGGTTTTAATGGGGGATTTTAACTTCCATATAGATTGGGATAAGCAGACGAGCTGTCAGAAAGGTAGCAAATTTCTTGTGTGTTCAGGACCGTTTTCTGCAACAATATGTCCTAGAACTAACAAGGGGGCAGGCCATATCAGATTTAATAATGAGTAATGAGCCAGATTTAGTTAACAGCCTAACAGTGCATGAACAGTTATCTAATAGTGACCATAATATGACTGAGTTCAATGTTTTTGAAAGGGAGAAATGCAAAACAGCTACTAAGATTCTAGATTTAGGCCGACTTTAACGGGATGAGAGAGACTGTCCACAATAAACTGGGCAAATCTGTTAATGGGTAAAGTGACAGCAGATCAATGGGAGATGTTCAAAAAAGAATTTAACATGATACAGAATCAATTTATACCCCTATGAGTTCTACTTCCCCCCAAAAAAGCCATGGACAACTAAAGAGGTAAGGGACAACATAAAAATAAAATACAAAGCAAACAACAATGCAAAAAATAGCACAGATCCTGGCGAACGGGAGAGATACAAAGAACAGCAAAGGGTGACAAAACAGATAGCAAGAGCAGTTAAAAGAGGGAGTATAAGAAGAAACTTGCAAGGGATATCAAAATCAACACAAACTTTTACAATTATATTAGGAAAAAGGGTGGTTAAGAGCAAAAACTTTTAATGGTGATATAAATGAAAATAAGGAAATGACGTACATGCTAAATAATTACTTTGCATCAGTATTTACAGTGGAGGAAGAGGATAGCATGCCGGACATCCCAAGGAAACTAATATTGAATCAGGGCTGGGGACTCACCATAATTAACATAAGCAAATTAACAGTAATGAAGAAAATAATGGCTCTAAGGAGTGACAAATCCCCAGGACCAGGGTTTTAAAAGGAAGTAGGTGAGAACATTGCACATGCCCTAACTATGATCTTCCAAAGTTCTCTCGATTTCAGGAATCGTTTCTTTAGATTGCAAAATTGCACACGTCCCTCTGCTTTTTAAGAAAGGTGAGAGGGAATCCAGGGAATTATAGACCAGTTAGCCTAACATCTGTTGTCAGGAAATTACTAGAGTCTATAATTAAGGATAGAGTGACTGAAGACCTTGAAAATTTGCAGCTAATCAGAGAGAGCCAGCATAGATTTGTAAAGGGTAGGTCATGCCTGATGAACCTGATTGAATTTTTTTTTGAGAGGTGACTAAAGTAGTGGACAGGGGAATGTCTATGGATGTTATTTATATGGACTTCCAGAAGGTATTTGAGAAAGTCCAGTAAAAGAGACTGTTAACTAAAGTTGAAGCTCATGGAACTGAGGACAAATTATTGACCTGGTTAGGAGATTGGCTGAGTGGCAGGAGACAGAGAGTAGGGATCATGTGCAGGTACTCTAATTGGCAGAATGTGGCTTGTGGTGTCCCACAGGGATCTGTGTTGGGGCCTCAACTATTCACTGTATTTATTAACTATTTAGATGATGGGATAGAGAGCCACATATTCAAGTTTGCTGATGACACAAAGATAGATGGCATTGTAAGCAGTGTAGATGGAAGCATACAGTTACAAAGAGGTATTAATAGATTAAGTGAATGGGCAAAACTGTGGCAAATGGATTTCAATATAGGCAAGTGTAAGGTCATCCACTTTGGACCTAAAAAGGATCGATCAGAGTACTTTCTAAATGGTGAAAAGCTAGAAGCAGTGGAGGTCCAAAGACCAAAGTTACCTGGACTCCAAGGGTTAAATTACGAGGAGAGATTATACAAACTAGGTTTGTATTCCCTGGAATTTAGACGGTTAAGGGGTGATTTGATTGAAGTTTTCAAGATATTAAGGGGAACAGATAGGGTATATAGAGAGAAACTATTTCCGCTGTTTGGAGAATCTAGGACTAGGGGACATAGCCTAAAATTTAGAGCCAGGCCTTTCAGGAGTGAAGTTAGAAAACACTTCTACACTCAAAGGGTGATAGAAGTTTGGAACTCTCTTCCGCAAACAGCAGTTGATGCTAGGTCAATTGTTCATTTTAAATCTGAGATTGATAGATTTCTCTTAACCAAAGGTATTAAGGGATATGGGCCAAAAGCAAGAATATGGAGTTAGGTCACAGATCAGCCATGACCTCATTGAATGTTGGAACAGGCTCAGGGGCAAAATGGCCTACTCATGATCCTATGTCTCTTTTTTTTTTCTACTCGTGAAAGCTCGGTGAACACAGCAAAGGTTGAAAGGAATAGGAGAGAACATGAGAAAAATCTGGAGGCAGTGCTCGGGATACTAATCCTGTATTTTAAATTGTAGAAGAAATGGAAACCTAAGAAAAGTGAAGTCTGCCTCAATAGGGTTCTTTTATTACATTCAGTGCACCATAACCTGGTGTGAACTAGTGAGTAAACGCAGCTGTATCTGTCCGAAATAAACGGAGCACTTAAGGCACTATAACCGGCAACTTTGAAATTGACGTTCCTGCAAATGGGTAATAGTTATCGCTTTTTGGCTGACTGTTTTAAATGTGGACGTTTTAAGTGGTGGGAACTGTACTGAAGAATCTTTTGGGTAGGCTCTATTCATAGAATAATCAGGTACAGCTTGCTGTGAAAATTCAGCTCAATTGCCACCATGTTGACTGCGGGATCATATTTGGAGAATAGTCCTTTCAGGTTTTTATTTCACTTGCACTCAGACTATAATAAAAATAATTAATCATCATGGTAAACACTCTCAGCAATATGAGGACACTATCACCCACCAATTGAATGGCTTCCAATCTTCTGTATATAAATATGGTAAAATCTCTTACAAGGTACTTTACAATGATAGTAGCACTCCTGTAATACACCTCTACAATACTTATTTATTGCTGAAAAGACAAGCTACTGTAAAACTTAATGCACACATTGGTATTTGATGTTTTTATGAAGTGGGAAATTAGTTGTATCTATATATTATAATAGTGTTATATCAGCATGCTCAAAACTTGATTGGAACATGTGTTCAGGTGCAACTTACACATCATTTACAGGTAGCTAGTACAGCTGACATAGTTGCAGAAAACAAACCTATGTATAGTTCAGTCCTGAACTACATTTGTGAATTGCATTAAACTGTAACTATACATTTATTTGTAAAAATGATTATTTCACTTTGATTTATTTTGAATTCATATAATTAAAAACATTTGTCAATAAATAGGAAAATTCTAATTTGTAAATAGTAATTTGACAAATCAATTTTTACATAAGCTGATTAAGACAAACCAAGTACAGACGTAAGTAAAATTCCTTCTGTGTATAAACTAAGCCAACTAAATGTTTAATCAATACTTTGCTTCACTATATTTGCAGAGAATGTTCAAAGGTTTGTGAATGAGGAAGTAGAAAGGTAACTAACAGATATATGGGTTAATAAGTTAATGGTTCTCAAGAGACTGAGCGTGCTAAACATTTAAGTATTCAGGAACAAATGGTAGACTACTGAAGGCGGTTAGTGAGCAAATACCAGTGAACTTAAGCATGATTTTTCAAAATTTCTTACAGCCTTAAGCTTTGCCAATGTAGGTAGCCAGGTTACATCACTGTTCAAAAAGGGGGAGGTGGACTAAATAGATAACTATTGACCAGTAGCCTTACGCCAGTAGTAGGAAAATTACTAGAGACCATAGTTACAGATAGAATAAATAAATATTCATTTATACATAGAAGGGCATGAACTGACCAGAGATAGTCAACATGGATTTGTGAAAGTTAGGTCATGTTTGATTAACCTGATGATAGAATATTTTGAGAGAATAATGGAAGGTATAGGCTGAGAAGGTTCGGTGAAGCAATAGATTTAGTTTACATGAATTTCCAGAAAACAGTTGATAAAGTGTCACATAATAAATTCGTTGAGGAAATTAACACATGGCATAAAAGACTAAAAGCAAATAGCTGGGTTTTCTGTGGACTTGTACATGCAGGGGTGGATATCAAACGTCGCTAATGATACAAAATTGAGAATTGCCAGGAAGAGTGCAAGAGACCATAGGAGGACAGGCTAGGAAAATGGGCAGTTGCGTGACAGATGCAGTTTAATACATAAAATGTATTTTGGAAACAAGAATAAATGGATATACACTTTAAATAGTAAATTTCGCAATGCAATGGTGGAGCAAAGGGAATTGTGTGTGCAGATGCTCTGATCTGCTAGTTCCAACTCACACCTGACCATTATGAAGGCAAATTACATTTTGGTCTTTATATTGAGAAACATTGAAAACAGAAGCACTGTGGACATGGTGACTCTGTGCAAAACAATGGTTAAGCCGTGTAGAATACACTGTGCAGTTTGGGGATTTTTTCTATAGAAATGCTAATGTAGCCCTCGAGAAAATGCAACACATATTTACCAGGAATGAGGGGTCTCAGTTACAAGGAAAGGCAAAAGCAACTAGGGCTGTATTTTCTTGAACTGAGAAGATTGAGAGGGATATAACGGAGGCGTTCAAAATGATAAAAGAAATGGACAAGATAAACATAAATAGGTTATTTTTATTGTTAGGTAAATTGAAGACATGAGGCTATAATCTCAATGTAAGCACTAGGGCCTGGTGTTTCCTCCACATTTGCGCCCACAGACACGCATAATCTGGGTGCAAACCAATTATGTAGCTTAAAATGTCACGGAATTTTGGGCGTAAGTGTAATCACAATGCGCCCAAGTCTCCCCGATCTTTTATAGCTGTGCATTCGACCCTCCACCCGAATGGACCTCCACCCACAAAACCGGCCACGCCTCCAACACACAAATGCGAGTAACTTCCTAATTGTGCTTGTTCAGAGGGTCTCTTCACATTATGACCAGATTTTCAGACGCAGCAGGAAAGAAAGTCATTCTGCTGGTGTTTTATTGCAATCTTTTAAACAGTTTTCAAAAATTTATCCTCACTGAGACCTGCTCTGTATTTTCTGTTTCTTTTAATGCACTTTTATGGCATAAATATGTCACATTAAAAATTGAAAAGCTTCTGCGATTGCAGGTTCTTAAACATGTTGTGCCTGATGTGCATGAATAATGGTTAAATTAGTTGAAACTTGTATATAAAAGGGTAAGAGCGAAAGCAGGGAAATGGAACTATGTAAAAGAAGTCCCTGAGAGGGGCCCAAATTCAGCACAAGCAAGAATCACTAAATTGCTTCCTTGTGCTAAAATTTCTGTTTCTATAAAGTAATAAGTAAACTACTCTACACACCTAGTCTAAAAAGCTCAGTCAGTGTCTGGTAAAGAGTTTAACTGGTAAATCGTTTCATTACCACCAATAGTAGCTTCTTGTGTGCATTGCACACGTCTCATATCTGAAGAACTTCACAGTATAAGAATTATTAAAAGGATCAAAACATGTTAATTTATTTTCCAAGACTCAAACAAGCGACAGCTTATAGTGTAGACACCATTTAACAACATTAACACTTATATAAGCTTCATATGAGTGTGAATTGCTGATAATATTTCGAGTAGGGTAACAATTAAAACAAATCAGACAAACACCATCTAAAATGAGGTCTCTCTTTCTATAAGCCCTATTTACATGAATTCTCTCTCTCTCTCTGCCATGCTTATGTTTCTCAGATTTGTACAATGAAAGTGTTGTACTCTCCCTTTCTTACGGACATGACTTAATCGCACTTCTCCTCATTGCTCTGCAAGATGACAATAATGAATTGTGCATCTTGCACACTGTCACATCAACACAGATGTATGCATATTAACTTATTCACAGCCACTATTGAGACATCACATCACCATCTGCTGCTACTATCACAGTGCTGTTTGTCATACATTTAAACTTCACTATTTATTTTAAATGTACTAAATTGACAACGAGTCAGGTTTATTCTGCATTACCTATGTTGAAGTATAGTCTTTAAACAGTTTTTTTTTACTTCTGCCAATTATTCACCAACCAGCAATTTTGCTTAAATCCATGTTTGAAATGTTCCAAAATATTAAGAAATGTTGAGTTTAGCCACAAATACACTGGGGAAAACGTTAAATTATTTGATACCTCGAAACCTCAAAGTTAATTCTATCCATTAGAAATCTCTTCAATTAACTTACAATATTATCCCAGCTAGGTCAATGAAATTATAGTCAAACCTTTTTATAATAGCACAGGGAGCAGCAAAGAAGCTTCTGAGGGATCATGCCGAGTCTGGGCTCCTCCAGTGATTAGGAAAAAAACTTCAATCAAGACCAAGGGAAATGTCTTCTGTAACAGGAGGTATGTAATAAATTTTATAATGAGATTCTACGGTATTTTTGACTCCTTGTAAAAGTTGTAAGAAAATGCACCTTCCATTTTAGCAGGGACCAGAAAACGACCAACTACTGTGGTACTGACAAGGTCAAACACTCATTGCTGCTGTAATGTGCTCGTGGTTTGACAAGTTACTGATCGTCACCTCTTACAGATGGGAAAGAACAGGAAGGAAGCCAGACAGCTGGTAGGAAGGTCTGCTACTAAAGATGTTGCTGAAGAAAGGATTTTGTTTTATTTTTATCAGTTGCTTCTTAATCAGTCAGACTGAAAAAAAATTACTTAAAGACCATATTTTGGCAATAAATAACTTTACCAAATCCTCTTATTAAAACATCCTTCTTAGAATTTTGTTTGTCATGTAAAATAAAAACAGAATTCACTAAAAAAAAAATGCACTGCCTTCATGGAAAGTAATTTGGCAAATCATTTTTTTGGACAGGGAAGAGTTGTGCATCATTCTCGACATGAGAAAATTGTACAAAGATGCAATTCAGTACATTGGAGTTTTACAGTGTTGTGACCGTCCTGGCATCCTAAACACCATCAAAGTGAGCATACCAATTTTATATAAAAGTATAGAAAGAAAAAAAGGTGCTGCAGTCTCTCAGGCCAATTGCTTCTAGAGTATGTAAAATTTGCTGCATCATGAAATGTATTCAATTTCCTCAGGAGACAGCTAATTATAGGTAAATTATCTGAACTATAATATGTCTGCCCAACCTTAAAAAAAGCAATTGAGAAAGATTCCTAGCCATTAATTGTACTCCACAATCCAGAACCCTAACTAATTATGTTATATAGACAACATCTCTACCATACGAAGAAACATGATCATTTTTTGCTCCCCTCACATTCCCTGCCTCTCTACTTGCTTAAAATCTGTTACATTTCTAAATTTTTCCAGTTTTGATGAAAGGTCATCGACCTGAAACATTAACTGTTTGTTTCTCTCTCCACAGATGCTGCCTGACCTGCTGAGTCTTTCCAGTATTTTCACAGAATCACAACAGTGCAGATAGAGGCCATTTCGGCCCATCGAGCCTGCACCAACACATATCCCACCCTATCCCCACGTATTTAATCCCCCTAACACTAAGGGTCAATTTATCATAGCCAAATCAACCTAACCCGCACATCTTTGGACTGTGGGAGGAAACCGGAGCACCCAGAGGAAACCCACGCAGACACGGGGAGAATGTGCAAACTCCACACAGACAGTCACCCGGGGCCGGATTTGAACCCAGGTCCCTGGCACTGTGAGGTAACAGTGCTAACCACTATGCCACCGTGTTTCTGTTTTTATTTCACATTTCCAGCATCTGCAGTATTTTGCTTTTGTACATGATTATCTAGGTCTATCCTTATCCTCATCACGTTAAATTTGTTATTAATCCCATGTTTAGCCGTCTCTTTATTATTAAAGACGTTAATTGAGAACATTAACTACTTTTCCAGTGTACTTGTTGCATAGGTCCAATGCTCTGCGGAACAATTTTTTTTATCTCCGGACTTCATTGAGGCTTTAATTCAGTACTTGACACCTCTAGATTTTCACTTGTTTAAGTTAAGTTAGTGTCAGCTATGGCTCAGTGGTAGCACACTCGCCTCTGAGTCATGAAGGTTGTGGGTTCAAGTCCCACTCCAGGGACTTGAGCACATAAATCTAGGCTGACACTCCAGTGCAGTGCTGAGGGAATGCTGCGCTGTTGGAGGTGTCGTCTTTTGGATGAGACATTAAACTGAGGCCCCGTCTGCTCTCTCAGGTGGACGTAAAAGATCCCATGGCACTATTTTGAAGAAGAGTGGGGGCGTTATCCCTGGTGTCCTGGCCAATATTTATCCCTCAATCAACATAACAGAAACAGTTTATCTGGTCATTATCACATGGGAGCTTGCTGTGCGCAAATTGATTGCCACGTTTCCCACATTACAACAGTGACTACACTCCAAAAGTACTTCATTGGCTGTAAAGCGCTTTGAGACGTCCGGTGGTCGTGAAAGGCGCTATATAAATGTAAGTCTTTCTTTTAAATAACCTGCTTATGTAGACTTTGCATAATTAAAGACCTGGATGTCACCTTTCAATCATCTTTTCTTCATTAAAACAATCCTCATTGGCAATAAGGATGTGGCAATAGCACTCACTATCCAATAGTGTTGGCAGGTGTAAATATTGTTTGCTAATCAATATATACCCTAATTATGGCAGCTGTCTCTGATTCTGCCAGCATTTCACACCTTACCTTTTGTTTCTCAACCTGTCCCATTACCATCTCGTCTTGCCTTGAGCATCTCTCAATGTCTCTACTTACTATAGACCACCCCTTTTGTTCTTTTATTCCTCCCCCCAGCCTCCCCCTTGCATTTTTATCTGTTTATTTCCTGCTCTTTCAGTTCCGACGAAGGGTTTCGATCTGAAATGTTAACTCTCTTTCTCTCTCCACGGATGTTGTCTGGCCTGCTGAGTTTTTCCAGCGTTTTCTGTTGTTATTTCGGATTTCCAGCATCCGCAGTATTTTGCTATCGTATACCCTTATTATCCCTTGGGCTGGTAAATCAGGTTTTGTAGTGCAAACTTGTTCTGCTACAGCTGATTTGTTGTTCCAAGGTAGCTAAATTAGGAGATTACAGCTGCCCCAATCTCTGATGCTATTATCTGCTGGTCCTGACTCCAGTTTGTACCTGACCCAGTTAGATTGGTCCAGGAATGGGCTGCATGCTGCAGACATGATTTCTTAATCTTGTGATAAGTTTGTTGAATCAGGAACTTCCCTCCACAGCCTGGAGAATAGAACTATTTCCAGAGCTATGCAATAGGGTCAGGTAGGTGCTGGAACCAGGACCAGCAGTGAGAAAAACATGAGTAAGGGAGGTCACTGTGAATTGGCTGGGTGGTTTTGAATACCTTTGTGAATTGTTGGGGAGCAGAAGAGGGAAAATGTATGTCTGATTAGGGGCGAGCACATTTGATTGTTCAGGTAGCTTTTGGGAAAAGATTAAAAGTTAATCTGTTGTACATGGGGAAAAACCCAAATGTCATTCATTTGTTCCAAAACATTATGGCCCTCTCCCTGACCTGTGCTCCTCCAGTGTGGCTCCCGGTGAAATTCCCCAATATGTATACACATGACTTTTTGTTTTGCTACTTTATTCCTGGTGCTGTGCATTGAGTTGAAGACTGGGGAAGGCAGGAATGAGACAGAGAGTGACACTGAGGTTAAAAGAAAAGATGGAATATAGAGGAGTCTAGACTGATTAGGGTCAGCTTTTCATTTATAGTTAATAATGTTGTTTAATCTGTACTGTAATCAAATTCTTGTTAACTACAAAATGGTATTGATCCAAAAAGGGTTCCACAGACAGATATCCCTATTTATATAAAACTTTACCACAATACAATTTTAAGTACCACTGACTATATAACAAACATCTATAATATAGTGTAGCAAGGGCACAGAATGTACTCTGGGTGGGGGACTTCAATGTCCATCACCATGAGTGGCTCAGTAGCACCACTACTGACTGAGCTGGCCGAGTTCCGAAGGACATAGCTGCCAGTCTGGGCCTGCTACAGGTGGTGAGAGAACCAACATGATGGAAAAACCTACTTGACCTCATCCTCACCAATCTACCTGTCACGGATGCATCTGTCCATGACAGTATTGGTAGCAGTGACCACCGCACAGTCATTGTGGAGATGAAGTCCCGACTTCACACTGAGGACACCCTCCATCGTGTTATATGGCACTACCACCGTGCTAAATGGGACAGATTCAGAACAGATCTAGCAGCTCAAAACTGGGCATCCATGAAGCGTGGTGGGCCATCAGCAGCAGCAGAATTGTATTCCACCACAATCTGTAACCTCATTGCCCGGCATATCCCTCACTCTACCATTACCATCAAGCCAGGAGACCAACCCTGGTTCACTAAGGAGTGTAGAAGAGCATGCCAGGAGCAGCACCACGCATACCTAAGAATGAGGTGCCAACCTGGGGAAGCTGCAACACGACTATATGCATGCTAAAAAGCGGAAACAACATGCTATAGACAGAGCTAAGCGATCCCACAATCAGTGGATCAGATCAAAGCTCTGCAGTCCTGCCACATCCAGTCGTGAATGGTGGCGGACCATTAAACAACTAACGGGAGGAGGAGGCTCCATGAATATCCCCATTCTCTATGATGGTGGAGCCCAGCACGTGAGTGCAAAAGACTAGGCTGAAACGTTTGCAACCATCTTCAGCCAGAAGTGCTGAGTGGATGATCCATATCAGCCTCCTCCTGAGGTCCCCACCATCACAGAAGCCAGTCTTCAGCCAATTCGATTCACTCCACATGATATCAAGAAACAGCTGAGCACACTGGATACAGCAAAGGCTATGGGCCCCGACAACATCCCGGCTGTCGTGTTGAAGACTTGTGCTCCAGAACTAGCCGCGCCTCTAGCCAAGCTGTTCCAGTACAGCTACAACACTGGCATTTATCCGACAATGTGGAATACCGCCCAGGTATGTCCTGTCCACAAAAAGCAGGACAAATCCAATCCGGCCAATTACCGCCCCATCAGTCTACTCTCAATCATCAGCAAAGTGATGGAAGGTGTCGTCGACAGTGCTATCAAGCGGCACTTACTCACCAATAACATGCTCACTGATGCCCAGTTTGGGTTCTGCCAGGACCACTCTGCTCCTGACCTCATTACAGCCTTGGTCCAAACACTGACTTCCAGAGGTGAGGTGAGAGTGACTGCCCTTGACATCAAGGCAGCATTTGACCGAGCGTGGCATCAAGGAGCCCTAGCAAAATTGAAGTCAATGGGAATTGGCGGGGGTGGGGGGGAAACTCTCCACTGGCTGGAGTCATACCTAGCACAAAGGAAGATGGTTGTGGTGGATGGAGGTCAATCATCTCAGCCCCAGGACATCACTGCAGGAGTTCCTCAGGTCAGTGTCCTAGGCCCTACCATCTTCAGCTGCTTCATCAATGACCTTCCCTCCAACATAAGGTCAGATATGGGGATGTTCGCTGATAACTGCACAGTGTTCAGTGCCATTTGCAACTCCTCAGATAATGAAGCAGTCTATGCCCGCATGCAACAAGACCTGGACAACATTCAGGCTTGGGCTGATAAGTGGCAGGTAATGACTATCTCCAACAAGCAAGCGTCTAACTACTGCCCCTTGACATTCAACGGCATTACCATCGCAGTATCCCCCACCATCAATATCCTGGGGGTCACCATTGACCAGAAACTTAACTGGACCAGCCACATAAATACTGTGGCAACAAGAGCAGGTCAGAGGCTAGGAATTCTGCGGCGAGTGTCTCGCCTCCTGACTCCCCAAAGCCTTTTCACCATCTACAAGGCGCAAGTAAGGAGTGTGATGGAATACTCTCCACTTGCCTGGATGAGTGCAGCTCCAACAACACTCAGGAAGCTCGACACCATCCAGGACAAACCAGCCCGCTTGAATGGCACCCCATCCACCACCTTAAACATTCACTTCCTCCACCACCGGCATACCACGGCTGTAGTATGTACCATCTACAAGATGCACTGCAGCAATTCACCAAGGCTTCTTCGACAGCACCTCCCAAACCCACTACCTCTACCACCTAGTAGGACAAGGGCAGCAGGCGCATGGGAACACCACCACCTCCAAGTTCCCCTCCATCATGACTTGGAAGTATATCGCTATTCCTTCATCGTCACTGGGTCAAATTCCTGGAACTCCCTCCCTAACAGCACTGTGGGAGTACCTTCACCACACGGACTGCAGCGGTTCAAGAAGGCGGCTCACCATCACCTTCTCGAGGGCAACTAGGATTGGGCAATAAATGCTGGCCTTGCCAGCGACGCCCACATCCCATAAATGAATTTTTTTTTTTAAAGTCAGGTTTTGCTTTCTCTAAACCTACTTTCCTCTGGTCCCAAACTTCTGCTCCCTTGCTCAGTCAACAGATGTCTTAGCCCCATTAATGCTTCTGCCAACCCAGTTCTCTGGGTTTTTCCACTGTTTGATATAGCTATGCCTGTTGCAGGTGGAGGAGTTTTCTGGTCCCAGTTGCCAACTGACATTAACTGGCCGTCCCTGCTTAGTCTTGGATCTTGCACCCTGCTCTGCCCCACGATAGCGCCAACTTTGTCCAACCATTCCACTCCTCAGGCACATGTTCTGTTTCCCACCCACTCTGCTTTCTGACTTTGTCTGTTTCATGCACCGCTCTCCATTTGATGACTCGGCTCTGTGGCTCATACCCTGGACTACCTGTAATCAATGCCATGGGAGATGCACTAGTGTGTATATATATATATATATACAGGAAACTCTTTCGTATCCGGCACCGACGGGACCGGGATGGTGCTGGTTGATTAAAAATTCCGGATAACGGAGAGGTATATCTACCGAGGCTATTTTTAACAAACAAAAATAAAAAAATCAAGAAATGTGCAGTATAATTGGGTACTCCCCTACAGAATGTTGTGTTAAATGGATGGTGGAAGATGCTTGATTAAGTACAGTACTGCCAGTTGAGGGTAATCCATAACTCTTTAATTACTTAACAGTAAAACAAAACTTATAAACGACTGTATACTGTAGTTTTCGGAGTATGAATTCTGCCGGTTATTAGAGAATTCCGGATATTTAGATGCCGTTTAAACGAGAGTTTCCTGTATATATATATAAGATTTGCCTCTAGCACGCACCTATGTCAATCGCAGCTCCAGTGGCATACTTGCAGCTGGTTGGCTCAAATTTCATATTTGTAAAACCGCAAGAAATCGCAACTGAGAATGTAGCATTGAGGAGTAGCAAGAGCGGGTGAAGTTCAGAAACTTCCAATCATGAACTTCAAAAACTAACAATCTAAGATGGTCAGCCAATAAACATGTACCAATCAATGTTCCCTTTAATATTTTTTGGGGTGCATGACCCCTTTAACAGGCTGCGCGGCCCATTTAAATTCCTGCACATGCGCGGTTTTTCCTATTGTAAAGCTGGCAAGCTGGCAAGCTGCCTGCGCGGGCGCTCCAGACAGCTGCGTGGCCATGTGGCTTAAAGGGAACTTTGGTACCAATAGCAATAAGCACAAATAATACCAGTAATAACCTCAAACGGTTGAAGGTATATTTCGCATAACAAAGACAATTAATCTAGTGTTCAGGCTCCGTCAAGACAACCCCTTTTATAGGTCTAAACTTCCTATGTTTCAGAGGAAAACATTTGACTGTTCTCAAGAATGACACCAGATGACATCATGGTTCCTGTCTCTGCTTTACTTCATGCAGCGACTTTTTGCTCAGCTGCATTTTGACCAAACACCCACAAAGAAAGAAAGCTTAAAAGAGCTGAACCACAGTGAGAGCCAGATTTTTTTTTTGCATATTATGACTAGCCAAATATGACATGCACTGCTGTATATAGAACTAGCTTCAATTATCAAAAATAAATTTCCTCTGTAATGCATTTTGGATTGTTCCAGCAATTAGGATATGAGCTGAGCAGTGCTATACTCAGAAATTAAATTGCATAAGATCAGCAATTATTGAATAAATGTTTATAAAAAAAAAAATCCTCCCAACAATTATTCATGATCAATTAACATGACAATTACATTGTTACGGTACTTAAGGGATTGTGTTGAGAGATGCCAAAATATTACTTCATAATCAAGTACAATTTTTAGGTCAAAAAAGGTATTGCATGCATGAATGTAACTATGAATTTAATAAATATTTTGTTTTATGCCAAAATAGGAGATAGAGAGTTGATTAAAGCCTGAGACAGCAGCAAGTTTTTACAGACAGGATGTAAGTTGATTTTAATATTGGCACCTCTGCCGAGATCAGCACTGTGAAAACTGCTGACATGATCATTGGAGGTGAGTACACACTGCCTTCAGAGCTTACCTCTGTCATAGAGGGCCTATGGTTGGCGTCAGTGGAGCATTTCTGACTAGTCTTGTTGGGGGGGTGCCAGGTTTGATTGCTGTTGTCATTGGTGGGAGTTTGGGGAGCTGCAAGCCAGCAGATCTGCAGTTGGAGTTCCACCAATATGCTCTCTGGATTAACATGCTCTGACACAAAAAAACTGTTGCCAGCCTGATTCCCGCTAAGATTCTTGCAGTTAATTAAGAACTGAGATAATGAGGGCAAAGATAATCAAGGTTCCACTGTATGTAATTATCCTGCTACACCCTCATTTATATGTGCAGCTGTCTAATAAAATTAATTTTGTGTCAAAGAACTGTGTGTTGTCATAGTCCAAAACATAGCAGGCATATTTTCAAAGTTTATTTCTTTAATTAATGTATCATTTTCTTTTATTCAGACTACATTATAAATGCATTCAAATAATATTTTCTCTACATTTGAACCCCCGCTATTTTTTCCATCAGTCAGAAAGGTGGGTCACGCCAGGATGCAGAGACCTTCATGGCCGCTTCATGTTGGTCTCACAGAAAGTGTGATTCTGTGAGTGAAATACTCTACTACTATGCTATGGGCTAACTAGTGACCTACCTGATAACTTGAAAAATCCATCCAATAACAGTAGACCTCTTTCTGAAGATCAGTTTGCTTTCTTCTTTACTTTCTTGCCAGACAGCCAACCTATTCTTAGGATTCTGCTGATAATGGAGTTACCAGAAGGTTTAGAGTGACTCTACCTTGGGCCTTCCCTCCTTCCTTCTGGGTGAACTCCCAACCTGTTTTGTATCACCTCATGGCAGAATACCCGACATCAAGAACTCGCCATGTGATGTTTCACCAATGCAGACTTCATGGCCTAGAGCATTAGAACGGGAACCTGCTGAGACACTGTGCCACTTGGTCTTTTATTAGGATATATTCCTTAGTTTAAATTCAAATGTTTCCTTCAATATTTTAATTTGTTTTATGCTTTTCTATAAATATAGGTATTTTGAGGATAATCTATCCTCATTTTCCAATTTTGATTTTATTGATTTCCCTCTCCTTTTCTCATCACCTAGCTTCATTTGAAATAAAGTTCTGCTTTTCCCAAATCCATTTATGAAGTTCTTTTTCAGCCTCCCATTTTGAGCAGTTCCAAACTCAACTAAACTGTGAGGTGCACAAGTACTGCCAGAATAATAAAATATGCATGCCGGCAAAAATACATGTTTCCATGTGAATTAAACATGCAATTAACATTGCCAGGAACCGATGGTTATTAGTCATTTGATTTACAGTAATCCTGCCTACATTTAATAGAGCATTAATTTAATTGGACAAATAGAAACCTGTTAATTTGAAAACTGCTACACCTGGAATTTCCGGGGGGAGTTCTCCCAATCTGCCGCCGTAACTTCAGTGGAAATTCTGGAAAACCATTTTAAACGGCTATTTACACTGTTTCTGAAAGAGTTCCGCCTATCTTCCATCGAAGATGGAGTGGGAGATTGGGAGAACCCACAGGAAATTCTACCCCTTGAACTTAATTGTTTTCTCCAGAGATTTATATCTTTGAATCCAGTGCAATCAAGAAAAACAGGCAACAGATTGTATCAGAGAATGCTGGAAATACTCAGCAGGTCAGGCAGCAACTGTGGAGAGAGAAACAGAGTTAACGTTTCAGGTCAATTACCTTTTGTCAGAAACAGAGTTCGAGATGTAACAATTTTTCAGCAAGTACAGAGGCAGGGAAAAGGGGGTGGGAGGATAGGAAAGAACAAAATGGAAGGTCTGTGATAGGGTGGAAGGCAGGAGTGATTAAATTACAAGGGATGATGGTGCGAAAGGGGGTGGTAATGGGACAAGTAAAGAAACAAAAGATGGGTCGAGAGGAGGTGTAAATGGCAACAGCAGAATCATTACCAGCTCCTGCTGTCTGAAAAAATAGAGCAGTGGTTATGATCTGAAAATGTTTAACTTAACATTGAGTCTGGAAGGTTGTGAAGTACCTAATCGAAAGATGAGATGCTGTTCCTCGAGCCTCCATTTGGGTCCGTTGGAACAGTGTAGGAGGCCGAGGAGAGGTCAAACTGGGATGCCTGCTGAGTATTTCTGACATTTTCTGTTTTTATTTCAGATTTCCAGCAGCCGCAGTATTTTGCTTTTGTAACAGATTGTATCATCTGTGTTTCACACTGTTATTAAGTGAGTTCTTTATTCAGCAAATTAATGTCTTTCTGTAAAATCTTGACTGCTCCAACATATAATCAAACCCTATAAAAATACTTTCAAAGACGTTTAATTTTCAAATACTCAATAAATTTAGCAACCCTGTTATTAACTGTAGCGTGGAAGAAACAGAAAAATCTTTGACAGATAGATCTAAAAATGGGTATGTATTCAACAAAAGCTACTTTACAGATCAAGATTCAGAAGGGCTCACATTTTCTGTAAACTTCAACATAAAATCAATTTTGCTGCTCTGAATTATAGCTAGACTAGATGTAGCTGGTAAATTGTTCATTTTAATTTGGATCAAAGTTTACCTTTGCCGAAAATAAAAATAAATCAAAAAAATTGTAACATCGTTATTGACATAACCTACATTGCATGTTTCTTGCACTAAATTACTGATGAACTAGTTGTACTATTCCCTCAAGAATTTAATTTGATATCTCTTCGGTATCAAAATGTATGAGATGTCTATTGTTGAGTACATGGGATCCTCGGGGTTTATACAAAAATTGATCTTTTGAGGGTCATATTATGAGGAAAATTGGGCCAATTTTCCTGTCTAGAACACCCTCAGATAAACAGACTCGGGGGTGATTTGATTGAGGTTTATAAAATGACGAGGCATAACTGTTTACGTGGAGCAATTATAAAAAATAAATAAAAAAATATTAATTCACGGGATGTGGGCATCGCGGGCAAGGCCAGCATTTATTGCCCATCCCTAATTGCCCTTGAGAAGGTGGTGGTGAGCTGCCTTCTTGAACCATTGCAGTCCATGTGGTGACGGTACTCCCACATTGTTGTTGGGTAGGGAGTTTATACAAAAATGGAAAGGCTTTGGGGCGTCAGGAGGCCTCAACTATTTACAATCTACATTAACGACTTGGATGAAGGGACCGAGTGTAATGTAGCCAAGTTTGCGGATGATACAAAGATGGGTGGGAAGCAAGTTGTGCAGAGGACTCAAAGAATCTGCAAAGGGATATAGACAGGCTAAATGAGTGGGCAAACATTTGGCAAATGGAGTATATTGTGGGAAAGTGCGAGGTTATACACCTTGGCAGGAAAAATAAAAAAGCAAATTATTATTTAAATGGAGAGAGATTACAAAATGCTACAGTTCAGAGGGACCTGGGGGTCCTTGTGCATGAAACACAAAAAGTTAGCATGCAGGTACAGCAAGTAATCAAAAAGGCAAATGGAATGTTGGCCTTTATTTCAAAGGGGTTGGAGTATAAAAGCAGGGAAGTCCTGCTGCAACTGTACAGGGTATTGGTGAGACCACACCTTGAGTACAGCGTACGGTTTTGGTGGTCTTATTTAAGGAAGGATATACTTGCATTGGAGGCAGTTCAGAGACAATTCACTAGGTTAATTCCAGAGATGAGGGGGTTGACTTATGAAGAAAGGTTGAGCAGGTTGGGCCTATACTCATTGGAATTTAGAAGAATGAGAGGTGATCTTATTGAAACATAAGATACTGAGGGGGCTCGACAAGGTAGATGCTGAGAGGCTGTTTCCCCTCGTGGGGAAATCTAGAACGCGGGGGCACAATTTTAGAATAAAGGGTCGCCCTTTTAGAACTGAGATGACGAGGAATTTCTTCTGAGGGTCGTAAATCTGTGGAATTCTCTGCCCCAGAGAGCTGTGGAGGCTGGATAATTAAATACATTTAAGGTGGAGATAGACAAATTTTTGCAAGATAAGGGAGTGAAGGGTTATGGGGAGCGGGCGGGGAAGTGGCTTTGAGCCTAAGATCAGCCATGATCTTATTGAATGGCGCAGCAGGCTCGAGGGGCCAAGTGGCCTATTCCTACTCCTATTTCTTATGTTCTTATGAGGTGAGGCACTCACTGTAGAATACCTAAACTCTGACTTGCTCATGTAGCCACAGTATTTATGTGGCTGGTCCAGTTAAGTTTCTGGTCAATGGTGACCCCCAGGATGTTGATGGTGGGGGATTTGACAATGGTAATCCCATTGAATGGCAAAGGGAGGTGGTTAGACTCTTTCTTGTTGGAGATGGTCATTGCCTGGCACTGTGTGGCATGAATGTTACTTGCCACTTATCAGCTCAAGCCTGGATGTTGTCCAGGTCTTGCTACATGCAGGCATGGACTGCTTCATTTTCTGAGGAATTATGAACTGAACACTGCAATCATCAGCGAACATCCCCACTTCTGACCTTATGATGGAGGGAAGGTCATTGATGAAGCAGCTGAAAATGGTTGGGCCTAGGACACTGCCCTGAGGAACTCCTGTAGCGATGTCCTAAGGCTTTGACGATTGGCCTCCAACAACCACAACCATCTTCCTTTGTGTTAGGTATGACTTCAGCCAGTGGAGAATTACCCCCTGATTCCCATTAACTTCAATTTTACTAGGGTTCCTTGGTGCCATACTTGGTCAAATGCTGCCTTGATGTTAAGGGCGGTCACACTCTCCTCACCTCTGGAATTCAGCTCCTTTGTCCATGTTTGGACCAAGGCTGTAATGAGGTCTGGAGCCGAGTGGTCCTGAATGAACCCAAACTGAGCATCAGTGAGCTGGTTATTGGTGAGTAAATGTCGCTGGATAGCACTGTCAACGACACCTTCCATCACTTTGCTGATGACTGAGAGTAGGCTAATTGGGTGGTAATTGGATTTGTCCTGCTTTTTGTGGACTGGACATACCTGGGCAATTTTCCACTGTTGGGTAGGTGCTGGTGTCATAGCTGTACTGCAATGGCTTGGCTAGAAGCACGGCTAGTTCTGGAGCACTAGTCTTCAGCATTACAGCTGGGATGTTGTCGGGACCCACAGCCTTTGCTTTATCCAGTGCGCTCAGCCATTTCTTGATATCATGTGGAGTGATTCAAATTGGCTGAAGATCTGTGATGGTGGGGACCTTGACCCATTTGGCTGAAGATGGCTGCGAATGCTTCAGCCTTGTCTTTTGCACTCGTGCTGGTCTCCACCATCGTTGAGGGTGGGAATGTTCATAGTGCCTCCACCTCCTTTTAGTTGTTTAATTGTCCACCACCATTCATGACTGGATGTGGCAGGACTGCAGAGCTTTGATCTGATCTGTTGGTTGTGGAATCACTTAGCTCTTTCAATAGCATGCTACTTCTGCTGTTTAGCAGTCCTGTGTTGGAGCTTCACCAGTTTGGCGCCTCATTTTCAGGTATGCCTGGTGCTGCTCCTGGAATGCTCTTCTGCACTCCTCATTGAACCAGGGTTGGTTGCCTGGCTTGATGGTAATGGTAGAGTGAGTGATCTGCCGGGCCATGAGGTTACAGATTGTGGTGGAATACAATTCTGCTGCTGATGGCTCACAGCGCCTCATGGATGCTCAGTTTTGAGCTGCTAGATCTGTTCTGAATCTATCCCATTTAGCACAGTGGTAATGCCACATGACACGATGGAGGATATCCTCAGTGTGAAGACAGGACTTCATCTCCACAATGATTGTGCAGTGGTCACTCCTACCAATACTGTCATGGACAGAGGCATCTGCGGCAGGTAGATTGGTGAGGATGAGGTCAAGTAGGTTTTTCCTTCGTGTTGGTTCTCTCACCACCTGCTGCAGGCCCAGTCTGGCAGCTATGTCCTTCAGGACTCGGCCAACTCTGTCAGTAGTGGTGCCACCGAGCCAATTTTGGTGATGGACTGGACAGTTATTTCAACTGGATAGGTTAGGGAGGACCAGGGCTCATACTTAACAAGTTATGTAAGGGGAGACTTGGATGGATGTTCGGCGGTTCTTTTCCCAGAGAATAGTGGACCTGAAGAACAGGTTGCCAGCTTGTGTGGTGAACACTGATTTGCTGTATTTCTTCAAGAGATAGCTGGACCAGTTTCTGGCTGGGGCGGAGATCACCTCGTAGGTACCCTGTAATATAAATCAGGTTCAACGTGATCTCGTGGACTAGTTTTGATCGCCTAAAGGATAAGGAGAGAAATTCTACACATTGTTTCCCGATTTGGCTTGGATTTTTATCATTTTGTTTTGCCTTTCCCAGGAGATTACATGGCTCTGGGTGGGTAGGACGTGTATGTATTGTGATGCATAAGGCTCACAACTATATGGGACATGCTGGATGGACCAGTGAGTCTTTTCTGTCCGTCATTTTTGTATGTTCATAGTATAGCGATTGAAAGGCTATGTGCGAAAATGCTGACAAGAAAAATTCTGAGTGCAGAGGCTCGAGTGGAGCATAAACGCCGAATGGCCTGTTTCTGTGCAGTATATACTATGTAATCCTATGTAAAACATTATTCCACCTGCATTCAAATACATAATGAGTGAAATGCCTTCTACGGTTCACAACTAAAGCTCTGATAGAAATGCTTCATACAAAGTTTATTATACAACTACTAGGGAAAATCCAATACATCTTTGTTAGTAAACCTCTCGGATATAGAACAAATAAATTCCAGGTAATTGATAGACGACAATCTTATTTGATCTGTGAAAAGTTCGACTACAAAGGCAAACCCTCCTTAACCAGGGGCTAAAGACGGGTAGGTTACTGCAATGAGCAGTGTTGCTCAATGAAGAACAGATTCTGTGATTGCTGCTTTTCTATTGATCTTTTATTTGTATTCAGCAGCCCGGTGTCCTTGAACAAACTCCTGGTGTCTGGACTATTCAATCCATTTTCTGTAGACAGACACGAGTAACTTGGGTCCTGAATTAATATGAACAGCATAAAAATATTTTTAACAGCTTTTTAAAAAAAAGTAAGCCAATTTTTATGAGGTGAAGTAAGTGCATTTTCTGATCCCCGTGCTCAGAGTTTGACAGCCTTTACCCAAATGCCAACTATGTGATTTTTGTGGTTGGCATGTGGAATGATACAGCACAGAAGGAGGCCATACGGCCCATTGTGCCTGTATATGTAATGGCCCGGATTTTGCGGTGGGTAATGGTGAACTGTCAACGTTCGTCGTCATTACCGCTCAAACTTACCGTAACTTCAGGATTTGCCGCATGTGCAGCTAAACATAGAAATCCTGAAGTTGCGATCAGTCATTCACTGCTCCGATATTGGCTGTGCTGTGGACGCCAACCCACACCTCCCCCTAGCCAGCAATCAGTGTAACTGACAAAAACTTAAGCTTTTCCGCGCTAATATCGCTGTTAAACACCCTATGAAACGTTAAGCCTTGTTGGAATATGTGTAACTGGGGTTTTAACAGTGTACTGACTGCTAAATAACCATTCTGGCCCTGAAAAACTAATTTAATATTTGTGGAATGTCAAATTTTTCCATTATGATAAGAATGTAAAGAGTGTGATGGAATACTCTCCACTTGCCTGGATGAATGCAGCTCCAACAACACTCAAGAAGCTCGACACCATCCAGGACAAAGCAGCCCGCTTGATTGGCACCCCATCCACCACCTTAAACATTCACTCCCTCCACCACCGGCGTACCGTGGCTGCAGTGTGTACCATCTACAAGATGCACCGCAGCAACTCGCCAAGGCTTCTTCGGCAGCACCTCCCAAACCCGTGACCTCTTCCACCTAGAAGGACATGGGCAGCAGGAGCATGGGAACACCACCACCTCCAAGTTCCCCTCTAAGTCACACACCAGACTGACTTAGAAGTATATCGCCGATCCTTCGTCGTCGCTGGGTCAAAATCCTGGAACTCCCTACCTAATAGCACCGTGGGAGTACCTTCACCACACGGACTGCAGCGGGTCAAGGCGGTGGCTCACCATCACCTTCTCAAGGGCAATTATGGATGGGCAATAAATGCTGGCCTTGCCAGCGACGCCCACATCCCATAAACAAATAATTAAAAAAAATTTACTAGATTCTAATCCCATGTCAAAAGGTAAGCTTAATGTCACAAAGGCTCACCGACTGCAGCGTTATTGTTTTTAGTGGTGTTATTAAACTTGATAAGAATAGTAGTCAACACATGATTGCAATCAAATTATAATTTGCTTGTCATTTTATGTAAAGCAGATTTGGTAAATACTTTTTGGTAAAATAAACTTCTTAATGTGCATTTGGGCCACAGCACTACATTTCATACACATCACCAAACCCTTGCTCCCCAGATTATGATTTAATGCAATACATTCCATTTACAGCCCATCAGAAATAAGAAAGAACGTGCATGTATAATTCCTTGCATGACCTCAGGATGTCCAAAAGCACTTCAGACAAAGTACTTTGTCGTGTAATCACTTCCACAATGTAAGGAAACACACAAGCCAATTTGCACACAGCAAGTTCCCACAAACAGCAATGAGACATATGACTGGATAATCTGTTTTTGGCTGATGGATAAAAGTTAGCCAGGACACCAGGAGAACTCCCTGATTTGACTAATGGTATGGAATCTCATCTGAACGACAATACTTCTGCCAGTGCTGCAATGAAGTGTCAGCCAAAGTTATATGCTCAAATCTCTGGGGCTTGAACCCACGAGGCAGAAGTATCTGTTAGAATTCAATTTATTGGTACTTATTTTAATGAGTAAATTTTGCTTTCATTAGGTTACATGAAACAATTGATAACCATTGTGCAACATTTAATGGGAACCAAGGGAATGGTCAGTAAGCCTTTTTACAGTACAGCTTTACTTATTACACCCCTCTGATTACCTCTTATTTATTAACCTTTTTTCTTTTAAGTCGCAATTTATTCAACTGAACCTCATTGAACTTTAGTTGAAACTTCTATAAAAGTACAACTTTTATTGTAAAATTCTGCTTATGTTTCAGTTTTAAATCATCGCAAATATGGAAAAGATCAAGCTTGTTGCATGCAAGTTTCCCCCCCTATTTTCTGCCCTTCCTTTCTGAAGGCAATGACTCCTGCCAGGGTATAGTTCCACATGTGACAGCCTCATGGCAGCAGCTTTTCTTGATTGTGCAGTATCTCCACTGATGGTATTCTTTCCCTGTAGTTAATGATACAACCAAGGAACAGTCATAGAAACAGGTTGTTGGGTTGGCAGGCTCAACCGTCAATAGAAATGCAGTGAACACAATTTGAGACCAAGATTGAGATTTTAGCCTCAGCTATTTGAATGTATGAAGTAGTGTCCTAAGGTATTGAATCAAGGGCAGCTAAATTAGAGGAAATCCTTATTACCTTTATGGGTTAGAAATCCCCATTACATTGACAATGTGCGATCTGTTGAGGCTGAACAGTCACGTCCCTTCAAAATAGAGATAAAAATGTTTTTTCTCCCACTACACTTTCAAAATACGTGTTAAAAGAATTGAAGAGTCGCATATTCTGGGATGCACTTGAGCAATATGGAAATCAGATGTAAACTTATGTTAATGATTGTTTGTGTCCTGTTCATATCACTGTTCTGTTCCTGATGAAGTTTGGAATTTGAGTTGCTGAGTGGATGCAGATAATTAAGAATAAAAAAAAAACAAGCTCCAAATTAAACAACACAAAGTGTACAAAACATGAATGATGCGGAGAGCACCAGAAGAATACAGAAAAGGCTGTTAAAAATGCTAAAGTGATTCTTGGTTTAATATATAGGGACAACGAATGTAAAAGCAAGGAAGTGATAATATTCAACAAGACATTATTTGGACCAAAGTTGGAGTATTGCATGCAGTTCTGGGTACAACATGGATATTGGGGCAATGGACAGGTTACAGTAAAGATTCACTGGAACATTACCAGAAATTAGAGTTCTTAGAGAATATAGTTATGAATAAAAAAAATTCTCCACTGGATCGGAGAAGGCTAGATTATAAAAGTGTAAATCAAAAGAAAGATTGTTTCCACTGGTTAGCAAATTGGTAACAAGGAGGCATTTACTGAGGATTATGATTTTTTTTTTACATTAGGCGGATTTTGAGAACAAGTGAGGCAGAGGGCTGGATTGTCCAAGCCCCGAGGAGGCGGGCATGGAGGCGGGACAGCTGGTAAAATTGGAGAAAGTGGGGGCGGATGGCAAACCCGCCCCCATCCCGCCTCCGTGCCCTTTTGCCAGGAGGCGGAAAGATGTGCTGCTTCGGGTCCCGTCTCCTGGAAGCGGGAAAGGCATTTAATCCTTTGAACTGCCTGTTAACAGGTAGTTAACAGGCAGAAAAAAGGATTAGTGCCATTTTACCTTCACAGGTGAAGGCTTCCCGACCTCTGAGAACCCCGCCAGGTTGGAGGAGACGTGGAGGAGGCCTGCGGCGGACGGAGGCACCTGGAAGTAAGATGTAGAGGTGAGTGATGGGTGCAAGTGTGGAGTGGTAAGTATGCAAGGTGAGTGATCATTGTTTAAAAAATGTTCACTTACCTTGTTTTCTTCCTACAGCCTTCAGCCACGCTGGATCGGGAGAGCCGACATCCTCCTTGTCAATTTCACAGACTGGCTGTTGGATCCTCCGAACCAACAGCCATGTGAAATCAACAAAGTTGAAAGGTTTGATGAGTCCTGAACACAAGGTCTCATCAAACTACAGAGCATGTCAGTGTTTGACAGCCTCACAGAGCTGTCAAACGCTGACATTTCTTCTTTCAAGAAGTCTTGACAGATAGCACATCTGACATTGACGTGCTCTGTCAGTGATTTCCTCCCTAATTGGCCTGCTGAGCCTGCAGAGAGAAAACGGGGAATTACAGACCGGTAAGCCTGACATCGGTAGTGGGGAAAATGCTAGAGTCCATTATAAAAGATGTAATAGCAGAGCACTTGGAAAACATTGACAGGATCAGACAAAGTCAACATGGATTTACAAAAGGTAAATCGTGCTTGACTAATCTACTGGAATTTTTTGAGGATGTAACTGGTAAAATAGATAAGGGAGAACCAGTGGATGTGGTGTATTTGGACTTTCAAAAGGCTTTCGATAAGGTCCCGCATAAGAGATTAGTGTGTAAAATTAAGGCACATGGGATTGGGGGGCAAGGTATTGACTTGGATAGAGAACTGGTTGGCAGACAGAAAGCAAAGAGTTGGAATAAACGGGTCTTTTTCCGAGTGGCAGGCAGTGACTAGTGGGGTACCGCAGGGATCGGTCCTTGGACCCCAGCTATTCACAATATATATTAATGATCTAGACAAGGGAACTAGATGTAATATCTCCAAGTTTGCAGACGAGACAAAGCTGGGTGGGCGTGTGTGCTGTGCGGAGGATGCCGAGAAACTCCAGGATGATTTGAACAGGTTGGGTGATTGGGCAGAAGCATGGCAGATGCAATATAACGTGGATAAATGCGAGGTTATTCACTTTGGTGTCAAAAACAGAAAGGCAGATTATTATCTGAACGGCAATAGATTGGGAAAAGGGGAAGTGCAACGAGACCCGGGTGTCCTTGTGCACCAGTCGCTGAAGGTAAGCATGCAGGTGCAGCAGGCGGTTAAGAAGGCAAATGGTATGTTGGCCTTCGTAGCGAGAGGGTTTGAGTACAGGAACAAGGATGTCTTGCTGCAGTTGTACAGGGCCTTGGTGAGACCACATCTTGAGTATTGTGTGCAGTTTTGGTCGCCTTATCTGAGGAAGGAGGTTCTTGCCATGGAAGGAGTTCAGCGAAGATTCACCAGGCTGATACCTGGGATGGCAGGAATGACGTATGAGGAGAGATTGGGTCGATTGGGCTTATACTCGCTGGAGTTTAGAAGAATGAGAGGGGATCTCATTAAAACTTATAAAATTCTGACAGGACTAGACAGACTAGATACAGGAAGGATGTTCCCGATGGTCGGGGAGTCCAGAACCAGGGGGCACAGTCTAAGGATAAGGGGTAAGCCATTTAGGACTGAGATGAGGAGGAATTTCTTCACCCAGAGAGTGGTGAACCTGTGGAATTCTCTACCACAGAAGACAGTAGAGGCCAATTCATTAAATATATTCAAGAAGGAGTTGGATATATTTCTTAAGGCTAAAGGGATCAAGGGATATGGGGAGAAAGCAGGGACAGGGTTCTGAATTTGGATGATCAGCCATGATCGCATTGAATGGCGGAGCAGGCTAGAGGGGCCGAATGGCCTACTCTGCTCCTATCTTCTATGTTTCTATGTAATTAGGGGAAAATCCCTCTGGTTGGTCAGGCGAGGATGGAGGTGGGACATTAACACGACAAGCAGCAGTCCCGCCTCCAACTTGTCTCCATTCACAAAATCCAGCCCAGAGAGTCCGATAAAATTTAAAAGGGAATTGGATAATTTGGAAAAAAAAAATATAGGGTAAGAGCAGGGAAATGGGATTAGTGTAGATTGGGACGATTTTCCTGTGTGGCACTGTTCAGAGGCACAATGAATGCACTGCAACTCAGGCTACACTGAAGCGCCTGAATTTCCTTGTGGCCCTCACTATACTGAAGAGTGTGAGCTTCAGGTACAGATGGAGGTGTTCTATCAGGTGCAAGGACAGGAAGATTGGGCGCAATTCAGGTCTTAAATGCAGCAATATCATTAAGGGGCAAGTACAGTTAAAGCTCCAAGGGAGAGCTAGAAGATATTTGTTTTTTGTAGATAATGGCCAGGATTTTTATCTGGACATCTTTGGATGACCTGTGGCAAGTTTCTAATTTAATTTATGCATTCCAGAAGTTGTGATTTGCATATTGTGGGTATTCATGTTAATTTAAAAAGCCATTTCCTAAGGGAATGCACGTGTGCTGCTGTATTATGGCTAGGATGGCAACAGAACCCCAAGGACCTCTACAACCTGCCTTACAGGGAGCTAGTAAGGGAGCAGCACCACAGTATCAAGCAGTAGGTGAAGGAAGCGGAGAAACAAGTGTGGGTATGAAGATTGATGGTGGGGAAATGGGAGTAGGGTGATAGTTTGATTGTTGAGGTTTCATTCAAGGTGGCATGGAGCAGTTGTAGAGTCAGGGGAGGGGGAATTCCTAATCTGTGGTAGGAAAACAGTTGTTAATGGCTCAGGAGACAGCCAGGCAAATGGTTTCAGCAGTTGTCAAGCCAGCTTGTTGTTTCCCCTCATCTACCATCCAAATAAGCTATTTGCAAAGGGTGGAGGTGATAGGAGTAGTGGTGGTACAGAACTGAACATGGCTTCCATCATTAAATGTAAAGGAACGACATACAGGAAATTCAGCAGCATTGCTAATCAGGTGCATAACTGAGGGAAAGCATTGGCATACATTTTTCCTTTGCAGGTGCTATTTGAGTAGTAAACCCAGAAAATTGCCCGATAGCTCCATCTAAAGAGTTAACATCTGCACTGGTGGATGGGCCAAATAACTACCTCCTTTGCAGTAATTTATGAGAATCTATACATCCACTGAAAATTCATGGGACAAATGTAGCGTTTATTCTTAACAAAACTTTTAACTTAACCTGTCACATTTTTGCTATTAGAGCTACAAATGATTGAGAATTTGATACAACCTGCATTGTGTGTTTGCTGGGGGTGAACAGCAGACCAAACAAAATGTCCTAAATTAGACTAATAACATTATTTTACTAATTAGCAAAATTTAGTCCATTTTGAATACCTTGGTTTTAGATTTAAGTTGTCCCATGACGAGTATTAATGAGACTGATCCCTATCGTCAGAAATCTCAGTTAGGAGGAAAGATTAAAGAAACTTAGGGGGGAAAACTGGCTCGTGCCCCCTTTGGCTCTTAGCACCCCCGTGCCCGAAATTCAGTGCTAGCGCCCCAAGCAGGAGGCTGGGTGCTACTGGAAGCGCCCCCCCTCCCTCTTGGGGGCGCTCCCATGGAATATCGTGGCGCTACGTTCAGCAGCGCCATGCATGCCGGCACATAGCGCCGCGGTACCACAGGCCACCCTCCCCTGATTAAAGGGGAAGTGCCTAGCACAGCGTGCACCGGGGCCCTACTGGGCCACCAGGGAGCGGGGTGCTGGCAAAAGAGCCCAGCACTCGAGAGGACTGACTCTGGCCGGCACCCTGCAGGAGGAGGCCAGAGGGGGCAGATGTTGGCAGGCGGCCCAAAACAAAAATGGCCGCCTGGCATCTGCCCTTTAATTATCACCGCCCTGGCCACAAGAACGCCCCCCTGACCCTGTCGGACATGGTGTCCAGCGGTAGGTCAGGGGGCGCGAGCCAAGTTTGCGGCCGGGGCGCCGGTGGGCGCTGTGCATGGCGATGACGTCATTGCCGGAGGCGCAGCGCCGTGGGGCGCTACTGGCTACTGCCGTCGCTAACCTCCCGCTGAATTTCACGGGAGGCGTGAGCAGCGCTGCGCCCAGGCGCTAGTTGATTTGCACCCAGTTAGCACCCGAGGCGCTAATGGGAGGCACAAAGCAACCGAATTTTTCCCCCTTGGTATTTCAGCCTAGAGAGGAGGCAAATTTGTGGTTGACCTTAAAGTATATAAAATAGTGAAAGGTAAATCTGGAGCAGTACAAATTAAAAAGCAACAGTAGGACACAACGCAGCATAGGTCCAAACTAGAAAAGGCAAATTCAGTACTGATTTCAGGAAGTTCTTCAGAAAGTGAACAGTGTATGGAATGGACTACTGGGCAGTGGTGAAAATACTGTAAAATCATTTAAGAAACAATTGGTTGCTATGATGGAAGAGGGAGAAACTGGGCATTCTTTCTTGATGGGTCTAAGATAGGCTGAATGGCCTTTCTCATCTATACCTGATAACTTGTGAACTATTTGCATCACCACATGGTTGTTCCCATCTGTCACAGCTAGAGTGATGCTTTTGAAATACTAAGCGAAGGAAAGAAAATATTAAATTCCCTGGCATTCTGCATCCAATTGTCTAGTAGTTTATTGATGGGTTTCTGTATTTTATGAAGATACAATGGAGAAAGAGGAATGCATCTTATTGCCTGAATATCTGCTAATTTATCAATCAGCAAATTTACTGATTGGGCCAAAAAAAAGCCTTTGCACTTGATGCTAGTTTGTGCACCAGATTTTATATCCGTTATCAAACAATTAAAAAACAAGCCAAAAAACTTGGTTTCAATCTGGCATTGCTGATAAGCTGTTTCATTATGAGAAAATCATAAATATCTGCAGCACAAAGATTGATTTCTGTAGTAGAAATGCCTTGCAACCGTGCAATATAAATGAAAATGTCAGAGGTCAAGCTCAAAACCCAGCATCTCCAGAAATAATTCATATTCTGTAAAGAATAACTAAAAAAAACAGTTTTTAGGCTGAGTGTCATGGCCATGCTCATATCAAAACATGGCATTTTGTTCAGTATAAAATACTCTGAGGAAAGATTCAAGTTTCCATAGCAGCAGGATTTACTGATGTACGTGGATACTGGCCAGACCTTTTCCCCCCTCCTATCCCCTAGCTCCTGCCTAAAAGAATAATCACTTCCTATAGTTCAAAAAAACAGGCACTGCATCTCATTTCCAAGTAGCATTGCTCATGCTGTTCTGATTGATTTGTGCACTAGGTCATTTTGGTATTGATCTCGGCTCAACCAGCTAAAGAATATCAGATTTTCTGAAATGATTGCACTGTTTATTATGCAATATAGTCAGACAAGGAAACATCACTGCATAAAGTCTCAAAGATTTGCATTTACATGCAGCAGCCAAAAGGCATTTTATTTCACCTTTAATTAATACTTAAAATTAACTAGAGGCATTATTCAATTATAACAAATTACGTAAATTCAAATAGAAATGATCAAACTCACCCTTTTACATATTTAGGCAAGACAAGTAATCAGCGCAGGAAAGTTTTAAATTTACATGTTAAATTCTTGCAAGAAATAAATTGTTACAGGAACAATTCAGACTATTTGGAATGGCTCCACCCATTCAAGCAGCCATAATGTGTGTAATATTAATATTTTTTGAAACATTTCATAGATGTTTTGAAACTGTTGAAAAACATTCTAACCAGCACTACATTGGATTCCATCTCCCTATTGGATAATCCCCAGACAATTTATCTCTAATCGCTATTGTTAGACTATTTTAATTAGTTATAACTTTTATCTGGATTCTTTTTGGCTCTTAAAAATTGTCTGATTATGTTGCAAGATGTTAAAGTTCTTTAAATGGAAAATAAATTTGGTTTCAAGAACAATTTAAATTGTGCCAAATAATATTGCATTGCTTATGCTTCAGTAAACATGAGGCAAATGTGATAAATATTACTTGTACCTATAGAATTACTAGAAAATACAGCACAAACAGGCCATTCGGCCCAACTAGTCTGTGCTGGTGTCTATACTCCACTCGAGTCTCCTCCCATTCCATCTACCTCATCTCAGCCTTTCAGCATATTTTTCTATTCCTTTTTCTCTCGTCTAGTTTTCTTTTGAAAGCATCTAAACTATTTGCCTCAACCACTTCCTGTGGTAGCAAGTTCCACATTCTAACCACTCCCTGAGTAAAGAAATGTCCCTTTATTTCCCTATTGGATTTATTAGAAACTGTGTCTTATTTCTGGTCCCTAGTTTTGGATTCTCCCACAAGTGGAACATTCTCTCCACATCTACCCTCTCCAACCCATTCATATTTTTAAAGACCTCTATCAGGTCACTTTTTTTCTAAAGAAAAAAGCCCCAACCTGGTCATTCTTTCCCGATAGCTATAATCTCTCAGTTCTGGTATCATTCTTGTAAAGCTTTTTTGCACTCTGACCTTTTTATAGTATGGAGACCAGAACTCTGCATAGTACTCCATGTGTGGCCTGACCAGGGTCCTACACAAGTTTAATATAACTTCATTACTTTTGAATTCTATAGGCCTAGAAATAAATCCCAATGCTTTGTTAGCATTTTTAATTGCTTTGCTGACCTGCGATGCTGCTGTTAATAGTTTGTTCACCTGTATCAATAAATCCCTTTTCTCTTCTACTCCATTCAGTTTCTTATTTTCCAAGGTGCAGGTGATGTTTCTATTTTTTCCTACCAAAGTGCATCACCTCACATTTATCTATGTTAAAGTTCATTTGCCACTTCACAGCCCACTCTGCAAGTTTCCTAATGTCTTTGTGTATTATGCTGCATTCTTCCTTGGTGTTAGCTATAATCCCCCCCCCCCCCACCACCCCCCAGTTTGGTATCATCTGCAAATTTTGATATTGAGTCACTTATTCCCAAGTCCAAATCATTAATGTAAATTATGAATAACTGTGGTCTCAGCACTGATCCTTTCTACCTTCCTCCAATTTGAATAACTACTCTTTATCCCTACTCTCTGCTTTCTTTTTTAGTCGATTTGCTATCCCTTCAGTTATTTTTCCCCTTGACTCCACATGCCCTAACCTTTGTCATGAGCCAACTGTGTAGTACCTTTATTGAGGCCTTTTGAAAATCCAAGTATATGACATCTGTATTATTTTGGTCTACTCTTTCTGTTAGATCTTCAAAGAATTCTATCGGATTAGTTAAGCATGACTACAAGGCACAAGTAAGGAGTGTGATGGAATACTCTCCACTTGTTGGAGTTGCAGTCATCCAGGCAACACTCAAGAAGCTCGACCTCTTCCACCTAGAAGGACAAGGACAGCAGGCGCATGGGAACACCGCTACCTCCAAGTCACACACCATCCTGACTTAGAAGTATATCGCCGGTCCTTCATCGTCGCTGGGTCAAAATCCTGGAACTCCCTACCTAGCAGCACTGTGTGTGAGTACCTTCACCACACAGACTGCAGCGGTTCAAGAAGGTGGCTCGCCACTACCTTCTCAAGGGCAATTAGGGATGGGCAATAAATGCTGGCCTTGCTAGCGACGCCCACATCCCATAAACTAATTTTAAAAAAGCCTTTCGGAATCTGTGCTGATTACTTTTTTTATTATTTTTTCTGTCTCTAGATGCTCTTCTATTACTGCTTTTAGTATAGATTCCAGTATTGTTCCTATCACTGACATTAAGCTGACTGGTCTATAGTTCCCAGGTTTTGTTCTATCTCCCTTTTTGTATATAGGAACAACATTAGCTGTCTGCCAGCCCTATGGCATTATCTCCTCTTGTATGGATCTCCTCCCTAGTCTCCTTGAGTGTGCATGGGTGCATACCATCTGAACCTGGCATTTTATCTTTTAAGTTTTGCTAATTTGTCAATTATTTTCTCCCTTTCTATCCCAACTGTATTAATATCCTTTTTTAAGCTTATCCTCTAGTGAAGTATCAATTCCATTATCAACTTCAGAAAAAACTGAGTTGAAGTAGTTATTCAATACTTCTGCCATCTCTCTGTCATTATCTGTAAGTTTATCTTATTCATCCCTTAGTGGCCCTATCCCTACTTTAATTTTCCTTTTGTTATGTATGTGTCGAAAGAATACTTTTATTTCTTTTTTATATTCCTTGAGAATTTGATTTTGTAATTTCTCTTTGCTCTCTCCTGATGGTTTTTAAAATGTTCTCCCAAGTTCTTTGTGTTCCTTTTTTCCTCCTCCTTTAGTATCCAAGTACTTCTATATCTTTTTCTTTAGATTAAATATTCCCTTTAGTTCTTTATTCATCCACAGCGCCCCATAATTAGCTTGCTTGTTTTTGGCTTTTAGCGGAATACATTTCTCTTGAACTTTGTTGATTACCCTTTTAAAGATTTCCCATTGTTTTTCTGTAACTTTGTTTTTCAAGATTTTCTCCCAGTTTACCTTCTTTAGTTCCACCCTCATTTCCTTATAATTTGTTCTTTTCTAATCTATTACCTTAGGGGGAGAAATTCAGTATCGGCCCGTTTGGGGCGCGATTATCGGCCGGGCGCAAAGTTTAGCGCCTGGCCCTAATTATCGCCTCCGACTGCAAACTTGGCTTTTATCGCCCCTGGAAGTGATTGGAACGCTAAATCAGGTGCTACACACCTGTCTTAAGGTGCAAAGGCTGAGGAGCGAGGCGCTACCTCAGAGCCCTGGCGAAGCTCATGTGATGTCAGCAATGGAACACAGACACACTGGCGCCAGCCAGTTCTTAAAGGGGAGGGTCGATCTTGCTCTCCATCCACACCCTGCTCATTGCAGCCTTGAATCTCGGCCTGGAGAGACCTGTACATTAAATCTGTTGGAAAGAACAATGGAGAGAACCAGGGAAAGAGCTCAGAGTGCAGCCCCCATATTCTCTTCTAAATCGATGCAAGGAAGATCAAGTCAGAAAGAACCTGCAAAGTGCTGCTCAGTATCCAAAACTCCTCAACACAGCTTTGAATATCTCCTACAGTCTCTCTCTCTCACGAGGAATGCGTGGTGCAAAAATTTCGCCAACAAAAAAAGGCAGGAAGTGGTTGCCTTTAAATAGCGCTCCCCCAGTCCCTTCCCGACTGCAAAATGCTCCCCTCAACCTGTCGTTGCTAGCGGCAGGTGATAAGACAGGGGGCGCCACTCAATATCCGGTCCGGGGCGTTGCACTCTCGACTGACGTCACGATCTGCCGGTGCAGGAGATTGTGGCGGTAGTGTTTAGCGCCGCCGCAAAATGTCTAGTTAAGTTCGTGAGCGGCGCAAACATCGTCGTGCACAGGTGCTAACGGGAGGTGCATACCAACCGAATTTTTCCCCCTTAGTCTTTCTCGTACTTGTATCACTCTCGATCCTACTCTTGTATCTTACTATGTTGTGATCACTACTGCTAAGATGCTCTCCTACTTTTGCTTCTCCTATCTGTTCTGGTTCATGACCCATTATAAGATCCAGCAGTGATTCTTTTCTTGTTGGATTTCTTGCGTACTGAGTGAAAAGGGAGTCCTGTATACACTGTAAAAACTTGATTCCCTTTTCTCCTGTCTCTACTTCTTCCTGACAGTTTATTTGGGGGTAGTTGAAATCTCCCATGATTATTATTCTATGCCTGCAACTCACTTTAGATTTGCCTACAAATTTCTTCCTCCAATTCCCTTCCACTATTTGGTGGTCTACACCATACCCCTATTAGGGTGATTGATCCCTTCTTATCTTTTAACTCAACCCATATGGATTCTGTATCTATCTTACTGCTATTTTTTCCTACTGCCATTATGTTTTCTTTAACTAGTACAGCTACTCCACCTCCCCTCCCTAAATGTGTTATATATAATTATTTGAAATAAATTTCCAAGACGTCTTTGTTTCAGGAACATTGGGACAGATAGGTTAGCAACAGAAGTAAAGCGCTTATTTTCTTGAGGGCAAAGGTGCTCTATGTGGTTTGTGACACTTCTTCCTTTTAAAGTTTTAGTTTATGCACAAACATTTAGTGGTGTTTATCAACTTGAGTCAAGAGCAAGCATGCAACAAAATAAATAAATGCAAATAAAATTAATTTATACTTAAACCTCCTTTGAAGGTAATCTGGTTTGTTATATTTATTTATTCTATTTATACAGAATATTTAATTTGCACCAAAAATTGCAGTACCATTATTACTAATGTATGACGTCTATTGGGCCTACTACATTTGAAGATTAGGAGCATAGGCCCATATTTGTGAGGGTGAAACATTCATGGGTCTCTATTAGTTTGACCCTTGGCTGAAAAAAATTACATTTTCAGTATCCGAAAGATTCTAATACCTGCTATTTTGTTGTTGATCTGCACCAAACTAGGTTGTAATATTCCATTCTTTTTATTTCCATTGTGTAAGTTAATAAGTCTCATTTTGCAGCAATGCTATCTCTCACATCACTGGACAGCAACAGAATGTAAAACGTACATTTGTGAACGGATATGAAAAATATCTGCCCACATTTCTTTTCTCCATTAATATATTGCAAGGAATAAGTTCCAAAGTAATAGGACATCTATTGCAATAAACATATTAGCGTAGAAACTGGACAGTGACACAAAACCAAGTGTCATTCTGGCAGCGATGGTGTGCCAAACTTGAGGCCTGAGAACCGACCCACGTTCTTCCTCGGGCTTTCATCATAATTCTGGTGAACTATGAGCACCAATCGGCTGCCCCAATGCAGCTTGCTGGTTGGGGCCTAACCAATTTTGGCTGGTCCCAAGGCCCACAGGTAAGTCCGTGGTGAGGGGCGGTGGAGGGGAGGGGCATAGGCTGGCAGCAGTCTGCAGTTGCTAATCAATTTACCAGTGCCTCGAATGCCTGTGCCGATCGGACGCAGGCTTCTGCTCTGCTAAATTGGTTAAACAAGGTTGAATTTATGCCTCATTATGTCATTTTAGATTATGCTAAGGAGTAAAGTGTGATCAAAATTTCTAATATGAATCATGTGTGTGAAACGTCGCAATGCATTTACCATAAAGAAAATACTTTAAGCCTCAATGATTACAACAGTGAAAATTGTTTCAAATAATTAGATTTTGTAAAATAGGAAATACTTTAATAGTCAAAAAGAATATGGATCAAAGTTAGAACTAACTAAAATAGACGAACAGCAGCGATTGGGAGCAAAAGTGGCATTAAAATGGTAAACTGCAGTAGTTAATTTTAGCACAGTTCTCCGCAGTTCCTGTAGCATATTTCAATTCATTTGTATTGATGCAAAGTAGTGATACATTTATCAAATGTGAGAACTGTTCATTGCCTAGATCACAAAATGGAGCAGAAAGTATCAGCTAATCAATTCACACAACTTGGAATAATTACATATTGATTTCTTTCTAAATTCAAGAATCACAAGTATTCTCTTGTAGCCAACCTCAGTCTAGCATCTATTGAATGTGATATGGGGTAAAAAAAATTAAAGGCATTTTAATTTTAGTAATATTGACTAAACTTACAATTTAGTTTTCAAAAAGGAAAGTTTGTAAGATATCAATAGCATTAAATATACTCTTGGCATTAAACCAAAACTAAATTAATATCTCACAACATACTGTAACATGCCAACCAATAGCTTAGTTGGGCAACACGGTGGCATAGTGGTTAGCACTGGTGCCTCACAGCGCCAGAGACCCGGGTTCGAATCTGACCTCGGGTGACTGTCTGTGTGGAGTTTGCACATTCTCCCCGTGTCTGCGTGGGTTTCCTCCGGGTGCTCCGGTTTCCTCCCACAGTCCAAAAATGTGTGGGTTAGGTTGATTTGGCTATGATAAATTGACCCTTAGTGTAAGGGGGGATTAAATATGTGGGGTTATGGGGATAGGATGGGATATGTTAGGGGGAATTAAATACGTGGGGTTACGGGGGTAGGGTGGGATATGTGTACTGTGGGGATTAAAGCAGGGACAGGGTACTGGATTTGGATGATCAGCCATGATCGTATTGAATGGCGGAGCAGGCTCGACGGGCCGAATGGCCTACTCCTGCTCCTAGATTCTATGTTTCTATGTTTCAGCAAATAAAAGCCTTTGCCTAACTTTATTTGAATCATTAGAAACATTAGCCAGGCACATAACATGAAAATAGTAGTATAACTTGAGAACCCCTAAACTGACCTCCAAGTGCACTAAAGCTGATGGAAGACCACTTCGAATCATAGAAATTTACAGCACAGAAGGAAGCCATTCGGCCCATTGTGTCTGTGCCGGCCAAAAAAAAAGCTATCCAGTCGAATCCCACTTTCCAGCTCTTGGTCCGTAGCCCTGTAGGTTACGGCACTTCAAGTGCATATCCAAGTACTTTTTAAATGCGTTGAGGGTTTCTGCCTCTACCACCCTTTCAGGCAGTGTGTTCCAGACCCCCACAACCCTCTAGGTGAAAAAAGTTCTCAACACCCCTCTAATCCTTCTACCAATTACTTTAAATCCCTGGGTATTGACCCCTCTGTTAAGGGAAATAGGTCCTTCCTATCCACTCTATCTAGGCCCCTCATAATTTTATACACCTCAATTAAGTCTCCCCTCAGCCTCCTCTGTTCCAAAGAAAACAACCCCAGCCTATCCAATCTTTCCTCATAGCCAAAATTCTCCAGTCCTGGCAACATCCTCGTAAATCTCCTCTGTACCCTCTAGTGCAATCACTTTTAAGAGTAGATCTCACTCTGATATGAGTTTACACTGGATGCACTAGAACTGCAGCTTGGTGCAAAACTGCACGGAACAAAAGTATTGTAATAGATTGGGCCTCCTGGAACATTGAAAAGATCAATTCTTTTTAATGTTAGGAGAAAGTGGGCATATCCGCCTGCTGTTGCCTAACATTGAAAATTAGTCACCAGGGCAGCTGAGCCCTCTGTATATGCTCAAGCACGCATGTGGAGTGCTCCTTTGTCAGTGACATCAGTGTGACTTGTTTGAGCATCACACTCCAGAGATACCCATCTGAGAATGGCAGCTGCAGTATAACTGCTGCTTAAGTTGTAATTATGACTACGTTGCATTTATTAAATTAATTTTTATGTAAAGAAGTGAAAAGAAGAAATGGGAACCGGAACTGAAACAGGAACTATTAGTGATATCATCAAAGTGTGGGTTACACATTAACAAGCACTGTACAGTGTAACTTATAAGGGCACAGGAATGCACATGACATGACAGACCATTGTATCTGGCCAGACCCATTGGCCCTGATATTTACGGGACGGGGGCGGGGGGCGGCCAGAAACGGCCGGGGGACGCAGAGGACCTGCCGAATTTAATGATTTGATGGGTGGGAAGAAAGGGAGGGAGGAAGACCGGAGATTGGGGCTTGTGGAAGGGGGAAGTCGGCCGTGATTGCGGCAAGGAGGGAGCGAGAGATCGGGGCTACTGGTGGGGGCAATTGTGGAGGTCGGCGATCACAGCAAGGTGGAGAGAGAGGCTGCAATCGGCAGGGGGAAGGCCAAATGCATCCTCGGGCGACAGGGGGAGTACTTGAGCTGCCAGCTCCCACCTCCTTTTCACTGCCAGGCTTCGCAAGGTGCCCCGCCCCTCCACAGCGGGACACTCGCACTCTACCCTCTTCCATAAGTGTTAGGGATGCGTTCCCTGTTTTTTCACTTAACTCCCTCCCCCCACCCCCCAAACCCTCTGCCGCCTGTCGTGGGGTTTTAATATTGAGGCCATTGTGCATAGGAAATATCATATTCCATAATACACGTCTCAATCAGATTTTTACACTTACCCAACTCTTTTGAATTTGCCGTTACAATCAGCTCCCACTGCCTCCCTTAACAATCCATTCCATATATTCACCACCTTTTGCTTTAAGCAGTTAGGTCTAAACTGTGTTTACATTCTCCATCTTTGAAGGATGAGGCTATGATAGAATCTGTGACAATATTAAACATATTTATGTTCATCTTGTTTATACCCTTCAGAATCTTAAATACTTAAATGAGATCAACCTTGAGCCTTCTCTTCTCCAGTGTAAACATTTTGAGTTTCTTCAGCCTCTGCTCATAACTCATGCCCAATCCCAACTATCAATTTGGTTGCCCTCTCCAGTACTCCTGGTGGGAGCGAACCAGTGCTCTGTATAAATTCACAATCACTTCCAGTTTTGTGCTCCTTTCCTCTGGCTATGCAGCCCACAATCCTATTTGCTCTCTTCACTGCTGCTGCAAACTGTGCTGAGGGCTTCGGCAATCTGTCCACCAGTACCTCCAAATCCCTCCCCTATGTTTTGCCCTGTGGAATAATGCCATTTAGTTTATATTGTTACTGTTCAATCATCCTTTCCAAATCTCACAACCGTGCATGCTTCCACATTAAATGACATCTGCCACTCATCAGCCCAACTCATGGAGTAAAGGTGTATTTAAACTAGACTTTAGCTTCACAAGTGATGCAAAAGTTGCAGTATGATTCCAGAGTCAGGGTCTGACCTGACTTTCAAGAGGAATAGAGTGAGACCGAGCCCCAGAAAATGCCTTCTCACACCACTTGGATTTGATAGTGCATGGAACATAACTCCAGGGCAGCGTCAAACCAGGTTGACAATGTGCTCAGATTGGACCTCCTGGTCACTTTGTTAAATGTACCCAGAGCTTATTTAAGTGCAATGTGAGAGTGGATGCCTCCACCTGCATTTTCATTATATTTAAATTTTAATGGCTGGGAGCAGAAATTCTGAATTGCAGCAAGCCAGGATAAATAAGGTACTGCCGGCTGTGAATGGATATTAAACCTATTAATCTGAGAATTTTTCTACATTATAACAGTGACTACACTTGAAAAGTACTTCATTGGCTTTTGGGCATCCTGAAGTTGTGAAAGGTGTAATATTAATGCAAGTTCTTTCTGTGTACAATCGAGCTTCTTTGCCATTGTGCAAGACCAGCACCAGTGTCAGCGGTTCCTGAACCACAGGTCTTATGCTACTAGCTGCAAGCCGAATATATAACTGGTGGGACTTGCTAAGACTGGCAGCGCTGAAGACTCGCTACAAATAAGTCACCCTGTCAGCTGGTCTTAGTAAGTCCAAGCTGTTTTACATTTGGCCTGCAGCGGCTGTGCATGACACTGACCTTCAGGAGCTGGTGGCACTAGTGCAGGTCCTACGCAATGTAAAACCAGCTTAAATTGCACGTTGACAGTGCTCTAAACTCATTGGCACAAATAATATCAGTCACCTGTGGGCATGTTATTTCTGATAAAACCAATAACCTAGAAAACATAATTAATGTGCACAGGTAAATTGGAAACAGACAATCAAGGTCTGAGGCGGAATGCAATTGTACTGTGTGGATATAACTGAAGCAACAACTTTATTGCACAGCCACACACTACGAATTCCTCGATTCAAGATTGTGTCATTGTTCCCTCAAAGACAAAAAAATCAAAGTACGAAGAAAGCAATCTCTCTGCTATCAAGTTCCACGAATAGATTTGGGTTATTTACAGTAAAAGCAGCAAATGACCTTTTATAAATTATATTTAATAATGGTCTCTACGGTTCATTTAAAATGCTCAGTACTATTTGGGGGTGCAATTTGTTTTGGAGTGCGGCAATTGCAAGGTTTCAAATTGCTGATCTAACTCCCTAAGATCAATCAAGTGCATCAATAAAAACTAACGTTAACCGCATGTAAATCTACAAAAATTACATGTATAATTGTCGCACAGTATTCTATGCCACATTTTAATAATGCTGTCTGGAGGACGAAACTGCAAACCTTTACTAATCAGAACAAAACATCATTTGCATATACTAGAAAATTGAGTATCAACAGCGTTCCACTGCACCTGCCGAGATACAAACAGAAGTCTGATTTTGGAATGGGTCCAAGTTCTAGGCAGTGAAGCAGCACACCGTGTTAAAAATATCTTCTTTTCCTCCTATGCCATCTGCCACTATTAGCCCAGTCAGTCCAGATATAATGAAATTGTAACAATTCCACATTGTTAGCATGTCCTTAAAAAAGCACAATAAAACTCAACTCAGTAAATACTGTGGATAGAGAATACAGGCTTACATAGTGATTACTCAATTGGAACTGGTGTAATATGATCTTTTTCAGAGCAATTGCCCCACTAGATTATACATACATACATACGAGTCGGTTTGGGTTAATGGTTGTGATAAAAATCACAATACAGTGGCTTACTTATACTATGAAAATGCTGAGAAATGTCATGCTAACATATCAGAAGGGAGTGTTTAGGTAGGTTCTGTTCAGGATATAAGTCATGGTCTTGCAGATAAGACATGATTGTTTGGAAATAGTTCAATGGAAAAACAAACCTCAGAGGGCGTTCGGATAATGATAGTAAAAGCATTTGCATCATGTTTGCGGACTACTTGATAAGCTAACCTGCCACTTAATTTGAGAAAAGTGCCTACTAGACTACTGAAAGGAAAAGCTGCAATACACCCACCCCTATCAACTGATGAGTAAACTATGGCTGTGGAGAAACCTAGCAATTTGAACAACTATTATCTTGCCAACAAAAGGTAGCTGCATGGAAGATACAAATCATGCAAACTGGAAATATTTAAAAGGTCTTTCAACTAAAGTTTGGGGGGGGGGGGGTGGGAATGGAAAGAGACCCTAAGAAGATTCAGTATGGTCAGCTTGACTAAAAAATGGCAAATTTGAAACTACCAATCAAACTTCCAAGATGGCAATAATAATTTTAACAAACAGTAAGGGGGAAAAATTCGTTTGGTTAGCGCCTCCCAGGGGCGCTAGCAACTTAGCGCCCGAGCGCGGCGATTCTAGCGCCACTCACGAAATTGACCTGTCATTTTGCGGCAGCGCTAAACACTACCGCCACGATCTCCTGCGCCCGCAGATCGTGACATCATTCAAGTGTGCAACGTCCGGGTAGCGCCCCCGACCGGAAATTGAGTCTGCCTTAAAGGTGTGCGCTTCCTGATTTTTCTTGTCGTCACAATTTTTGGTACACGCAGGGTGAGAGGGAGAGACACGTCTGGAGAGATTTAACGCTGTCCTAAGGAGTTTTGTCCTCCACTTTTGAGGTTCCTAAGCGCCGAGCTCATTCCCTGGGCCTATCCATTAGCGCTTCCAACACAATTGCTTTAGAGGTCACTCAAGGCCGAGATTCAAGGCTGCAATGAGCAGGGTGTGGCTGGCCAGCAAGATGGCCCCTCCCCTTTAAGAACTGGACGGCGTCAGTCTGTCTGGCTTCCATGGTAACTGACATCGCCTGAGCTTCGGTAGCGTTCTGAGATAGCGCCTCGCTCCCCGATGTTAGTGCCTTGAGAGGTGTGTAGCGCTTGATTTAGCGCTCAAATCACCTCCAGGGGTGATAGAGGCGAATGTTGTAGTCGGAGGTGATAATTAGCGCCGACTGCTAAACTTTGTGCCCGACCGATATTAGCGCCCCAAAATGGCCGATACCCAATTTTTCCCGCTAAGAAAACTAATATCAATGGCATTTTTCAGACTTGTGATTAGAACAGAACTGCAATGTCTCCCGTTCAAAATTAAACACTAATGTTTAGAAAATTTAAGTTTGATGTCACAGAAGTGCAGTAAAAATCTTTATTCACACATATTTAAAGGGCCTCTTTTATAGAGCGAAGGTGCACCAATACTATTATTATGTTAACTTCCTTTGATTGCTTTACGCATTAGGGTGTCTTCTTCCATCACTCAGCCAGCTCTTTGGTAGCCTAACAGTCCACTCCATCAGTAACAACAACTTGTATTTATATAGCACCTTTAACACAGTGAAATGTCCCATGGGACTTCACAGGAGCATTATCAAAACAAAATTTGACACCGAGCCATATAAGATGTTAGGACAGGTGATCAAAAGCTTGGTCAAAGAGGTAGGTTATAAGGAGCGTCTTAAAGGCGGAAAGAGAGGTAGAGAGGCAGAGAGGTTTAGGGAAGAAATTCCAGAGTTTAGGGCCTTGGCAGCTGAAGGCACAGCCGCCAATGGTGGAGCGATTAAAATTGGGGATGTTCAAGAGGCCAGAATTGGCGGAGTGCAGAGATCTCGGGGGATTGTAGGGCTGGAGGAGATTACAGAGATAGGGAGGGGCGAGGCCATGGAGGGATTTTAAAACAAGGATGAGAGTTTTAAAATCGATGGTTTGCTTAACTGGGAGCCAGTGTAGGTCAGTAAGCGCAGGGGAGATGGGCGAGCAGGACTTGGTGCGAGTTAGGACTCGGGCGGTAGAGTTTTGGATGAGCTCAAGTTTGTGGAGGATGGAAGATGGGAGGCCGGCCAGGAGTGCGTTCGAAGAGTCAAGTCTCGAGGCATGGATGAGGGTTTCGACAGCAGATAAGCGGAGGCAAGGGCGGAGATGGGCGATGTTACGGAGGTGGAAATGGACGGTCTTCGTGATGGTGCGAATATGAGCTAGGAACCTCAACGCATGATGAAATCTAACACCAAGGCTGCAAACAGATTTGGTCAGCCTCAATCAGTTGCCAGGGAGAGGGATGGAATCGGTAACAAGGAAACCGAGTTTGTGGCATGGATCGAAGACAATGGCTTCATTTTCCTGATATTTATTGGAAGAAATTTCTGCTCCTCCAGTGCTGGACAGCATCGAGACAGTAGAGGGTTGGAGAGAGGTAGAGCTGGGTATCATCAGCCGACTTGTGAAAACTCACGCTGTGTCATCGGATGATGTCACCAAGGGGCAGCATGTAGATGAGAAATAGGAGGGAGCCAAGGACAGATCCTTGGGGGACACCAGAGGTGACCGTGCAGGATCGGGAAGAGAAGTCATTGCAGGAGATTCTATGGTTACGGCTGGAAATATAGGAATGAAACCAGGAGAATGCCATCCCATCCAGCTGGATGACGGAGGAGAGGCGTTGGAGCAGAATTATGTGGTCAACTGGGTCGAGAAGGACAAGGAGGGATAGTTTACCTTTGTCACAGTCAATTAGGATGTCATTTGTGACCTTGGCAAGAGCTGTTTCGGTACTGTGGCAGGGGTGGAAACCTGATTGGAGGGATTCAAACAAGGAGTTCTGGGAAAGATTGTCATGGATTTGGGAGGCGACAACACGTTCAAGGATTTTGGAGAGGAAAGGGGAGTTGGAGATGGGGCGGAGGGGTCAAGGGTTGGTTTTTTGAGGGGAGTGGTGATGACGGCAGATTTGAAGGAGAGGAGGACAGTATTGAGGAGAGAGAACCGTTAACAATATCAGCTAACATTGGAGCCAGGAAGAAAAGTTGGGTGGTCAGCAGTTTAGTAGGAATAGGGTTGAGAGAGCGGGAGGTCGGTCTCATTGACAAGATGAGCTTTGAGAGGGCATGAGGGTAGTTAGGAGAGAAACTAGAGAAATATGCAAATTCAGTGTTGGGGCAAGGGGGAAACTGAGAGGAAGTTAGGCTTGGTGGACTAGGGAAAGGAAGGGAAGTAGCAGAGGCAGCTGAACGGATGTTCTCGATCTTTATAACAAAAAAGTCCATGAGCTCCTCGCATTTATTGTTGGAGGTGAGGGAGGAGGAGACAGGGGAGGGTGGTTTGAGAAGACGGTTTGTGGTGGTGAACGGAAGTCAGCTGTTATCTTTGCCTTCCTGGATTATCTTGAATAGTGGGCAGTTTTAGCAATGGAGAGCAGGACCCGATAATGTTTTATGTGATCCAGCCATATCTGGTGATGGATGGTTAAACCAGTTGTCCGCCAAAGGCTAGATAGTTGGGAATTTGTAAGTGCAGTGGCAAGGGATTTGAGGCAGAGGTTTTTCCAGTGGCGGACACAGAAAGAAGTGGGGTTGGGAGGGGGAGGGGAGTATGGGTAGGGAGTATGTAAGGAAATGATCAGAGCTTGCCGTAGCAAATTATGATCCATGTATGAATGATGATCCACAATCCAGGTAGATAGAATTTTCCTTACCACCAGCTATATTACAACAGCAAGGAATAGTGTGCAACTTGTGCTTTTCAGGAGAACAGAAAAAAAGACATTGCACACAAATTGGCAAGGCCGATTTCAACGCCAAGGCAAGTTAATTCAATTCCAACTGTCTCTAACTATCATTCCCACAAGCTGATAATTTTTTGCACCCTTCCCCCACCAAATTTGCTGTACATGCTGCTAAATTCTTTCCTGTCTGTGAAACAGCAAAGCAAATTATTTATTTTCTGATCAATACAATCAAAAGTCCACTGATCATTATAAGTGAGGACAAGCAGCCGAGCATAAATGAGAAATGGATTTGGAAAGAAAGATTTGATCCATATAGTTTGAATAATGATCTGCAAAACCAAATGCCACTGTACAACTAAAAATATAATTTATAATAAAACATAAAAACTTGCAAAATATATTTCAATTTATGCATAGAAATTATCAAACCATTTTGGAAATCTCTCCAATGAATTTTACTTCCAAAGTCCTATCCTCGCTCAGGGGCTTGGGGCTTGTGTTTTTCCTTTTCTAGAGCTTCTTCCTGATAGTTTTTGGGCCACTTCACATGGGTTAGCTCAGTCCCTTTGTGACCACACTTTAACTCTGCAAAAACCTAAAGGCTACAAACAGCTGGTGGTAATCTGTATGGGATATGCAAGAAATAAGAGGTAGTTGAAAAATTCAATTGCTTCATGAAACTTATGTGGTTTCAAGGATTAATTTTGTTACCCTTTTTCCAATACCTATTTTAAATCAATTATTGTACACGGGAGTAGAAACTGTAAATCTCTCGATCTTTCTGCAGTTTGCAATTGATAAAAAGGATGTATTTTTCAACATAGGGTAGAGATAAGACACAGAGAACCAACTACAACTTGCAATTATGTAGTGTCTTTAACATAGAAAAATGTTCCAAGGTGCTTAAGGATAGTTGATAGTAGAGAAATCAAGCCACGGGTTATCTTTGCTCTCCAGGATGATCCTGGAGTAGTGGACAGTTTTGACAAGGTTGTGGACTCCTCCAGAGACACCCAAACTGCGCAGAATGCTTGGAACACACTCAAATACATGGTCCTACCAAAATGCTGTGCTACCAAACTGTGTCGAAGGTAGCCTCTGAGGTCCAATTTCATGGTCTCAGGAGTTGAAAGAGCCCTCCAGCTAGCTCACCCAGAGGTTCTGCCCCTTACCAAGCAGGTCAGAAATGGGAGAGAGCCAGCCAACCAGGTCCCTGCCATTTTCCGATGGGTTCCATTGGACTTCTGTCAGAGTTAGGACGGGAGTCCGGCAGATTCCTTGCAGATTTTTGGGGCCATTATTGGGATCAATTCAATACTATTCCAACCACTGTGATGACAATATCAAGAAAGTCTCTCCCAAGAATCCAAAACTATTGTGTAAAGAAAGAACAAACTTGAAATTATATTGGACCTTTCGCAACCTCAGGACATCCCAAAGCACTTCACAGCCAATTAAGTACTTTTCAAGTGTAGTCACTGTTGTAATATAGGGAAAGACAGCAGCCAATATGCTCATGGCAAGGTCTCACCAACAGCAATGAGATAAATGATTGGATAATCTGTTTCTTTAATGTGCTTTAGTTGAGGGATAAATGTTGGCCAGGACACTGAAAGAACTCCCCTGCTCTTCGAATAGTTCCATGGGATCTTTTCCATCTACCCAAGAGGATCACTTTAACAGGTCATCTGAAGTTGTCAGCACCTCTGAAAGTGCAGCACTCCCTTGGTACTGTACTGAAATGTCAGCATGGATTATATGCTTGGGTCTCTGGAATGGTGCTTAAGCCCATAACTGTTCAACTCAGTGGTGAGAATGCTACCACTGAGCCAAGGTTGTCTATTGTGTGGACTTACTATATCATGCATTCTGATCACTACCTGATCACACAGTGTACACATTGCAAGATAAACATTGCCAAAATCACTTGCAAACTGAAGCTGGTAACAAACACACAGAGGCATTTTTAATCCGCTGTCTAGCCTGGCATGATTGATTCTGGTAATGAATTACATAAATAATTTAGTAGCATGTATGTCTGTCCTTTAAACTTTAAACAAATGTAGTCCAATTATGATCCACTGGTAGGTCAGTCAGCAGCTGAAGAGAGTACAGACAAGGTGTCATCAGAACTGGAAGAAATTACAGATGAACAGCAATTCAACATAGGGAAAGGTGAAGGAAAAACACACACGAGGAAGTAGAATGACCTATAATTGCTTAGATGAAACACAAACGGTTAAATAGCCAACGTGATATTAACATGAGACAATAGGAAGAAGCCGACAAGACATTTAAGAGAGACAGAGAACATATGAATAGTGAGGCGGGGGGAGGAGAGGGTTAAGGCAAGTCTGAAAAGGAATTAAAGTAAAAAAAAACTACAAAATGTTGAGAGACCAATTCTAAGAGGACATTTCAGAAACTGATCTTATATGCTAGTCTCAGAAAATAAATAGCATAAGCAATGCCATGGGAGATCTGCTAGTATTGGAGTCGGAGATTGTTTCAGAACAGGGGTGTTCTGTCAATGAATTAGCACCAGAGACACTGGTGTTCAGGCTACAGCCATGAGTACAATGATGCCCTGCATATTGGGAATTCTGCCATTTGGTAGAAGTAGAAGGTTTTCTTGCTGCTAATTGCTTCCCACAGGAAAGATGATGTGATCCCTGACCCTGGAAATGGGTCAGTTACTTGCTTGATACAATTGAGACTGAAAATTGGGAGGAGGAGTGACATGAATCTCCTATGCTTACCTGGAAGGAGCTTGCATATAAAAGTTTAAAGCAGCTGTAAGCTTGACAACCATCAACATGGCATTCCAATCTGGCTGGAAGGAGGTGCAGAATTCATTGGTGGCTTCTGTTCAGAAACTAAGTTGCTGCTGGTAAGTTTCTTCGGACAGGTCCAGATAAGAGACCATGGTCCTATATACAAGTGTCAGCATCGGGATGTGATACAATCTAACCTTGCTGACATACGTTCTCTGCTCCTCCAACCCCAGAACCTGCAAATAGAGGTATGCTTATAATAATACCCACAGCTGGGGGCCAATGAGCTCTCTATCAGGACAGATGGACAAACGTCACTGACAAATGATGCAGAACAACTTTAAGTAGCTACCAGGAAAGCTCCAATAAGTTTCAATCACTCCCTTTATCCAACAAGATCAAAACAGTGCAGAAATCATCAGGTGCCTAGAGATTATAGCTAAAACATCAAGGTATCTTTAACAAAGAGCCAACCTAAAGGAACAGCCCTCCCTAGCAGTGCCCCTTTTAAATTGTTGCTCATCCAATCAGGCACTGCTCACACCTCCAGATTGCATTATGGGGAGGCCTCCTCATTTAAATAAAATGGTAGGCTCTACTGAGTCTTGCACTCTGTACACAGGCACCAAACACTTAAGAGTGCTTCATGGCTGCAATGCTTCAGACCTCCGCACCTGATAATATGGAAAGCTGGCATCCGATGTGCAGCAGCACCTTGGGTGTATGCCATTGTATTATTGGCCCCACTGTGTTTTAAACTGATGGCAGCTCAAAAACTGTTTTGTAAACATGTTCTGTGCACCAGCTGAGAACTGTACAGTAGTCAAGTCCTCACTAGAGGGAAGCTGACAATATTGCTTGAAGTTCCAAATTTAGTCAACAAATTTAATTTTCTTTAAACTGTGTCAGATAATTAGATTCTTTCTATCTTCCCTTCCAGCAATATACATTAAAGCATTGCTAATCTCAGTTGACAAAACTAAAGTGTTAAAAGTAGGGCAGAAAAAAAACTTGCTTCATATCTTATATAATACATCAACAGTTTGTCACTGAGAAATATATTAGGAGAGAATCCTACAGACTGATTGTGATTCATTTTTAAATGCATCTAGCTGCAAAGAAGAGTGACAGCCAGGGCAGTTCACCTTTTGTAGAATAGGCAGAGGTTAATTATATCTGTAAATTCTCTCCCATGATCCTTGTATTATACATTTTGCAGGAAGTGTCCGTAATGAGCCCTCTCTTTTATTGGAGCACTATTCTGTGAATGGCTATTGTGGAACAGGAGTATAAGGCTGCGGGCATTGTGCTTTTTAAGATTGAGATAGAAATTCTGAGGGTTAGCTCTGTAATACAAAGGGACATTTATGCACATTTTTTAAAATAAATTACTTTTAACAAATCAGGTTCCAAGTAATGATGTCTGCTGCTGTGGAGAGTGTTGAGGCTAATAAATATTTACTTACCTTCCTTAGCCTATCTCTAACAGGAGTCAGAGTCAGGCTTAGGAAGGTAGCTGAATATTTGATATCCATGTTCATGAGGATCTATTCCACATTAGAGTACTTTGTGTTACATAACTCTGAAATACTGCTAGATAAGGTAAAATGGGAACTCCATTGTTTTGACTGGCTGTTTGTAATAGGACCCAATCTTTATTACAAAAGCTTTATGTAAGCATGCACTTCCTGTTCATATTTCAAATTTCTGTTACACTGTAAATGTCCATCAAATGGCCCAGTACAAATTTTGGTCGTGTTTATTTCCAACACCAGATTTCGGATTGGTTACCTTGGAGGATAAGACCTGATTTCTGATTGGACAAGACATACCCAGCAGTTTCTCTGCAATCTGTAATTAGATCCTGCCTGCTGAAGTAATCAGTTACATTGCAAAGTCTAATTCGAGCCATTCTGACTGTCAGTCTCCAGTCAGAACAGAGCTCACATAGAACAGACAGGGCTCACCCTCGCGGGTTAAGACCTTTCCCCACCCCCTAAACAAGTTCCTGCCGCCCCCGCCCAACAAGTTCCTAACCTTCCTCCCACCCCCAAGTTTCTGACCTTTTCCCTCCTAAACAAGTTCCTGATCTTGACCTTCACCCCCCACTAGTTCCTGATCACCTTCCCCACCCAAGTGCCAGACCTTCTCCCCTGCCAAGTGCCTGACCTCCCACACCACCAAGTTCCTGACCTCCCAGTTCCTGACCTCCCCAGCCAAGTTCCTGACCTTCTCCCCCACCCAAGCTCCTGACCTCCCCCACCACCAAGTGCCTGACCTCCCCCACAAAGCTCCTGACCTCCCCCCCCCCACCACCCAAGCTCCTGACCACCTCCCCCACCCAAGCTCCTGACCACCTCCCCCACCCAAGCTCCTGACCACCTCCCCCACCCAAGTTCCTGACCTTCTCCCCCACCCAAGTTCCTGACCTTCTCCCCCACCCAAGTTCCTGACCACCTCCCCCACCCAAGCTCCTGACCACCTCCCCCACCCAAGTTCCTGACCACCTCCCCCACCCAAGTTCCTGACCTTCTCCCCCACCCAAGTTCCTGACCTTCTCCCCCACCCAAGCTCCTGACCACCTCCCCCACCCAAGCTCCTGACCACCTCCCCCACCCAAGCTCCTGACCTCCTCCCCCACCCAAGCTCCTGACCACCTCCCCCCACCCAAGTTCCTGACCTCCTCCCCCACCCAAGTTCCTGACCTCTCCCCCACCCAAGTTCCTGACCTCCTCCCCCACCCAAGCTCCTGACCACCTCCCCCACCCAAGCTCCTGACCTTCCCCCCGGGTTCCTGACCACCTTTCCCTCCCCCCGGGTTCCTGACCTTCTCCCCCTGCCCAAGTTCCTCCCCCCCACCCCAACCCGTGCTCCTGACCTCCCCCCAACAAGTTCCTGATCTTCCCCCCCCCCCACCCCGACCACCCACAATAGATGAGGCATTGTGTGTGGGTTGTGGATTGTTAACAGGTTTATTGGGTATGAAGTGAATAGTGACAGTGTCATGACTTCCGAATTTCGTCCAGTCCAATTATGTCACTTGCCACACGCACCGAGCTTTCCGAGAAATCAACCATGTCTAGGGGAAGGAGAGGGAGAATGTGGTGCAGGTGCAAAGGATGTGGGGTTGGACGTACATGATCCGTTTTAACATCTGGATCACGTTCTTGCTCTCATTCCCCCTCCCACCCCTTTTAGACCTGGATCACGTTCTTCCCCCATCCCCACTGTGCTCTCCGTGCTCCTTAACCCCCTCCTCCCCGAGATCTTGAACCTCTCTCTCCCCGCACCACCCCCCCCATCCCGAGTTCCTCTCCCCTCCAATCCTTTCTCTTCCCCCTTCGATCCTCTCGCTCCCTTCAATCCTCTTTCTCTTCCCCCCCATTTCCTTTCTCTCTCCCCTTCCATTTTCTCTCTTTCTCTCTCCTATTCTATTTCCCCTCTCTCTCCCCCATTTCATTTCCTCTCTCTCTCTCTCTCTCCTTCCATTTCCTCTCACTTTTCCTTCCTACAGCCCACACCCCCCCCTCTCCCCGGCCACCAACTGATCCCCCGACCTTCTCCTTACAGAGCCGAGAAAAGCGTGGCCCACGATACAGGTCGCAACTGTTGGGTACTGCGCATGCATGGCTTCGGTAAACAGCGCGCATGCACAGAAGACCACAAAAGTGTTTGTGCAGATAATCACTCCGATAAATTTTTGTGTCACACTGTGTCTGAACTTTACTATGTGGAAGAGGGTGAAGCAATACAAATTGCATATAAATAGATGTCAAATGGCTCTGCTCACAGATTTCTAATAGCGTCGGGGAAAGACTGTCCCCATAAAAACCTGGTCTACTGCTTCCCAAGTTTCCATTTAAGCATTATGGGCATAAAGTCACAGGCTGTTATTGCCAAGAAAGGGCTTCATCTTTGACTTTTTGAATAAAAAGTTTTTTGCTGCTTCATAACTGGTAGAATGCTGATAATCTTGTAACTTAGGCAGTGTTCAGTATTGTAAACACTTTTTTCATATGGCTTATTCGGAGATTGACAAGGGGAAACAACCACAAGCCTTTGACAAATGCTGAGGAAATTTGCCTGGCCCCCTTCCTGAGCTACTAATAACTGTTGCCTTATCACAGACTATGAATACTGCCTCCCTTGATAATGCAACTACTCCACACCACCTTAAACATAAAGAGAAACCCCACAGTCACACCAGTACCGTCCTCCTATTGCTGCCCCATCATGCTTCACACCCACATTGGTTTCCCCGTTCCTTCACCTACTGGTTGTAGCCATGGTACTGTTCTTATACCAGCTCCCTCCAAGATAGGCTGCAAGGGGAGACCAGAGTGCTGCTGCTATCCCAGCCATAGCATAGCAGCATTCACACATTCCCACAAAAGGATTGTACACTGAAGTTAATAAGACCACAGCAAAGCAAATTACTGCTTCTGGCTGGCTAAAATGGATTTCAGAACTCTCCAAAATTTACCAGCTGCTAATTGTTTGAAAATACCTATGGGGTAAAAATTGGGTAGCGTAGCACCCCGAAAAATTTAGCACCCCTGCGGTTGATTTTCCCAGGTAGCGCCCCAAGAGGGAGGAGGGGCGCTACTGGAAGGGTCCCGCGTTCCTCTTGGGGCGCTGCGAGCCAATATCGCGGCGGCGCTGCGGCATGTCACACGGCGGTACTGCAGGCCTTCTTCCCCTTATTAAAGGAGAGGGGCCTGGCGCAGCGTGTCCCGGCGCCCAGCTGGGCCACCAGGGATCGGGAGTGCCGGCAAACGAGCCCGGCACTTGGAGTGCCGGGCTCACGGAGAGCAGCCGGCACTCCGCGGGGGGGCTTCACGGGGGCCGGGGACAGCAACAGGGGGGCAAGTGTTGGCAGGCGGCCAGCAACAGAAATGGCCGCCCGCCACCTCCCCTTTAACTAGCGCCGCGCCGGCTGCAGGTAGGCCCCCCTGACCCCGGCAGACATAGTGTCCGGCAGTAAGTCGAGGGGTGCCACCCAATATTACAGTTGGGGCGCTGCGCACGGCAATGATGTCATCAGCGACGGTGCAGCGCTGCGCGGCGCTAACGGTTAGTGGTGCCGCGCCCAGGCGCTAGTTGATTTGCGCCCCGTTAGTGCCAACGGGAGGCGCAAATCAACCGACTTTAAGGTTGCTTTTGCTGTTAGGACCCAGGAAACCCACCGACCTCCTGTTTCCTTCCAGTGTGCACCCCAGGGGTGGCGGGGGGGGGGGGGGGAGTGGTGGGTGGGGGTTAGGGAAGGGTGGGAGGAGGGGTGGGGGTGGAAGGGTGAGGGGATAAGTGGGGAGGGAGGGGGAGGGGTGCAGTGGGGGGGGGGGAGGAGGGGGGAGGGAGGGTTGGTTTAGTGGGCAACGGATAGGAGGAGAAAGCAGCAAAGGCAGATGAACACATGAGTCTCTATCTTGGAGATAAAGAAACTCATGAATTCCTTGCACTTGTTGGAGGTGGGGTGGGGGAGGGAGGTGGGGTGGGGTGGGGGAGGGAGGGGGGGTGAAGAGGGGATTCGGTGGGGGGGTGTGGAGAGGGGGGATGTAGAGGGGGAGACATGGGGGGGAGATGGAGAGAGGGAGGGGGAGAGGAGGGAGGAAGGGTAGGGGGGGAAGGGTAGAGGGGGGGAGGGGTAGAGGGGGAGAGGAGGAGAAAGGGAGGGGGGAAGGGGGAGAGGAGGTGAAAGGGGGAGGGGGGAAGGGGAGAGGAGAAAGGGGAAGAGGAGAGAGGGGGAAGAGGGAAGGGGAGAAGGGGGAAGGGGGAGAAGGGGGGAAGGGGAGAGGGGGGGAAGGGGAGAGGGAGGGAAGGGGAGAGGGAGGGAAGGGGGAGAGGGAGGGAAGGGGGGAGAGGGAGGGAAGGGGGGAGAGGGGGGGGAAGGGGAGAGGGGGGGGAAGGGGAGAGGAGGAGAAGGGGTAGGAGGAAGGCAACACGCACAGTGAAAGGGACTGGTAAACACATTTAGTGGGGAGGAGAGCTGTTTCAACCCATCCAGCAATTTTTATAAGTGATGTAGGAGTTTACCAGAACCATATACAGTTCTACAAAGCATCCTTGTATTTATCATAATGAATTATACTGACACTTACAGTACTGCAACCACTAATTTTAGTCCATTAGCTTAAGGATGCCAATCGTGCTTTGGGTTGAAGCAGTTTATTTCTATTTCACATATTGTTCAAGGGTACCTATATCTGGTGAAACATAACAAATTTCACAGCTTCCTGCACAGTAACCTTTGTAAATGAATCAAATGTAGTGGTGAATTCAGAATATTCTCCGTTGCTGATGCAGGTAAATTCTGTGCCATCATGATGGCCTGGAATTTGCAGTCAGCGGCGGAACAAAAGCGTTCGCCGCTGGCCCCGAAGTACACTTCTCACAAGGATCTCACGATCCCTGTATCGAGAACGTCAGGATTTCCGACATTCAATTCAAATCAACGAAGTACAGTGGGGATCCCCTTGTGCGAACTGCTGTGACGGCAACAAGCTGTTGGAGCAGCCAATCAAAACACAGAATTCTCACAGACAGCAAACAAGGAAGTGAGTAAGCCCTTAAAATTAAAACTTTAAAAAAATGTTAGAGAGAGCAAAAGCAAAGATTGGCTCTCACATGGGGAAAAGGCAAACCTGAAATAATGATGGACAAACTTAAGAAACCATTTAAAAATGTTTTTGAAAAGTTTCTTTAAAATGTTAATTTTTATTTAAATGGACAAATTTCACACAGGACAAAATTAAAATTAGTTTTCCAGACCTTTCACATTTGTTTAGCAGTAATAACACTGTCAAAACCCCAGTTAGATCTAATCCCTTTGGGACTAACTTTCAGGGGGAATTTAACAGTGTATTTACTGCGGAAGAACCAACGTTTCTGTCAGTTTCTGATTTCGGTGATTACACAGATTGGCGGCTCGGGGGTGGGGGGTGGGTGGTGGTGGGCACAGCGCAGCCTGTTTCGGAGCTGTCATTAACAGACCGCAACTTCAGGATTTCCACATGCGCCTGCGCCAAGTCTTGAAGTTGCGGTCAGTTTCAAAGGCGGAATGATGGCTAATGCTGCCAATTCGCCATCACCCTGACCACAAATTCCGGGCCAATATTTTTTTCAGTCAGGCACAAAAGCATACATATTTATCATAACAAAGATATCTTCCTAAAATGGTTGACATTCCTGATAAAGTTGAATCTTCAAAACAAAAAAGAGTGCACAACATGTGAATACTTATCAAAAAAAATTTAAGATAAATAACATTTCTTTAGCCAATATTTGTCAACTTAGTAAAGATAGCCGAGGCTTGATTTTCAACATTTGATGTTACACTGCACTTCACAAACGATGCATAATTTTTTATTTTTCGCACCATTGCCGTGATTTGTGACATTTTACAAACATGTACATTATTAATATTCAAATAATTATATGAATGGCACAAACTCACATCATTCCTACCACTTAATGTGCCGATTTCAATATAGATGCTAAAATAAAATCACAAATTGAAGCTGAAAACCTTTACATTTTCTGCTTAATATCTGCAATTTAAAGGAATGGTTTTATTTGACTGGCACCAATTTCACCTGCAGGTTCCAACTATTACATCAGAACTGGTGCCAGTCAGACAGCTGAAGGTGAACAGGAGCTTGCAAACTAGCCTAGCACTAGAGGTTTTTTATTGTACATTTCTGAAAGTAAACTCCTCAGCAAGGTAAATATCACGATCCAATTGTACCAATGTAATTGACCTTATTTTAGTACCAAATAGCACATACAAAAGAACAAAGGAAGATTACAGCCACTTAGTATTAAACTAACTGCACCTTCAAAAAATTGATCAGGATATCAAAACATCTTTGAATTAGATACCATGGAGCTTTAAAATAAAGTAGTCATTTAAAACTTAATACTTTTCAGACAAAGGAAGATATACGGAGAATTGAACAAACCAATTTCCGATCAGCTGAAATAAAAGAAAAGCAGAGAGATGCCACAAGTCTTTTGTACTCATTTTGTAGATGAGCTAAAATAGACCAATGTCGCATTTTGCTTTTCAAATCAAGTGGTAAATAACAGTATTTCATCAATTATTCAGTGAATATCCTATAATTTGAAAATGAAACTGTTATTAAGAAGCTTTGAAGAATCTGCAGCAACAAGCATTAATTACAACCTCCAGCTGTAAATAATCCTCTTACTCTTCACACTGCATAGACTCAAAAAGCAATTATTCATATTAGATGCAGTAAAGTTTCTATCTTGATAACATCGAAACCAGAGATGAATATTTTCTCGAACAGCAATAAAACTCCAAAGACAAATCGCTATTGTGATAATTAATTATCACATTTTAGTTGAAAAAATTATCCAGGACAAATTTTAGATGAATTTGACCAAGTACAGGGGTTATTTCTAACAAATATTATATTGCTTTACAAATACAAGATATTTGCTTAGGACACTTACCTCATATTAGTTAATGCCTTGTAGGATCTGGTGCATGTTATGACTTTAATCTCTTCCAGAATTCTTGAAAAACTTGAAAGGAAAGTGGAGACTTTTCCAAAATTACAGTTACCTATCACCTTAATGCAATCCAAACACATTGAAACGGCTTCGTTAAATATATTTATATTAATTACATATATATGTAGTGCACTCACTGGCTATTGTAAATGTAGTTTTAAACAAATAGAATTTCCCTTCCCTTAATGAAAAAAAACCCACAGAAAATGCTGGAAATTCATAGCATATTAACTGACATCTGAAAGCAAAAAGTAGGTTAACGTTTCAAGTGGGACCCTTTATCAGAACTAACTTTCTTATCTTTCTCTTCACTTCCAAATACTGTGGAACTTTTGTTATTTGTTGGATAATTTTCCTTCAGGTGCAGTTTTGCAGCCTCCAACTGGGGGAGTATTTAAACTAATTTGGCTGGGGGGATGGGCACCAGAATGAAACATTAGAGAGGAGAAACAAGGTGCACAGAGGATTGGGAGAGACACATAGCACTCGAGCAAAGAATAGTTCAGAAATGGGAGGGATCAGACATGGGGCAAATGCGAAGCCGTCTAAGATGGGTTTGGAGTGCCTGTACGTAACTGCACGGAGCGTGATAAGTAAAATTGGTGAGTTGCAGGCACAAGTCGCCACATGGAATTATGATATAGTGGCAATAATGGAGACCTGGCTCAAAGAGGAGGAGGATTGGGAACTTAATGGCCCGAAAATTAGACCTAATGCGGGTGAGTACGCACTGTGTACTCTCGCGTATTAGGTCCCGAAGTGCCAGTTTCCTGCATGCACTGCGCATGCGCGGGAAACCGGCACTTCGGGTATTGCGAAGGGGGCGGTTCCTAAGTGAACCGTGTGCGCGCTACAGGTTGTGCACACGCAGCGCACTTAGTTTTTTTTTCAGGTTTGAACGCGCAGGTAAGTGTTTAAGATTTTACACATAAAGAAAGCAGGCGTAAGACCCCCTTTTAACAAGGTAAGTAGTTAATTAAGTATTATTTTAAATTTTTTTCAACAGGTTTATCTTTTTTAGAGACTTTAAAGAAAGGTAAGTTTATTTTTATAACTTTTAAAAAGAATTTAAATTTTTTCAAAAATTTAATTTTTTGTTTAAAGTGGTTAATTTATTTAACTATAGTTATTTTATTAATGTGATGGTTTTTTAAAAAATTTAATTGAGGTTTAGCTGTTCTTTTGGGGGCTTGTTGTATTCATAGTTTTGACAGCAAGTGCTGTCAAAACTATGAATGAAAGATGGTGTGCTGCCATTGGCTCTAACTGGCCCACGTGATCCCAGAGGTCGCATCGAATTAACTGCGCCTCTGGGACACGCACACACTGCGCGCCGGCACCAGGGAGAGGCCCAGGACCAGAAGTTCGTGTGGGCCAAAACCATAAAGGTAGGCGCGGAGTGCGATATCGCGGGGGATCCTTACCCCCGCGGCAACCATCGAACTCCAATTTCTGGGCCAATATTCCTGACTAACAAGGTAGTCAGGAAAGATAAGGGGGGGGGGGGGGAGACTTGGCAGTATTGTTCAAAGAAATTATTACAGCACTGGAGAGGGATGATGTAGTTGAAGGGCCAAAGACAGAGTCTACTTGGATAGAATTAAGGAAAAATAGAGGAGCTATTACGCTACTAGGTGTATACAGTAAGCCACCAAGTAGTGGGAAGGAGATAGAGGAGCAAATTTTCAGGCAAATTACAGAAAGATGCAAGAACTACAGACTATAATGGGGGATGTCAATTATCCTAATATAGACTCGGGCAGTAACAGTGGCAAAGAGGGGGAGAAATTACTGAAATGTGTTGGAGAACTTTCTTGATCAGTGTGTTTTTTCTAGCACAACGAGGAAGGAAGCCGTGCTGGATTTAGTTCTGGGGAATGAAGTGGGGCAAGTGAAGCATTTTTCAGTGGGAGAACATTTGAGGAACAGTGATCATAATATCAGGTTTACAATAGTTATGGAAAAGGACAAGGTACAATCAAGTGTAAAAATACTTGACTGGAGGAGGGTTAACTTCAATGAGTTGAAAACTGATCTGGCCCAGGTGGATTGAAATCAAAAATTGGTAGGCAAAGCATTAATTGAACTATGAGAGGCCTTCAAAGAGGAGATGGTTTGGGTACAGAATAGACACATTTCTATGAGGGGGAAAGGAAGGGCATCCAAAGCTAGAGCTCCCTGGATGACAAAAGATATAGATGTTAAAATGAAACAGAAAAAGGAGGATTATGAAAATTGTAAGGTTCTTAATACAGTAGAGAACCAAGTTGAATATAGAAAGTGCAGAGGAGATTGAAAAAAGGGAATAAGAGGGGCAAAGAATGAGTATGAGAATAGATTAGCAGCTAACATAAAAGGGAACCAAAAGTATTTTATAAACACAAATAGTAAAAGGTAGTCAAAAGAAGGGTGGGGCCGATTAGGGACCAACGGAGATCATCTTTGGATACGGGAGTTGTGCCAGAGGACTGGAGAATTGCAAATGTTACACCCTTGTTTAAAAGAGGGTGTAAGGATCAACCCAGCAACTACAGGCCAGTCAGTTTAACCTCGGTAGTAGGGGAGCTTTTAGAAACAATAATTCGGGACAAAATTAACAGTCACTTGGACAAGTGTGGATTAATTAAGGAAAGCCAGCACGGATTTGTTAAAGGCAAATCGTGTTTAACTAACTTGATTGAGTTTTTTGATGAGGTAACAGAGAGGGTTAATGAGGGCAATACGGTTAATGTGGTGTACATGGACTTCCAAAAGGCGTTTGATAAAGTGCCACATAATAGGCTTGCCAGCAAAGTTGAAGCCCATGGAATAAAAGGGACAGTGGCAGCATGGATACTAAATTGGCTAAGTGACAGGAAACAGAGAGTACAGAAGAACATAAGAAATAGGAGCAGGAGTAGGCCATTCGGCCCTTCGAGCCTGCTCCGCCATTCAATGAGATCATGGCTGATCTTCTGCCTCAATTCCATTCACCGGCCTTATCGCCATATCCCTTGGTGCCCTTACTAGTCAGAAATCTATCGATTTCTGTTTTGAATATACCCAATGACTAAGCCTTCACAGCCCTCTGGGGTAGAGAATTCCAAAGATTCACCACCCTCTGTGTGAAGAAATTTCTTCTCATCTCAGTCCTGAATGGCCTACCCTTTATCCTGAGGCTATGGCCCCTGGTTCTAGACTCCCCAGCCAAGGGAAACATTCTCCCAGCATCCACCCTATCAAGCCCTGTAATAATTTTGTATGCTTCAATGAGATCCCCTCTCATTCTTCTGAATTCAAGAGAATACAGGCCTAGTTTACTCAATCTCTTCTCATACGACAGTCCCGCCATCCCAGGAATCAATCTCGTGAACCTTCGTTGCACTCCCTCTATGGCAAGTATATCCTTCCTTAGGTAAGGAGACCAAATTTGTACACAGTACTCTAGGTGTGGTCTCACCAAGGCCCTATATAATTGGAGTAAGACTTCTTTACTCCTGTACTCAAATCCTCTTGTAATGAAGGCCAGCATACCATTTGCCTTCCTAATGGCTTGCTGCACCTACACATTCACTTTCAATGACTCATGTACAAGGACACCCAGGTCCCTTTGAGCATCTGCATTCCCCAATCTTTCACCATGTAGGAAATACTGTGCCTTTCTGTTTTTTCTACCAAAGTGGATAACTTCACATTTATCCACATTATAATCCATCTGCCATGTTCTCGCCCACTCACTGAGCCTGTCGAGATCCCCTTTAAGCCTCTTCACATCCTCTTCGCAACTGACACTGCCACCTAGCTTTGTGTCACCAGCAAATTTGGAAATGTTACATTTAGTCCCCTCATCCAAATCATTGATATAGATTGTGAATAGCTGGGGCCCAAGCACTAATCCTTGTGGTACCCCACTAGTCACAGTCTGCCATCCTGAAAAAGACCCGTTTATCCCTACTCTTTGTTTTCTGTCGGTTAACCAATTCTCAACCCATGCTAGTATATTACCCCCAATTCCATGTGCCCTAATTTTGTTCACCAACCTCTTGTGTGGGACCTTATCGAAGGCCTTCTGAAAATCCAAATACACCACATCTACCGGTTCCCCTTTGTCTACTCCGCTAGTTACATCCTCAAAGAACTCCAATAGGTTTGTCACACAGGACTTCCCTTTCATAAATCCATGTCGACTCTGCCCAATCTTACTATTAGTTTCGAAGTGCCCAGTTATTGCATCCTTTATAATAGATTCCAGCATTTTCCCAACTACTGATGTGAGGCTAACAGGTCTGTAGTTCCCCGTTTTCTCTCTCCCTCCTTTCTTAAATAGTGAGGTTACATTTGCTATCCTCCAATCTGCAGGAACCGTTCCAAAATTCTCTAGATTCTGGAAGATGACAACGAATGTGTCCACTATCCAAATGGCCACCTCTTTCAAAACCCTAGGTTGTAGGTCATCCGGTCCTTGAGATTTATCGACTTTTAGTCCCATTAATTTTGCTAGTACTGTTTTTACTAATAATAATTTCTTTAAGTTCCTCATTCTTGCCAGTAGTGGTGAACGGTTGTTTATCGGACTGGAGGAAGGTACACAGTGGTGTTCCCCAGGGGTCGCTACTAGGACCACTGCTTTTCTTGAAATATATTAATGACTTGGACTTGGATGTACAGGGCACAATTTCAAAACTTGCATTTGACACAAAACTTAAGTATAGTGAACAGCGAGGAGGATAGTCATAAATTTCAAGAGGACATAGACAGTCTGGTGGAATGGGCAGACACGCGGAGGCAGCGGACCTGAGAGGGAGCGAGAGCAGAGCCTGAGGATATAAAGAGCGCGGCAGAGCGAGACCCGAGAGCGGAGGCAGCGGACCTGAGAGGGAGCGAGAGCAGAGCCGGAGGATATAAAGAGCGCGGCAGAGCGAGACCCGAGAGCGGAGGCAGCGGACCTGAGAGGGAGCGAGATCGGAGCCTGAGGATATAAAGAGCGCGGCAGAGCGAGACTCGAGAGTGGAGGCAGCGGACCTGACAACAAAAACAAGGAGTGACGTCACAGGAAAGCAGGGAAGTGATTGGTTGGTCAGTATTTCTCTCTTAATTTAAACCAATGCCCAAGATAAAGAGCCGGGATTAAAAACTAAACGTTCCAAAAGAAGGAGCTGATTGGTGAGTATCTGGTAAGTGTTTTTACTTGGCTTTCTTAAAGTTTTTAAGTTTATTCCAGCTAGGTTAGTAAATTAGAGGTTAATTAAAGGTATGGCAGGGCAGCTCACACCCGTGGAATGCACATCCTGTGCCATGTGGGAAGTCCTGGACACCTCCCGTGGTCTGGACGACCACATGTGCGGGATGTGTGGCCAGCTACAACAGCTCGAGCACTGGGTTACGGAGCTTGAGCGGCGGCTGCAGTCACTGCTGTGCATCCGCGAGGCTGAGAGCTACGTGGATAGCACGTTTTGGGAGGTGGTCACCCCGCAGCTTAAGAGTGTGCAGGCAGAGAGGGAATGGGTGACCGTCAGACAGAAGAGGAGGACCAGGCAGGTAGTGCAGGAGTCCCCTGAGCACATCTTGCTCCCCAACCAGTATTCGGCGCTGAGTACTGGTGAGGGCGATGGTTCCTCTGGGGAGTGCAGCCAGAGCCAAGTCCACAGCACCATGGAAGGCTCAGCTGCACAGGGGGGGGCGGGGGAAGAGGAGAGGGAGAGGAATAGTGATAGGGGATTCAATAGTTAGGGGAGCAGGACAGGCGTTTCTGCGGCCGCAGACGTGACTCCAGGTTGGTATGTTGCCTCCCTGGTTCCAGGGTCAAGGATGTCACTGAACAGCTGCAGGGCATTCTGAGGGGGGAGGGTGAACAGCCAGAGGTCATGGTCCATATTGGTACCAACGACATAGTTAGGAAGATGGATGAGGTCCTGCAGGCAGAGTTTAGGGAGCTAGGAAAGAGATTAAAAAGCAGGACCTCAAAAGGTAGTAATCTTCGGACTACTACCAGTGCCACGTGCTAGTGAGTACAGAAATAGGAAGATAGAACAGATGAATGCGTGGCTGGAGAGATGGTGTAGGAGGGAGGGCTTTAGATTCCTGAGGAATTGGAACCGTTTCTGGGGGAGGTGGGACCTCTATAAGCCAGACGGGTTGCACCTCAACGGGAACGGGACCAATATCCTCGCTGGAGGGTTTGCTAGTGCTGTTGGGGAGGGTTTAAACTAGCTTGGCAGGGGGATGGGAACCTAAGTATAGAGTCAATAGGGAGGGAAGAAAAACTGGAATTGGAAAACGAAAACATAGAAAGTAAATTGGAAGGACAGAGGAATCAAGGGCTAGTCAACAAGGAGGTTTGCCTGTGCTAAATGGTATATACTTCAATGCAATGAGCATAGCGAAATATTGAATCCCCTATCACTATTCCTCTCCCTCTCCTCTTCCCCCCCGCTGAGGGCACAGGTAGATACTTGGGACTATGATATAATAGCTATTACAGAGACGTGGCTGAAAGAGGGGCAGGTATGGCAGCTCAACATTCCTGGTTACAGGATTTTCAGACGGGATAGAGAGGGAGGTAAAAAGGGAGGGGGGTCGCGGTATTGATTAAAGAAACTATTACAGCTGTGAGGAGGGATGATATGTTGGAGGGATCATCAAACGAGGCCATATGGGTCGAATTGAAAAACAAAAAAGGGGCGATCACACTGCTGGGAGTGTACTACAGAGCCCCAAACAGTGAGAGGGAGACAGAAGAACAAATATGTAGACAAATTTCTGAGAAGTGCAAAAACTATAGGGCAGTAATAGTAGGGGATTTCAACTACCCCAATATTAACTGGGATAAAATTAGTGTGAAGGATATAAAGGGTGCGGAATTCCTAAAATGCATTCAGGAGAACTTTTATAGCCAGTATGTAGCAAGCCCAACAAGGGAGGGGGCAGGTTCTGGACTTAGTTTTAGGGAATGAAGCTGGGCAGGTAGAAGGCGTATCAGTGGGGGAGCATTTTGGTGCTAGTGACCATAATTCTGTTAGATTTAAGGTAGTTATGGAAAAGGACAAGGATAGACCAGGAATAAAAATTCTTAATTGGGGAAAAGCAAATTTTGCCAAGCTCAGAGGGGATTTAGCCATAGTGGACTGGAAACAGCTACTTGAAGGTAAATCAGTGTCAGAGAGCATTCAAGGAGGAGATCCGGAGGGTTCAGACCAAACGTGTCCTTAAAGAAAAAAGGTGGGACTAACAAATCTAGGGCCCCCTGGATGTTGAGTGACATACAGGGTAGGATAAAGAAAAAACGGGCGGCGTATGACAGATACCGAGGGCTAAATACTCCAGAATATTTAGAGGAGTACAGAAAGTGCAGGGGTGCAATTAAAAAGGATATTAGGAAAGCAAAGAGAGAGCATGAAAAATTTTTGGCAAGTAAAATCAAGGACAACCCAAAGATGTTTTATAAATATATTAAGAGTAAGAGGATAACTAAAGAAAGGGTAGGGCCTATTAGAGATCATGAGGGTAATGTGTGTGTGGAGGCGGGAGACGTCGGTAGGGTTCTTAATGAATACTTTGCGTCTGTTTTCACAAAGGAGAGGGGCGAAGCAAACATTGCTATCGGGGGAGGAGTGTGAAATATTAAATGAAATAAACATAGTGAGAGAGGAAGTATTAAGGGGTTTAGCAGCTTTAAAAGTAGATAAATCCCCAGGCCCGGATGAAATGTATCTCAGGCTGTTAAGTGAAGCAAAAGAGGAAATAGCAGAGGCCCTGACCATCATTTTTCAATCCTCTCTGGCTTCAGGTGTGGTGCCGGAGGACTGCTAATGTGGTACCCTTGTTTAGGGAGAAAAGGATAGCCCGAGTAAGTCAGCCTAACCTCAGTGGTGGGAAAATTATTGGAAAGAATTCTGAAGGACAGGATAAATCTTCATTTAGAAAGACACGGATTAATCAAGGATAGTCAGCATGGATTTGTTAAGGGAAGGTCGTGTCTGACAAACTTGATTGAATTTTTTGAGGAGCTAACAAGGAGGGTAGATGAGGGTAGTGCGTTTGATGTAGGGTATATGGACTTTAGCAAGCCTTTTGATAAGGTTCCACATGGCAGACTGGTCACGAAGTTAAAAGCCCATGGGATCCAGGGCAAAGTGTCAAGTTGGATTCAAAACTGGCTCGGAGACAGGAAGCAGAGGGTAATGGTTGATGGGTGTTTTTGTGACTGGAAGGCTGTTTCCAGTGGGGTTCCACAGGGCTCAGTACTAGGTCCTTTGCTTTTTGTGGTATATATCAATGATCTAGACTTGAATATAGGGGGTATGATTAAGAAGTTTGCAGATGATACTAAAATCAGCTGTGTGGTTGATACTGAAGAAGGAAGCTTTAGACTGCAGGAAGATATCAACAAATTGGTCAGGTGGGCAGAACAGTGGCAAATGGAATTCAATCCGGAGAAGTGTGAGGTAATGCATTTGGGGAGGGCTAACAAGGAAAGGGAATACACATTAAATGGTAGGACACTGAGTAGTGTAGAGGAACAAAGGGACCTTGGAGTGCATGTCCAGAGATCCCTGAAGGTAGCAGGCCAGGTCGATAAGGTGGTTAAGAAGGCATACGAATGCTTGCCTTTATTAGCCGTGGCATAGAATACAAGAGCAGGGGGTTATGCTTCAACTGAATAAAACACTAGTTAGGCCTCAGCTAGAGTACTGCGTGCAGTTCTGGTCACCACATTACAGGAAAGATGTGATTGCACTAGAGAGGGATACAGAGGAGATTTACAAGGATGTTGTCGGGAGTAGAGAATCTTAGCTATGAGGAAAGACTGGATAGGCTGGGTGTGTTTTCCTTGGAACAGAGGAGGCTGAGGGGAGACCTTATTGAGGTGTATAAAATTATGAGGGGCATAGATAAAGTGGATAGAAAGGACCTATTTCCCTTAGCAGAGGGGTCAAAAACCAGGGGGCACAGATTTAAAGTAATTGGTGGAAGGTTTAGAGGGGATTTGAGGGGAAATTTCTTCAGCCAGAGGGTTGTGGGGGTCTGGAACTCAGTGCCTGAAAGGATGGTAGAGGCAGGAACCCTAACCACATTTAAAAGTACTTGGATGTGCACTTGGGATGCTCTAACCTGCAGGGCTATGGACCAAGAGCTGGGAAGTGGGATTAGGCTGGATAGCTCTTTGTTGGCCAGCGTGGACACGATAGGCCAAAATCGCCTCCTTCCGTGCTGTAACTTTCTATAATTCTATGTGGCAGATGAAATTTAATACAGGAAAGTGCAAAGTGATACATTTTGGTAGGAAGAACGAGGAGAGGCAATATAAACTAAAGGGTACAATTCTAAGTGCATGAACAGAGAGACCTGGGGGTATATGTGCACAAATCGTTGAAGGTGGCAGGGCATGCTGGCAGAAGAACCAAAGGCAATATGAAGAAAAACTTTTTTTATGCAACGAGTGGTTCGGATCTGGAATGTACTGCTTGAAAGGGTAATGGAGGCAAATTCAATGGTGGCTTTCAAAAGGGAATTGGATAAGTACCTGAAGGAAAAAGATTTGCAGGGCTACGGGGAAAGGGCAGGGGAGTGGGACTAGCTGAAGTGCTCTTGCAGAGAGCTTGCACGGGCTCGATGGGCCGAATGGCGGCCTCCTGTGCTGTAACCATTCTATGATTCTATAAAAAGTTAGAGAGTAGTTTCCTTTTGGTGAAAGTCATTGACCTGAAACACTCTACTCAGATGCTGCCTGACTTGCTGAGTATTTCCAGCATTGTTTTTATTTCAGATTTCCAACATCTGCAGTATTTCGCTTTTTTGTTGGGAATAGTTTTAATTGTTTTGAGAAAGCAGGCACTTCTACACATACTCTCAAAACATTTGAAATTTAACAGCCAAGAGTTATGAAAATTCTATTAGGAGCCAAATAGCGTAAACAAGGCTTAGCATGGCTAGTACTGCATGCTAAGACTCATTTCATGTAGCATAACGAGAAATATAGGAAGGCTAAGAAATGTGGCAGACCTGACTAGGCTGTATTACAAGGTACACCTGGACTAACTTGAATAGTGAAAACACTTTATGGCTGAATGCCTGAACTCTTGGCATTTCTTTCTGCTAGATTCCTCAATTCCTATTGTGTAGCTTCAGAGATGAGATGAATATGGCAGCATGGGTTATGGATTGGGAACCCAATCACGATTGCTTTTTTTCCAAATAATTTGTAGCAGCAATTATTAACATTAATTTAATTGAATTGATAGTAGTGGTAATGACCCACTTTAATAATGCACTTTAATAGTGTATTGCTATTTTTTTCCAACATGGAGGCTAGGCTGTCAAACAAGACTGAAGCTGACATGGAAACACAGCCAACCCTGATCCGACTATCATGGATATGCACACATGCACTTTTCAGGACGGGTCCCTGGACAAGACCAGGCTTCTTTTTCCTCAACTACGAAATAGACTTAAGCAGTTGGGGCTTTTTTCCAGTAGACTGGGAAAGGTCAAGGAGTGGCCTAATAAAGGTTGCCATGGTTATGTTAAGGTAAATAGTGATAGTTAGTGAGATGGTAACGAGAGGGCACAAATGTAAAATAAAGATAATTAAAAAAGTTCTTTAGTTGGTTAGAAATTTGTTTGCCACAAAGCAGAGTTTATAAATTCTTTTTAAATAGAAAAGATAGTTGCTTGGAATAAATAGATAAATAGCGTGGGACCAAGCAGAAGCGTTGGATTCAATAAGTGGCTCATATAGAGAAAGATTCCAGCACAAACTTGATGTGTCGAATGACTGGTTTCTGTGCTGTAACATTCTTTGATTGAATGCTTTGTGAATATGCTCGAGTGCACATGTGCAGAACTCTGCCTTCCCCATTTCACAGTGATGTGCAGCAGCAGTGTAACTGCAGCACTCAATTCACATCATTGCTCAAGTGCTGTCAGTACTGCATCAGTAGGCACGATAAACAGAAGCAGTTCCATTTGTCATGGCTGCCGATGCTCTGGAGTCTGCACAGTTTGCAGTGGGGGCTAGATTCCGGAGCTCGAGTGTCACACAAATTATATTCCTGGCCTGTATGGGCAGTAATCAGCCTGCCCATGTGCAATAAAAATAGGAGCCAGTGTTAGCCAGCACCAGAAATAACAGCTTTTAATAGTTGCTGCCGGTGGTGATGAGAAAAAAAAATCAACTCCACACTGCCAGAGGCACTAGTGTTGCCGTATTTACTTCACATCTCCTACAAAAGCAGGCTAACACAATCGGCAGCACTGTAAGGCAGACAGAGCATTAACAAGCTAAACCTTTGCATGCCTAAACTGGGAATGAACTGCTATGTCATTAATGCATTTACATGTTAATGGACCCTGCCCCATTATTGAAACTGTTCCTACATGTTAATGGGCCCTGCCCCATTATTGAAACTGTTCCTACAAGTTGTTGTAGCCGTTTTGAAACACACTTCTTTCTAACTTGTAAAGTACATCCGCCTCTTCAACTGACCAACACTGGCAACAGTCCTTACAGGTTTTATCAAAGTAAAAATTGTGGTACCCAACTTTATAAAATCTGGAGGATTGGTAAAAGGGAGATCATAGGAATTATACTAATCAGATGCTATTTGCTTAAGGAAAGTACTTTAATTAGAAAATTCGCCATCCCCAAACACAAAAGTTATAGTTCTATCTTTCTGAAACATTGTGTAACCATTATGCTGAAGGAAAGCAGATGTTTATGAAGAACGTTAATATATATATTAATTTATATATGTCAGTTAGATTAATAAAGTAGACTTTCCTCTGCAATTCTAGTACCATTAAGGTCTCTTACACAAACACTGCTGTAGCTTTTTGTTTCCAGTATTTTTAGTTCTTTCAAAATATAGCTTAGTGCTTTTGTAAACATATGCGATTGATTGATTAAGGTAATGACAGACTGCACTGTGATTTACAGAATTGTCTGTTAGTATGAAAAGTTACTTCATTGTGGAATAATCATAGCAGTCAGTCATTTTCATTTTTTGCGTGATCACAAACACTGCAGTCAATACCACAGTTCAATCTACTTCCACAATGAGCTGAAAATGAAACTGCTGTTTTCACGATAAAGCCAAGTTCCCAAATTATTCACATGCAATGCCACGACTGCTTATGTCAAAACACATTTCCTAGTTGGAACAGGTATTGGTTGCGCTAAATTTATATAGTAATTTTTGTGCCATGCTTTATTTAAACAGGGTGTAATTCCTCCTTCAGTCCAACACTGAAACTGATTCTGGCTTGAGAACATTTTATTTGGACAAACTATGAAATATTATCTCTTTCTAGGACTTCCTTAATAGGGCATTGTATGACAATTTATAGTAAATACATGTTTCTTTGGGTGTGATAATACTGCAAGTTTACCATCACTACGAAGCAGTTTCAAATTTGAGCAAAGGGCTATCAGACCCCTGGTGAAAGCAGTTTCATACCTTGGGTTTGACATGACATTGAGTAAAACTTCAGTGTAGTAGCAAACCTGATCGAAATATTGCACAGGGAATCTTTTGGAGGCAGTGTGTGTGTGTGTTGGGGGCGGGGGGGGGGGGGGGGGGGGGGGAAAGAGAAAAAAAAAAGGACCAGTAGGGGATTACTTTAAAAAAAATAGGGCCTTCCTTTCAGCAACTGCTTCAGTCGCACAGGGTAACTGGAGCATTGCTAAGGTGCTCCAGTCCCATTATGGAGGGGCTCAATTAAAATAAAATGTGGGGCTATAATGAGCCTTACTGTGTGCCTAATGATATGGGGCACCCGCCAGCACATTAAAATTTAATGGCCAGGAAGCGAGCTCTGAATGTGCCCATAAGCAGGTGGGCACAGATCTGTCAAGTAGGAGAATTCCAATCAGAGTAAAATTAATCCAAGTCTGCTTACTATGAAATAGTATATCAATAAAACTTGTTGCAAACAAAAACATTTTAAAATAGTGTATTTCATTCCATGAAGAATGATAAAGTCCTCAATAGCCAAGATTAAATGATTCAACTTCCTTGTAACTACAGTTCCTGGGATACCAAAGTATACAGCAGTACTAATTTCCATCAGCGATCAAACAACAACTTTGCTATTGCTATTGAAATCAGGTAATGTAAGATGCACATAAATCACCTAGAGCATTGAATTTATGAAAAACACACGTCTTCAGAATTGGATTGTGCACAACATGGCCCTAGTGGCACATGCTGCTAAACATTACCAAACAGCAGTAAGTAGTAAATGACAGAACTGTCAAAAGCCAGCAAATACATGACTTCATAATTCCCAATTCTGCAAAAAACAACCTTTACTATTTGTAGTTCAAGTGTAGGCTTTTAATGTATCACAATGTATTTCTCACAAATATAAAGGTAATGGAAATGTGAATCAGAAAAAAATTGAAATCTATTCTAAAATAATATAGGTCAAGTACAAATGTGAGGGAACACTGATTAAAACAACAAAGGCTGTAAAATACATTGCAACGGCAAACAGTTTGAAGTGTATGATTTTTTTATTAGGTAAATACATCCAGACAAGCCATATCTCATATTGCATTTGAAATCATATTTCTGTTAGTATTTTTTTTGGTTTTATGTCATCGAAAATACTGTGCAAAAAATAACCTTTTATTTTACAGGCATATCCAAAATACTAGATAACTATGTTTAGCTTATCAGACTACCTACCTCAAATGGTGGAGTGCAAGTCTTCATCAAAAGCATGGAGCTGATCTTTTTTTGAGAAACGAAGCTATTCTTGTAAATGCAGCTTTCTTCTCCAAATGGAAACTGCTGCACTGCAGGCTCTACTGCTCCACACAGAGGTCAAGTTACAATCTTCCAACTGCAATAATAATCTCAGAATTACTCTTTACAAATTCTCAGACCTCCTCTAAATGCTTTTACAAATCCATTCAGTAACAGAACAAAATTAAACCATTTCCCCAACTGGTACATGTGTCATTGAGTATCAAAACCAGGCAAACCACGAGCTTAATTATTTTTTAATATGCCAACAGTTCAAGTCCCTGTTGATTGTTAACATTACCACAGTGATGTCTGGGAGCCAGAATGGGAGAACCTGATAGAACATTTATTTTGAAAATGTCTTTAAGATCATATGCATTGAAGAGTTTTTTTGTATTTTGACATCATATTAATCTGAATCCTAATTCCACACGAAGTACTGATTATTTAATATTTGCCACGATATAGAATTTTTTTTTACATAACCACAGGTGTCTGGTCTAACCAAAGCTTTGGATAAAAAAACCAAAGCAAATGTGGATTTTGATTTTTTAAAATCAGTGATATTTTTCCTCATACCAACATGACATAGCTTAAACATACATGCCAAAAAACATTTTTTTAATCCACATTAATATCCTACTTATACTTATCCAATTATTAGAGTTGAATTCACAACCTTTGAGGAAAAACCTTTCCCTTTAGCCAGGAATCTTTGTGAATATTTCACGAGATCATCAAGCAGGAGAATGGGATCCAGAAATTAATAAATCAGAACACAGATATGTAAAGCATTATTTCTGGTCAGGTCCATTAGTTATAGAAATCTTATATCCCATCAAGGGCAGTATTTATATAATGGTTTATTTTTCAGTTATTTGTTTTTGAATTATGGAAATTTCACTTTTGTGCTTGTTATACAGTGTTGGATGTGGAAGTCAACGTGGAGTATGGAATACAGACAGGCATTAATGGTAGTTCACAGAAAAAAAAACTGATGGCATAACAAGATAGCAATCAGGTCAGAAAGAAGCAGGATGTGAAGGAAGACATCTCATGAAGCATACAGGAAGGAGGAAGGTAGGAAGTAACAGGAGAAAAAAAGGCAAAGAGAAGGCAGAACTAGAGTCACAGAAAAATAATGGGAAGAGAGGCAGGGCAAACAAATAAAAATATGAAAGTGATGAAGGAGTTTAAAGTGTTGAGAAACATGTCATTTTGGAGTGAACAAGTTATTTAAATTAGAACGTGATTGCAGAGCTTAAGGTTATGAGTTAACAAGCATCAAGTAAAATCAGATTATGAAGTATTTTTTGGAGAACAATTGAAATTTGAAATAGGCTCCCAGCAAAAGCAATTAATATGGTCGATTTATTCCTTTAGGAAAGGACTATGTTTTTAAAAAAAATACAATTGAAACATACATGGATAAGCATAGAGAGATAATCAGATACTGTTTGGAACACAATGGGCCGGAATTTGCGATGGGTAATAACAGCAAACTAACAGCATTCGCCGTTATTACCCCTTTGAAACTGACCGCAACTTCAGGATGTAGCGTATGCGCATCTAAACACAGAAATCCTGAAGTTGCGGTCAGTTATTCACTGCTCTGGCACGGACTGCGCTGTGGCCCACCCCCACTAGTCAGGCAATCAGTGAAAATGAGGAAAACTTGGGTTTTTCCGTGGTAATATCGCAGTTAAATACCCCATTAAATGTTAGGCCTTGTTGGATTAGGTTCTAACAGCGTAATGACCGCTAAACAAATGTTATGGCCCTGAAACACTAATTTTAATTTTGTGGAGTGTCAAATTTCTCTATTGATAAAAATTACAAGTAAGAAACTTAAATATATATATTTTCTTTCAAGTTTGTTCATGATATTTCAGGTTCTACCTTATTCCCATGTGAGAGCCCCAATCTTTTTTTATATCTCTAACATTTTTAAAAAGTCTGGATAAAAACAGCTTCTGATTTCCTGGTTCCCTGTCTGTGAGAATTCTGCAATGTGATTGGCTGCTTAGATAGCTTGTTGCTGTCATAGCAGCTCTCACATGGGGATAAAGTAGAACCTGAAATATCATGTGTAGAGGAAGAGAGTGTTTGAAGACCAGGACCTCAAACCCGGCACCAAGCTCATGGTCTACAGAGCAGTAGTGATTCCCGCCCTCCTGTACGCTTCAGAGACAGGGACCATGTACAGCAGGCACCTCAAAGCACTGGAGAGGTACCACCAACGCTGCCTCCGCAAGATCCTGCAAATCCATTGGCAGGATAGGCGCACCAATGTCCCCAGCCTCGAAGCTTTGACCACGCTCGATCAGCTCCGATGGACGGGCCACATCATCCGCATGCCAGATACGAGACTCCCAAAACAAGCGCTCTACTCGGAGCTCTGATATAGCAGGAGAGCCCCAGGTGGGCAGAGGAAACGCTTCAAGGACACCCTCAAAGCCTCCTTGAAAAAGTGCAACATCCCCTACGACACCTGGGAATCCCTGGCCCAAGACCGCTCAAAGTGGAGGAGAAGCATCCGGGAAGGTGCCGAACACCTCGAGTCCCTTCGCCTTGAGCAAGCGGAAGCCAAGCGCAAACAGCGGAAGGAGCGCACGTCAACCCAAGCACCCCACCCACCTGCCCCTTCAACCACCGTCTGCCCCACCTGTGACAGAGACTGTAGGTCCCGCATTGGACTCATCAGTCACCTGAAAACTCATTTTTAGTGTGGAAGCAAGTCATCCTCGGTTCCGAGGGACTGCCTAAGAAGAAGAGAAGAAGAAGAAGAAGGTGTGTATTGTTGTTGATCTGAGGATTAGTATGGTGGATAGAGACCGGTTGGTGATCCCTTGCTTCATCTGTTATCTAGATGTATTACTGTACCAATGCTAACACACTGTTCGAGGGATCACAATCAATGTATAAATTGTTCTTCACTGCTATGGCTTGAAGACAAATAATCTGTAAGATACATTACAGCATTTGATGTTTTCCCCTCAGAGTTGTTTTTCAATTATTTAGCAGTTAGTGTGCCATGATATATTACATATTGCAATACATCATACAGATATATGAAAAGCACACAAAAAGACAATCAGGCTTACCCATCCAGATATGATACAACACTGTACACCATTTACTCACCTCTTAACCACACATTCTCCTAGAGGAGGTGAAATAAAGCATAGCCAATTTAGGAAAACTCCTGGGAAATTCCACTCCAAACTCTCTAAGACAATCAAGCAAGACTCCAGGAAACTTCAATAGCCCATTAATTGTCATCCTGCTAACCAACAACTTACCTTTTATAAATGGAAATGTCTCTTCACTCAGGAACTTGTTAATTTCCTTTTAAAAAGGCTGCAGTGAATCTATTCCCACTACATGTTTCTTGTGGGGAAAAATTTGGTATCGCCCATTTTGGGGCGCTAATATCGGCCGGGCGCAACGTCTGGCACCCGGTGCTAATTATCGCCTCCAACCACAAAATTCGCCTCCACCGCCCCTGGAGGTGATTTGAGCGCTAAATCATGCGTTACACATCACTCTTAAGGTGTTAACGTCGGGGAGCGAGGCTCCTCAGAACACTACCGAAGCTCAGGTGATGTCAGTTACCATGGAAGCCAGACACACTGGCGCCGTCCAGTTCTTAAAGGGGAGGGGCCAGCTTGCTGGCCAATCACACCCTGCTCATTGCAGCCTTGAATCTCGGCCAGGAAAGAACTCTAAAGCAATTGTGTTGGAAGCACTAATGGAGAGGCCCAGGGAAAGAGCTCGGCACTTCAGCGACCAGGCATTGGTGGCACTGGTTGGCGCTGTTGAACGGAGACGGGCAATGCTGTTCCGTGAGAGTGGCAGGAGGCCATTCCCCTGGGAGTTCCGAAGGGTGTGGAGGGAGGTGGCTCAGCACGTCTCCTCAAGGAGCCTGGTGCCAAGGACCCACACTCAATGTCGCAAGAAGTTCAACGACCTCACTCAGGTGCTCAGGGTGAGTACCTGCTTTTCAATACCTCTACGTCTCTCCATCTCAACTTTACTCTGTGCCCAGACGGTTTAAAAACCCAAATGCCCAACACTCATCCAAGAACTATGGCCATCTCATAAAAGTCACATGCACATCCCACACCTTGCACACATTAACTGCTATTCAACTATGGTAGACACATCTGCTAAACACATGGCTGCACACTCACTTACACACTGTCCTTTTTCTTGCAGGCCAAGCTGTCTCATAACAGAAGGGAGCAACAACGCATGGGAGGAGGACAGATGGACCTACACCCCCTGAATGAGTTGGAGGACAGAGCCCACAGGCACATTGCCAGCCAGGTCTTAGGTGCTGTGGCCGGTGGAGAGGTCGACCCCCTTGGGGACAGCAATGGTATGTTCATCAGCTTTCTCTCCTCTCTCATACCACTTCCCCCTCACAACACCAGCCTTTTACACTTTGAATCCAACTAACTGTCTCCAGTCCTTGCTCCCTTCCTGCCCCCCTGCTCTCATGCTAAAGCCACTCTTGTACCTTCCTGCTTTCAGATAGTGAACCACCAGCTGACCAGCCTGTCCCTCAGCCTGCCAGTGGCAGTGACGCACCAGAGGAGGAGGATGAGGAAGCCGGAGCCTCACCGCCTGCGTCTCCCGAGGGTGACACATCCGACACTGGGGCCACGCATTCCCTGGAGGGGAGCAGGGGGTTAGGGTCTGATGAGGGCGAAGCTCCTGGACCCAGCGGGCTGCAGCAACGCTATGGGGGTAGAGAAGCTCAGGGGCCATCTCCCCGGAGGGTGAGTAGGCGCGAGAGTTCTGCTGCACAGGACTCGGATGAGGACCTCGATATAGTGGCCATGAATACTCAGGCCTTGAGCATGCACACTGAGCTCATGGGTGCAATGGCAAGGGTGCCCGACAGCATGGATGCACTGGCTAGGAGCATGGAGGAGTCCGCCGCTAGTACAGCTGTCATCTGTGCGCAAACCCTTGAACCCATCCATGCCTCATTGCAAAGGATGGTTGAATTGCAGGGAGATCATGGGGAACCAGAGCCCATGCCGCGTGCCATGGGTGAGATGGCAGGATCTATTGCAGCACAGGCCGACGCAACGCAACGGCTTAGTGCTGCAATTGAATCATTGGCTGGTGGCATCCAGTCTCAGACTGCTCTCATACAGTCTCAGATTGATGTCACGCAAGCACTGACTGCTGCCATCCTCGCTGGGCTGCTCACAGTCTACCGAGGGTCTCACAGTATGGCAGCAGGCCAGCCATCTGTGCTTGAGCAGATTGCTCCGGATGCTGAGGTACTGCCCCGGGGGAGTGACAGTGAGTCGGTCGAGCAAGAAAGTGCTGTCCTCTCTCAGGATGACAGCTTTCCTGCTCCCACCACTGACACTTCCCCATTGCACTTGGCACGGCCTGCAACACAGCCAGCCCAGACTGCCGCCGCCCATGCAGAGTTGGTGCAGTCTGCAACCGGGCCCTCCAGGCCCAGAGCTGGTCGAGGGCATCCTTCAAGGCCATCAGCTGTCTCTGGATCCAGCATTCAGCAGCCTTCCACCAGCCTTGCTGCAGCCACTGGGGCCACATTACGGAGGAGTAGGGTGGGAAGGGGGGGAAGTGTGCAGGGGATGGAGATCACCCTCGAAGGCCCACAAGTAGAATTTTTTAATAAATGGGGGGATTGTTTGTGGGAAGGTTCGATGTTGATGTCCTGTGCAGAGGCCTGTTGGCCCTCCTCTCTCTGGCAACATTTACCACTCTCTCTCTGTGCCTCTGCTGCCTCCAAAGGTGAAGCTGGAGGACGACGCCCCAAGTTAGTGCAGCCCCCAATAAAAGCTTCTAAATATGCTAAATATGAAGGTCAAATAAATAGGAACCTCAAAAGTGGTGCTGAGGACCAAAACTCCTTAGGACAGTGTTAAATCTCTCCAGAAGTCTCTCTCCCTCAATCTGCGTGTACCAAAAATTTTGCCGACAAGAAAAAGCAGGAAGCGCACGCCTTTAAAGGGAATGGATGAAGTCATGTTAGTCATAGAGTCATACAGCACAGAAAGAGGCCCTTCGACCCATCGTGTCCGCACCGGCCATCAAGCCCTGTCTATTCTAATCCCATTTTCCAGCACTTGGTCCATAGCCTTGTATGCTATGGCATTTCAAGTGCTCATCTAAATGCTTCTTGAATGTTGTGAGGGTTCCTGCCTCTACCACCCTTTCAGGCAGTGAGTTCCAGATTCCAACCACCCTCTGGGTGAAAAAGTTTTTCCTCAAATCCCCTCTAAACCTCCTGCCCTTACCTTGAAACTCTGCCCCCTGGTTATTGACCCCTCTACTAAGGGGAAAAGTTCCTTTCTATCTACCCTATCTATGTGCCCCTCATAATTTTGTACACCTCAATCAGGTCCCCCCTCAGCCTTCTCTGCTCTAAGGAAAACAACCCCAGCCTGTCCAGTCTCTCTCTTCATAGCTGAAGCGCTCCAGCCCAGGTAACATCCTGGTGAATCTCCTCTGCACCCTCTCCAATGCAATCACATCCCTCCTACAGTGTGGCGACCAGAACGGCACACAGTATTCCAACTGTGGCCTAACTAGCGTTTTGTACAGCTCCATCATAACCTCCCTGCTCTTATATTCTGTGCCTCGGCTAATGAAGGCAAGTATCCCATATACCTTTTTAACCACCTTATCTACCTGTCTTGCTGCCTTCAGGGATCTATGTACATGCACACCAAGGTCCCTCTGATCCTCTGTCCTTCCTAGGATCCTACCATTCATTGAGTATTCCCTTGCCTTGTTAGTCCTCCCAAAATGCATCACCTCACACTTTTCAGGGTTAAATTCAATTTGCCACGGTTCTGCCCATCTGACCAACCCGTCTATATCGTCCTGTAGCCTGAGGCTTCCCTCCTCGCTATTTACCACTCCACCAATTTTTGTGTATTCTGCGAACTTGCTGATCATACCTCCTACATTCATATCTAAATCATTAATGTACACTACAAACAGCAAAGGACCCAGCACTGATCCCTGCGGTACACCACTGGACACAGGCTTCCAGTCACAAAAACAACCTTCGACCATCACCCTCTGCCTCCTGCCACTAAGCCAATTTTGGGTCCAATGTGCCAAATTGCCCTGGATCCCATGGACTTTTACCTTCTTGACCAGTCTCCCATGTGGGACTTTGTCAAATGCCTTACTGAAGTCCATGTAGACTACATCAACTGCACTACCCTCATCCACACACCTAGTCACCCCCTCAAAAAATTCAATCAAATTGGTTAGACATGATCTCCCCCTGACAAAGCCATGCTGACTATCCTCGATTAATCCTTGCCTCTCCAAGTGGAGACTAATTCTGTCCCTCAGAATTTTTTCCAATAATTTCCCTACCACTGATGTTAGGCTCACTGGCCTGTAATTCCCTGGTTTATCCCTACTACCCTCTTGAATAATGATACTACGTTAGCTGTCCTCCAGTCCTCTGGCACCTCCCCTGTGGCCAGAGAGGTTCTGAAAATGTGCGTCAGAGCCCCTGCAATCTCCTCCCTTGCCTCACACAGCAGCCTGGGATACATCTCGTCTGGGCCTGGGGATTTATCCACTTTTAAGCCCACTAAAACCACGAGTACCTCCTCCCTCTCAATACTAATTTGTTCAAGTATATCACAAACCCCCTGCCTGATTTCTATGCCTACATCATCCTTCTCCATAGTGAACACAGTTGCAAAATATTCACTTAAAACCTCACCTACATCTTCTGGCTCTACACACAGATTGCCACTTTGGTCCCTAATGGGCCCTACTCTTTCCATGGTTATCCTCTTGCCCTTAATATACTTATAATACACCTTGGGATTTTTCTTTATTTTGCCCGCCAGTGTTTTTTCATGCCCCCTCTTCGCTCTCCTAATTTCTTTTTTAAGTACCCCCCTGCACTTTCTATACTCCTCTAGAGCTTCCACTGTTTTTAGTCCTTTGTATCTGCCAAAAGCCTCCCTTTTTTTCCTTATCCATTCTTGTATATCCCTTGACATCCAGGGTTCCCTGGGTTTGTTGGTCCCACCCTTGACCTTTGCGGGAACATGTTGGCGTTGTACTCTCTCTATTTCCTTTCTGAAAGACTCCCACTGCTCTGATGTGGATTTTCCTACAAGTAGCTGATCCCAATCCACTTTGGCCAGATCCTGCCTTATCATATTAAAATCGGCCTTCCCCCAATTTAGAACCTTTATTTCCGGTCCATCTTTGTCCTTTTCCATGACTACCTTAAATCGCACCGAATTATGGACCCTGTCACCAAAATGTTCTCCTACTGACACTTCTACCACTTGCCCGGCTACATTCCCTAGAATTAGGTCCAGTACCGCCCCCTTTCTTGTAGGACTTTCTACATGCTGGCTTAAAAAGCTCTCCTGGATGCACTTTAAGAATTCCGCACCCTCTAAGCCTTTCACACTCTGACTATCCCAGTTAATATTGGGGAAGTTGAAATCCCCTACTATTATTACCCTATTATTTCTACACTTCTCTGAGATTTGCCTACATATCTGTTCCTCTATCTCCCCTGACTTTTTGGGGGCCTATAGTACACTCCCAGCAAAGTGCTTGCCCCCTTTTTGTTTTTAAGTTCTACCCATATGGCCTCATTAGAGGAACCTGCTAAGATATCATCCCTCCTTACAGCAGTAATTGACTCCTTGATTAATATTACGACTCCCTCTCCTCTTTTACACCCCCCTCTGTCTCGCCTGAAGATTCTATACCCCGGAATATTGAGCTGCCAGTCCTGCCCCTCCCTCAACCATGTCTCTGTGATAGCAACAATATCATACTCCCATGTGTTCATCAACACCTTCAATTCATCTGCCTTACTCACAAGACTCCTTGCATTAAAATAAATGCCATCCAGCCTTGCCATACTCCCTTGTGCCGTTACATATTTGCTCTGCCTTCCAGGCTGACTTGTTTTTTCCTCTATATTTGACTGTGCATCATCCCCTACTATAGCTCCACTCCATATCCCATCCCCCTGCCAAGTTAGTTTAAACTCCCCCCCAACAGTACTAGCAAACCCCCCCACAAGGATGTTGGTCCCGTTCTGGTTCAGGTGCAACCCGTCCGACTTGTACAGGTCCCACCTTCCCCAGAAGCAGACCCAGTGATCCAGGAAACTAAAGCCCTCCCTCCTGCACCAACTCTTTAGCCACGCATTCATCTGCTCTATCCTCCTATTCCTATACTCACTAGCACGTGGCACCGGGAGTAATCCAGAGATTACAAGCTTTGAGGTCCTGCTTTTTAATCTGCTACCTAGCTCCCTAAATTCTTGTTGCAGGACCTCATCCCTCTTTCTACCCATGTCGTTGGTACCAATGTGAACCACGACTTCTGACTGTTCGCCCTCCACCTTCAGAATGCCCTGCAGCCGTTCAGTGACATCCTTGACCCTGGCACCAGGGAGGCAACATACCATCCTGAAGTCACGTCTGCGGCCACAGAAACGTCTATCTGTTCCCCTTACGATAGAATCCCCTATCACTATTGCTCTCCCACTCTTTTTCCTCCCCTCCTGTGCAGCTGAGCCACTTGTAGTGCCACGGACTTGGCTCTTGCTGCATTCCCCTGAGGAACCATCTCCCCCAGCAATATCCAAAACGGATAATCTGTTGGAGAGGGAGATGGACCCAGGGGACTCCTGCACTACCTTCCTAGTTCTTTTACTCTGTCTGGTGGTCACCCATTCCCCGTCTGCCTGTGCACTCTTTACCTGCGGTGTGACCACCTCGTTAAACGTGCTATCCATGAAGATCTCAGCTTTGCGGATGCTCCACAGTGACTCCAGCCACAGCTCCAGCTCTGAAACGCGGATTTCGAGTAGCTGCAGCTGGAGACACTTCCTGCACGTGTTCGCCCTGGACACCGAAAGTGTCCCTGACTTCCCACATAGCACAGGAGGAGCACTCCATGCTGCCGAGCTGCCCTGCCATGTCCTACCCTTAATTTACTCCCTTTACTTCCTTTAAATTAAAGAATATTAAATACACTAGGGACCTTACTTCCCTTTAAACACTACTTACTCTAAACTAGAGACCTTACTTTTACTTTAACGACTGGACTGTAGAAATACTCACCAGGTCCTACTTACCAATCAGCTCCTTCCCTGGTTGTGACGTCACTTTAGTGGTTTCGCAGTTGTTGTTGTTTGACTGCTCCCGCTCTCGGACTCTTTCCTTGGTGTAAAGTAAGAACCAATTCCTCCAGGGTGAAAAGTTAGGAAAAACAAAGGCGAAGCAAGGGAGCTCCTCCTTCCACTCCTTACCTAACTCCAACTCACCCAACTCGCAGCATTCTGTTTAAACCACACCTAGTGCAAAATCGCACTGTAAAGCCTGTTTTTATAGGCTCTGAAACAAAGGAGCTTGCTGAGCCCTGCTACAGGAGAACCAGTTTAATCTAGTTTCCCTAATTAACTGCCTTCAGCTGCTCTGAATTGTAGGCCTTGTACTCTTTTGAGTCAACATAAAACGACTGTAAATTAACAAAACTTCAAATGAAACTTATCCCATTAAACTAAAATAACATTGTCCGGGGAGACGATGCACTCCAGTCCCTGCGGCGCCCACCGGTCTCGGAAAGCTTCAAGTGTACCGGCGGACACCGCGTGCTCCATCTCCAGGGCCACCCGGGCGCGAACATAGCCGCGGAAGAGAGGCAGGCAATTGGGCCGAACGACCCCCTCGACCGCCCGCTGCCTGGACCTGTTAATGGCCACTTTGGCCAGGCCCAGGAGCAGTCCTACGAGGAGGTCCTCCGACCTGCCCTCTCCCCTCCGCACCGGGTGACCGTAGATCAGGAGCGTGGGACTGAAGTGCAACCAAAAAGCGAGGAGCAGCCCCTTCAAATATTCAAAGAGGGGCTGCAACCTCTCACATTCTCCGTACACGTGGAACACGGACTCCTCGAGGCCGCAAAAAAGACAGGCGGCCTGGGAGTCCGTGAACCTACTTAAAAACTGATTGCACGGGACTGCTCCGTGCAACACCCTCCAGGCCAAGTCCCCAATAGAAAAGGGGAGGACTCCCGCGTAGAGAGCCCTCCATTGGGGACCTTCGCCTCCGCCGGACGGCAAGATGGCACGCCAAGGCGTGTCCAGACGGCAAGCGAAGATGACAAAGTGGAAAGTGTGCAGGAGCAGCCCGTACAGGAAACCCCTCCGTGCAGAACTGAAGGGCACGGAGGGCATTTCCCCGAGACGGCTCAAGTTGTGAGGCGCCGGTTCCCGAGAGGGGTTTCGGGGCCGCGCGCCGATGAGGAATTCCGTCCGAACGGAGGTCAGTTCGGACGGGATCGCCCCACGTGCTTGAGCCTCCTCGATACACCTAGTGGAGTCCGGGCCCAGTGCCACTTTCAGCGACTCGATGGCTTTGGTCGCGCGCCAGACGTCGACCCAGGAGAGGCGCCGCGCCAACTCCTCCGGCGCCATCCAGCCCGCTCCTCCGCCATCGAGCAGGTCCCTGACTCTGGTCACCTTGCCAGGCACAGCCCTGCCCTCCGCCAGCCACCCGATCCGTCGGACGTGGAGGTGCGGATTCCTGAGCAGCGGCTCCCGAAGGAGAGCCGCCACTCCTGACGGGGGAGAACTCCGCCTGGAGGCGACCTGGTTCCAGACCCATAGCAGTTCCTGGTAGAAGACAGGCAGCTCCCACAGGTAGGCTCGCGTGCGGCCCAATTCCACAAACAGGAGCTGCGTGTCATAGTTGAGGCCGTGCATCTGGCGGAAGAAATACGTCGCCAGCGCACACCATCTGGGAGGATTCTCAACGTAAAGGTACCTCTACAGCGTCTGAAGACGGAAAGTCGCCGCCTGGGTGCGAAGGCACACCAGCGCCTGACCGCCCTCCCTAAGCGGGAGACACAGGACCGCGGCAGAGACCCAGTGCTTCCTTTTGTCCCAGAAGAAGTCGATGAGCATCTTCTGTATCTTGGCGACAAACGCAGGGGGAGGGATCAAAGTGACCAACCGGTACCACAACATGGCGGCCACCAGCTGGTTTATGACCAGCGCTCGACCCCTGTAGGACAACACTCGGAGCAACCCGGCCAGCGTCCTAGGCGAGCGGTGACTTTGGCCTCCAGCTCTTGCCAGTTCGCCGGCCAGGTGTCCTCGGCCGGGCTGAGGTAGACTCCCAAGTAGAGGAGGTGCGTTGTGCTCCAGGCGAAGGGCCTGAACTCCTCCGGCAGGGAGTCCACCTGCCACTGGCCCACCAGGAGTCCAGAACATTTCTCCCAGTTGATCCTGGCGGAGGATGCGTCCGAGTAAATCTGCTGGCATTCTCGCATCCTCCGCAAGTCGACGGGATCCGTGACCATGAGGAGCACGTCATCGGCGTAAGCCGAGAGGACCACCTCCACGCCCGGCCCTTGCAGAGCCAGTCCCGTCAAACTCTTCCGCAAGAGGCGCAGGAAAGGCTCCACGCAAATGGCGTATAACTGACCAGACATGGGGCATCCCTGACGTACCCACCTCCCGAAGCGAAGGGGCGCCGTCAAAGACCCGTTAACTTTAATCAGACACTCCGCGGCGGCGTACAGAAGTCGGATCCGGGCGACGAAATGCGTCCCGAACCCGAATGCGCGCAGAGTCCCGAAAAGATACTCGTGATCCACCCTGTCGAACGCCTTCTCCTGATCCAGGGAAAGGAAGGCGACCGACAGACCAGCCCTCTGGGAAAGGTGGACCAGGTCCCGGACCAGATGGATATTGTCGTGGATTGTCCGGCCCGGGACCGTGTAGGACTGGTCAGGGTGGATCATGTGGGCCAGCACGGTGCCGAGGCGGGCAGACATGGCCCTGGCAAAAATTTTATAGTCCGTGCTGAGGAGGGAGACCGGGCGCCAGTTTTTTAAAAGGCAGAGATCACCCCTCTTGGGCAGCAGGACGATGACCGCCCTGCGCCAAGAGAGGGGCATCTCCCTGGTCGCCAGACTTTCCCCCAGGACCCGCGCGTAGTCGCCCCCCAAGACGTCCCAGAACGCCCTGTGGAACTCCACGGTCAGCCCGTCCAGCCCCGGGGACTTTCCCCTCGAGAGCTGGCCGAGGGCGCCGGTCAGCTCTGCCAAGCTTAGCGGAGCATCCAATTCTTCGGCGCCCTCCGGGCCGACCTTCGGCAGGTCCTCCCACAAAACTCTGCGCACATCCTCGCTGGACGGATCCGGAGAGAACAGAGCCCTGTAATAGGCCCGGGCCTCCGCGCTGATCCCCTCCGGGTCCGAGACCAGAGATCCGTCGTCGGCCAGCAGCCCCAAGAGCTGCTTACAGACCCCCCGTCTTTTTTCCAGCGAGTAGAAGAAGGGGGAGCCGCGGTCCAGGTCCCAGAGGAACTGGATCCGCGACCTCACGTACGCGCCTCGGGACCCGACCAGCTGCAGGTCCTTCAGCGCGCCCTTCTTCTCTTCGTACACCTTCCGCAGGGCCGGGTCTTCGACGACTTGACCGAGACGGGACTCCAGGTCGAGCACCTCCCTCTCCAACCGCCCGACCCGGGCCTCCCGCCTCTTGGTCGCCCCCCTCACGTACTCTTGACAGAAGAGACGGACGTGAGCCTTGCCCACGTCCCACCATAGCCTCAAGGAGGGGAAGCCCCCCTGCTTCCTTCTCTAGTCGGCCCAGAACCGGCGAAACGAATCCCGGAACCGCACGTCCTCCAGCAGCAGGTTGTTAAAATGCCAGTACGCGGACCCCCCCCAGTGCGCGTAGCGGAGCGAGCTCCGCCCACACCAGGTGGTGGTCCGTGCACGGCACCGGCCGCATGGAAGCCGCCGGAACGCAGGAGACGTACGCCCGGGAAATATAAAGGCGGTCGATTCTGGACCTTCCTCCTCCAGACCCCACCCAAGTGAAGGCGCTGGAGTTGGGATGGAGATTTCGCCAGACGTCCACCAAGTCGAAGGACCCGACCAGGTCCCTCAACTTCACCATCGCCGCCAGGCTTCGCGGAGGACCCGAACGGTCCCTCGCCTCGAGGGTACAATTAAAATCCTCCCCCGAGGATGACGCACTCGCCGACGTCGAAGAAGCGCACTTGCTGCACACCGGCCTGGGGGGCGTACACGCTCACTAAATGGAGCGGCACGCCCCCCAGGCGAACAGTGACCTGGAGCAAGTGGCCCGGCACATGCTCCTTGACCCCCAAGATCTCCGGCTGAAAATGCGGGGCCAGCAAGATAGCCACCCCGCCGGAAATGTTGGAGAGGTGACTCATGCTGACCCCTCCTCGCCACTCCAGGAGCCACGTGGCCTCGTCTCCCGGAACGGTGTGAGTTTCCTGCAGGAAGCACACCGCATGCCTCCCTTCCCGAAGGGCCGAGAAGTTATTAAATCTACGGCGTGCCTCTCTGCTGCCGTTGATGTTGAGGCTGGCTATGGTTATCTTCATGACAAGAGCATAGTGCAACCTCTACCTTACTCTAACGGGAGGAGGGAGCGCGGCCGCTAGTCGACCGCCACTCCCTTCTAAGCCCAGCGAGGAACTTCCGGATCTGACGCCGCTCGGCCGGGCCCACGCCCCCGTCCGCGCCCATGATTTTGACGGCGGCGCAGGACGGAGCAAACGAGCAGCGCCAGATCCGACCATTTATCAATGGCCAGCCGGATTATATCCTGGCGACCCTGGCCCATGGCCACAAAGTCCCGGAGTTCCACAACGGGGATGAGGGGGGACCCGGAGGGGGGCACGAGGGTATCCGCCGCCTCGCTGGCGACGGATTCCATGTCATCCTCAGTGTCCTCCGCCGGGTCCCCGTCCTCCTCCGGGGGGTTGCCATCAGCTGGCCCTACCTCTGCCCCGATCCCACCCCCAGGATCGGCGGCAGAGGAGTCCTCCCTGGGCTCCTCCAGAGGCGCCGGGTCAGGAAGCGGCGGCGGCTCGGGGCCCCCCTCCGCCCCCGGCACCGGGGTGCACGGGGAAACCGGGGAGTACATTAGTGCCAGTTCCCCCAACACCCCCGGCGCCAGCGTCAGAGACGGAGTCAGGGGGCCTTCCCCTTCACCACCACCATCCTCTGACCCAGCGGACCGGGGACCTTGATTAAGTTGCTCCACCAGGTCGAGCAGCACCTGGGAGTAGTCCTGACCGTATACGGCGGGCTCAGCCTCATCGGCCTCGCCCGCCTCGGTCCCCAGGACGCCCGACCTGGCGAGAAACAACGGTTTGCTATAGTTTCCCTCCGCGGGCAGTTCCGCGGCCCCCCCCATGAGCAGGGTCTGTTCCCCATCCCCGGGAGGCACAGGCTGGACAGACTTATCTGTCGTACCCTCCCGGGGGACAGGCGATCCCTGCTGGATGTCGGTGACGGTGTCGGTGGGGGAGGGCGCAGCACCCGCGGCGAGCGACGACTCCCCTTGCGAGGGGGGACCCTGTTCCTCGCGGTCCTCCTCCTCCTCCAGGGCGTCGCGCCTCCTTTTCAGTGTGGAGGGACACGAAGGTTGGGAGACCTCCATGTGTACCGAGGCCTCCACCTCCGCTCCCCCCTGTCGATCGGTTTGCTCGGGGGGCCCGGGCCCGGTCACGGCCGCAGGTCTCGATTTTGCCGCCTCTGGCGGTTGCGGCAGCAGGCCCGGGCACAAGGCCCCTCACACTCTCGAACTCCGCCACCACCCGCGCAAGGTACGGGGGCGTAAGCTTGGGTAGCTCATCCTGTACGTCAAGGGGACCCGCCTGAAGGTGTTTAGTTTTCCTCCGCGCCTTCCTTCCGATCGGACGCTCCCCCTCCCCTCCGCCAGAGGCGTCGACCTCCGGCGTCGACCGCGCATCGGATGTCGCGGACGCGCGGACAGAAACTGGGGGAGGAGCGGCGGCAGCGCCAGCCTTGGCCGCCTCAGATGTTTTGGCGGCCTTGGAGGCGGGGCAGTTCTTTCTTATGTGCCCCACCTCCTTACAGGCGTGGCACCGCACACCGTCCGACGTCCAGAAGACGCGGTAGGCGGTCCCCTCGTGTTGGACGCTAAACGCGCCCTCCGTGTCCTCCTCCCGCACCAGCTGGATAAACAACTGGCGCCGGAAGGAGAAGACGTGCTGGAGGCTGGCCTCCCTGCAGCCGAGCGGGATCGGATTAATCCCCGACCTCACCTCCCCCAGTTGACGTAGGTGGGGGAGGAGGAGCTCAACCGGAACAAAGGGCGGGACGTTTGATAATACGATTCGCTGCGCAGTGGCCTCGAGCGGACCCACCGGCAGGAAGGTCCCGCCCACGGTGAGCCCCTCGGTGACGGCCAGGGACACCGCCCGCTCCGACCCCAGGAAGAACACAGCCTTACCGTACATTTTAGAGGCCGCTACGATGGCTGAGGGGCCGACTACCCCAGCCATGGCTTTGACGCAAGCCTCTATGGTCATGTTGGGGTGAGTGTAGCTCTTCACCCCCAGCTTTTTGGTCAGTAGCCTGAAAGGCGACGGGGCAGCAGAAGCAGCGGGACCAGCTGTGGCTGTGGCTGCCACACCCGCGTACGACCTTGCTTGCCCCGTCGCCGGCGAAGATGTGCTCGCCATACTGAGGTGCTATAGAGGGCTACACTCACCCCAAGTCACAGGCCGGGTGATGGTTGAAATGGCCTTGGTTTTTTTTTTGTCTTTTCCCCCGAGCAGAGGGGGTTGTTTTAAAAAATGAAGGCACACCTCTCCCTTTGATGATTGGAATTGGGAGAGTGGCCTTCTCCCCTCTGCTCAATTGGGTAATTAATAAAATAGAGGTGCCTCGTTAGAGAGAGAGAGGCAGAGAGAGAGAGAGAGAGAGAGAGGGTGGGAAGGAGGGAGGCCGCACGGGCCTGTTCGCCACTCAGGATAGTGGGTGGGTGGGTGGGTGCTTCCGGCGGGGGAGGGGCACTCTCCGATGTTAATTACAGTCTTTGTTGATGGTCTTCTGGTGGGGGGAGAAGATGTCTTCACCTGGGAAAATAAAGCTGGAGATGCCCAGGCTCAGTCCACCACCAGGTCTTAACGATGTTGTAGATGGGGAAATAGATTGATGACTTTGCCTGGGCAGCTCAGCTGTCCCAGGTGAAGCAATAGGCAAGGGGTGCTTGTTGATGGTGTGCGTGGCCTAGTTATTAGCAAGAGCCACACACACCCTTGTTATCCTGGTCTTCTCCTTCTTCTTTCCTCCCCCCACCTCAAATACAAAGTCTTTTGGAGAGTGCCCTTTTTAACACCCACCTCCAGATGTTATTCTCCTCGATGGCTCGCTCTCCCTCCTTCCAAGCAGGTGTTAGTCTTGGGTTTGTTCTCCCTCTCTCGTAATGGAGACCAGTTGGGGAGGCAGTGATGGAATGGCTTCCCTCTGTTGTTGTTATTGGTCTCCTTTCCTCTCTCTCCTCTCTCCCCTCTGGCACCTCAGCAGTAGAAGTTGCTGTAGTTGTAGCTTGTAGCTGCAGGCGTGGTGGAGGTGGAAAGGGTCTCCACTCTGTCCTTCGTCGCTCTGTCTTCTGTCTCCTCCTAGGCACAGAAAGAGAGACCTTTCCTTTCCTTTCCTCTCCTCTTCTCAGCACTCTGGTTGAAACTACACTCGGTCCCGTTCACACAGCACCGAGCTGAGCTGAGCAACGCGCAGCCTGTGTCACAAAGGCAAAGGCGAAGCAAGGGAGCTCCTCCTTCCACTCCTCACCCAACTCCCTGACTCACCCAACTCGCAGCACTCTGTTTAAACCACACTCAGTTTAATTGGCTTCTAACCATTTACAGAGAAGATGGCTTCTGGGATGAAGAAGCACATCACTGCAAGCATCCCGCACCCCCTATTGCCGGGCAAAGCTGCAATGAGTCAAATCAGCAAAGATGTAAAGTAACAATAACATTTTTTATTTATATTACAAACTGTGTCCTTTATTCAAGACAAACAATTAGAAACAAACCCAACAATTCATGAACTAACAAAACTCGTTCTCACAGCATGGAGATAAGTAGCAAAACAGTAAACAAACATAATATCAACATCGAACATTCCCACAAACAATCCCCCCATTTATTAAAAAATTCTACTTTTGGGCCTTCAAGGGTGACTTCCATCCCCTGTGCATTACCCCCTTCCCACCCTACTGCTCCTCCGTAATGTGGCCCCAGTGGCTGCAGCAAGGCTGGCTGAAGGCTGCTGAATGTTGGATCCAGAGACTGGAGATGGCCTTGAAGGACACCCTCGACCAGCTCTGGGCCTGGAAGGCTCGGCTGCAGTCTGGGCTGGCTGTGTTACAGGCTGTGGCAAGTGCAATGGGGAAGTGGCAGTGGTGGGAGCAGGAATGCGGTCATCCTGAGAGAGGACAGCACCTTCCTGCTCGACCGACACACTGCCACTCCCCTGGGGCAGCACCTCAGCATCCGGAGCAATCTGCTCAAGCACAGATTGCTGGCCTGCTGCGCGACCGTCAGATCCCCGGTGGACTATGGGTGACCCAGCGAGGATGGCAGCAGTCAGTGCTTGTGTAACATCAAGCTGAGGCTGCATGGGAGCAGTCTGAGACTGGATGGCACCAGCCAATGACTCGATTGCTGCACTAAGCCGTTGCATTGAGTCGGCCTGTGCTGCAATGGATCCTGCCACCTCACCCATTACATGCGGAATGGGCTCTGGGTCCCCACGGTCTCCCTGTAATTCAACCATCCTCTGCAACGAAGCAAAGATGGGTTCAAGGGTTTGCGCACAGATGACAGCTGTACTAGCGGCGGACTCCTCCACGCTCCTAGCCAGTGCATCCATGCTGTCGGGCACCCTTGCCATTGCACCCATGAGCTCAGTGTGCATGCTCAAGGCCTGAGTATTCATGGCCGCGATGTCGAGGTCCTCATCCGAGTCCTGTGCAGCAGAACTCTCGCGCCTACTCACCCTCCGGGGAGATGGCCCCCGAGCTTCTCTACCCCCATAGCGTTGCTGCAGCCTGCTGGGTCCAGGAGCTTCGCCCTCATCAGACCCTAACCCCATGCCCCCCTCCGGGGAATGCGTGGCCCCAGTGTCGGAAGTATCACCCTCGGGACACGCAGGCGGTGAGGCTCCGGCTTCCCCTTCCTCCTCCTCTGGCACGTCGCTGCCACTGGCAGGCTGAGGGACAGGCTGCTCAGCTGGTGGTTCACTATCTGAAAGCAGGAAGATACAAAAGCGGCTTTAGCGTGCGGGCAGGGGGGCAGGAAGGGAGCAAGGACTGGAGACAGTTAGTTGGATTGAAAGTGTAAAAGGCTGGTGTTGTGAGGAGCAAGTGGTATGAGAGAGGAGAGAAAGCTGATGAACATACCATTGCTGTCCCCAAGGGGGTCGACCTCTCCACCGGCCACAGCACCTAAGACCTGGCTGGCAATGTGCCTGTGGGCTCTGTCCTCCAACTCATTCAGGGGGTGTAAGTCCGTCTGTCCTCCTCCCATGCGTTGTTGCTCCCTTCTGTTATGAGACAGCTTGGCCTGCAAGAAAAAGGACAGCGTGTGAGTGAGTGTGCAGCCATGTGTTTAGCAGATGTGTCTACCATAGTTGAATAGCCATTAATGTGTGCAAGATGTGGGATGTGCATGCGAGATTTATGAGATGGCCATAGTTCTTGGATGAGTGTTGGACATTTGGGTTTTTAAACTGTCTGGGCACAGAGTGAAATTGAGATGGAGGGATGTAGAGATATTGAAAAGCAGGTACTCACCCTGCCCACCCTAGCGAGGTCCTTGAACTTCTTGCGACATTGAGTGTGGGTCCTTGGCACCAGGTTCCTTGAGGAAACGTGCTGCGCCACCTCCCTCCACACCCTTCGGAACTCCCAGGACAATGGCCTCCTGCCACTCTCATGGAACAGCACTGCCCGTCTTCGTTCAACAGCGCCAACCAGAGCCACCAATGCCTGGTCGCTGAAGCGCCGAGCTCTTTCCCTGGGCCTCTCCATTAGTGCTTCCAACACAATTGCTTTAGAGGTCTCTCCAGGCCGAGATTCAAGGCTGCAATGAGCAGGGTGTGGCTGGCCAGCAAGATGACCCCTCCCCTTTAAGAACTGGACGGTGCCAGTGTGTCTGGCTTCCATGGTAACTGACATCGCCTGAGCTTCGGTAGCGTTCTGAGGTAGCGCCTCGCTCCCCGACGTTAGCGCCTTGAGAGGTGTGTAGCACCTGATTTAGCGCTCAAATCACCTCCAGGGGCGATAGAGGTGAATTTTGCCGTTGGAGGTGATAATTAGCGCCGAGCGCTAAACTTTGTGCCCAGCCGATATTAACGCCCCAAAATGGGCGAAACCCAATTTTTCCCCCTTAAAGTCACCCATGATAGATTCACCTTTTTGCTGCTGTTCCTATTTGAAGAGAGTTCCTGGCCTTGCTCCACCTATTGGCCTGGAGGCCTATAACAGATGCCAAGGATTAACGACGGCCCACTTCCTGATCCAGCTGAACACGAACCATTTCAACTCCCTCCTGCTGTGTCATATCCTTTTTATTGCAATTACATTCTCCTATACAAACAACTACACTGCCTCCTTTGTGACCTCAAGTTTCAGAGATACTTATCTACATTCTCCATAGAAGCATATACCTTAAATTAAAGCATTTTATTTCTAATACTTCTATCATTAATATAAAACATTTTAAAGGAATTCTTAGCATGCCTCTGCTGATTATCCCCAAGTAAAGTTACCTTATTTCCTGTAATTAGAATTAGTTTGGTTTCTATTATTAGCATCAGCTGCCCTACATCAGCAGGCCAAAACATCAGTTATATTCGCTCCTAACCTGTTTTCCTTGCTACTAAAAACTAACAGCCAATCACTGAAGTCTATGATCTTGCTGTTCCTTTCTGCTGACCCTATAATGCAGGCAACAAATCAAAGATCACAACCCTTAGTTGGGGGCTGAAAGATTGGCCCTGAACGTAGAAAGAGCCATTGACAGGTATTTAAACTTGTTGGGATCGGAACTAATGTTTTTAATTTACTGATCATCTCGAATAAGTGCCACTTCTAAGGATAGACATTCCATTCATGATGTCATTAATACTTATGTGGCAAGCAATCACAGTCCCCTTCATCTAAGCATCCACCCTATTATCATCCTTTACCTTAGGTTTTGAGAAGCACACAAGTACCCTGCTGAATGCTTTTCTTCTGCACAATACAGCATCCATATATCTAGCAATAGAGTGTTTAACGAACAAGACTCCATTACTTACTTTTGGTCTTGCTTTAATTTGTTCAGAGATACCAGATCTTGTTACTCTGCCCTCCCTCACCCTTTTGGTAGGTGCATAGATGTCAGAATAGAGATGAAATACTGCACCACTGAAAAGTATCTTCATTGGCCTCAGAACTGTCAGTTTTACTCACAACGATAAAATGATTACAGGAAATAAGAGGAGTCAAGCCAAGTGGATACACCAGATGCAGTACAGGAGAAAAATTACTTACCAACAGACCAGGAAAGCATCAAAACCCAGCAACTATTTTAAGTCTTTGACTTTCTTGAGCATTTTAGTGATACTTTGTTACTAGGAAAACAATTTTAGACAAGTAAAAGGATTGCAATATGGGCGAATTTCCTTGGCAATTCTGCTCTGCCGCTGAAACTTCGGTGGAAGTTCACCAGAAATCTCGCTGGTGGAGCAGGAGAAGCCACAAAGAAATCCCCCTCCCCCATGTCTCCTTTCAACACTGCAGAATTCTAAAAATGTTTTAAAAGCATACATATCACTCTTGTGCAATAAAACTTCCCTTTATTCCTGCTCAGAGAGTTTAAAGAAACAAAGAAAAAAATTGGCAGACGTTCTAACAAAAACAACTTGCTATATGCACCTTTAACGCAAAAAAATGTCCCAAGATGCTTCACAGAGGCATATCAGGAAAAAAAATAAACGCACAACCAAAGGAGGAAATATTAGAAGCGATAACTAGAGACTTGGTTAAAGGGGTGGATTAATGACTAGGCAGTTGGAAGTTTGTAAGTGACTTGGGGAGAGTATCTTCCAGGGCATAAACACAGAAGGAAGTGGGATTGGAACGGAATGGGGGGATTTCTTGATGTAATGATTGATAAATGGGTAGAGTCAAATTATGGGAAAATGCCAAGATAATAGTGACAAGCAAATGTTTTTGTAAGAATAATTGGTACAAGTTTGGAAAGGTTATGTTGAACCATGCTGCAAATCTGTAAATCCTACCTTAAAGCAGAGATTATTCACCCACTTCCTGCCATAATTAAAAGTGATGTAACAGTTTCTGACTGAAAAGTCAAATTCCCTTCAGCAGTCTAATTTTAATGTCAGTTGAGATTTATCTATGCTTGTATTTTGGCAACATTTCTGGACCTCACAGCACGACATCTTCCAACAAATAATCTCAATTTTGTTCCACATCAAAGTATCTAGTACACCGGAGCACTTTTCTATTCCTTTCTTATTAATCTCTAAAATTTAGCACTATTTCATAGTTAAAGTACAGTCACCTAATTTATCTTTCATTTGGTATTTAGTACTTTTGGATGTTCATGTTCTTGCTGTTCATAAATTTACCCACAATGCGGTTGCACGAACCCTCCCTGAGGAAACAATTTCTATACAAGCTACCATTTTATATATACTAAAATAAACCAGACAACTCAGCTTGCGTGCACTTTACTACTACGGTCATAATTCTGATGTGAAAAAAAGAGAGTAGAATTTATACCCTAATTCTGGTTTCTTGTGCATTATTTAGCAGGAGGCAATTGTTGTCAGCCACTGCAGTTATGGATTGTGACAGGCTAGGCCTGAGGTACAGTCATTTCACTTCACTTACATACCATCAAGATTTTGACATAAAACAAAATAGATGATGACGACTCCAATAATAGCACAGTGTAGCTGTTAGTACAAGCCTTTTTTTTTAAACCAATCATTTTAACAATTGTACTTTTTAATAACATCCAAATTAAAATCAAGAAGTCTTTCATAAATTAACACTTTTGAAATCAGTTTTATTTAGCTTTTTTGCAGTACAATGAGTAGATCTTGTTTTGGTTAAAAATGTGGTCAATGTCAGCACTTGGAATTTGGGAAGCTACAACCTTTTAGACAAAACCTCATCCAACCTCAAGCTGGCATCAGGTCAACGTATAGTCTTCTAGCGTATTCTTTGAGTTACAGTCAACAAACACCCTGAAAAGCACTGAATGTTGCATTTAAAGTACACAAACAAAAGATATAATTATACTTCCAGTGTACAGGTTTGCTACTATTGGACTTTAAAAGTATAGACTATGAGGGATTGTAAAATGAGTTGGAACACAATGTTTGCAAATCATCTGCCTCCATCACTACCTCAGCCTCACTGCTGCTGAATTCTCATCTGTGCCTTTATCACATCCAGGCTCTATTCACAGGTCTCCTTAACTCCACTCTATGTAAACTCCAATATGTCCAAAACGCCACTGCCTACATCCTATCTTATAATTAAATCCCACTCAACTATCACCCTGTCCCCTCTGACCTCCTCTGGCTCCCTGTCCCCAATGCACCGATTTGAAAATCTTTATCCTCATTTGCAAATATCTTTGTGGCTTCAGTCCACCCTACCTCTGCAACGTTCTCCAGTCCCCAGTCCCAGCACACACACAGCACTCTTCTGATACTGCCCGACTGCACATCCTCTTGTCCTTCAGATCACGGCATGCTGGAATTTTCTTCTTAGTCTCTTCGAATTTGTTACATCTTTTCAAGCTTCAGATAGCCTTCTGAAAACCTATTTCTTCAACCCTGCCTTTGGTCACTACACTAGCTCTTCCAATTCTTGCTTGGTGTCCATTTGCTCTCTCCTTTCCAAGTAAAGACATTTTGCTACCTTAAAGGCAATATAGAAGTGCAAATTGTTCTTATCTGGAAGATCTGCTGTAGAATTTTTTTTTAGGGAACTGTTAGTAAGGCTGCAATTGAAAATCAATATTAGACGTTCTTAAAATAGACAAAGTACCTGGTCTGGACAACATGCACCCTGGAGTTTTGATCTTTACAGCATTTTGGACAAGATTAAGTTAGATTTGGGAAAAATGTATGATTAAAAGTTTAAATTTTTTTAAATAAATCAGGAGAGTGGAAAAGCAAAGTAAGTGAGGGAAGCTGGACGAGAAGCAACTGAACCTGTTATGGACCATTACTCAGCTAAAATCATCTACTATAACTTGATTCTAAACTTATATTGGATTATCATGAAGTTATGCTAATTGAATATTGAATTGTATATTTATATAAATCCCAAATTTTATGCACACTGTTGGACCTTCAGGAACTTCAGAATCCAATGTACCCGACTCAAATAGCAGCACAAGTTCATCAAATCTGTAAATGAGCTCAAAGGAACAGCATGGTGCAAATGTGCAGGAAGATTCTTAGTTTCCTGTTATTTTCCAGCTCATGATGTATTCCCCTTTTGATTAATTTAAAAGATCAGAATGACTGCATTCATGCTTACACTGTAGCTGACTGTTCCCCGTGTATGGCATAAATTAAGTATTCTGTGTTTTTTTTAATTGATATTTATATACTAGATATATAGAGACTGAGTCATAAGTTTCCTCACGCACACAAGGATTTTACTGTTATCTATGCTGATGCAAAACAAGGATGAACACCAACGTGCCTATGACAGGGGAATCTCCAATGAGAGAGAGAGAGAGAGAGCGAGAGAGAGAGAAAGAGAGAAATTGCATTTATATAGTGGGAGTGCCTCATCATTTCTTCAGGACATCCCTGAGCCCTTATCATCCAATTAATTACTCCCCCCCAGTGTTCTTTGCAGGCAGATGCAGCAGTCATATTCACCCAGCAAAGTCACCGTAAACAGCAAATGAGATTCAGCTTACAGTAAGAAGCTATGGTTGTGTCGAAGGGAAATGTATCAGTAGACATTGAGTTGATCAGTCCATTGAATATCTCACTATGCTAAAGTAGAATGCATTTTGGGGAAGGTATAAATTGTTTAGTAGAGATAAGGGTAGGTTTCCACTGCTCTGTACATGGGGAATTTTTATTCCCGATGCAGCGCACACTACACGCACTTAAAGAGGCCGGCATGCTGCAGGCGTTAGTCAGGGCCCCCAGAGGCAGCTCGTTGATTGCGGGGCAGCAAGATTTAGCCAGCTGGGATGCCTGTCACTACAAGAGGAAAGGAGGTGGGGGAAGGAGCATTCCTTCTCCTGCCGGCTCCACATTCAGGTGAGTATTTGGCATTAAACTCACCTTCTTGGGGGTGGCCTCCAGCAGTCACTTTAAGGACCGCTGGTTAGGCTGCACATGTAGACCTAGTGTAATCTTGAATGCAGCAGGCCCAATGCCTGCTGTGTTTAGTGTAAACCAATTCCCAGTTTGGGTCCTAAAACAGGCATTTGGCTCATTATTAGCATATTCAAGCAACCTATCATCTGTTTTAGGCAGCTGCCAGGTCCGCCTCTACAGCGCCCTACAATATGGTGTCGGACGTGTTCCTGATGTTATTCAAGGGAGGCTCGCCTAATAAATTGGACCTCTTTGCACCTGTTTTCTGCCAGGTCCTGGTTGACCCTCTAATCCCCCCTACCTAGCATTTTATCTACTCTTGTAGCCACGGCATTTATGTGGCTGAATCAGTTGAGATTGCTGAAGTTAAAAAATGTAGTGAGTATTAGTGAGGCATTCAACCAGGGGAAGGCGTCACAGTTGAGCCCAATCATGCGTCACCTGACACTTCCAGCTACAAGCCCAATATAGCAGTTGGGAGCAGGCTTCCCCTTCCTCCTTTCGCCTTCCTCCTTTCCCCTTCCTCCTTTCCCCTTCCTCCTTTCCTCTTCTAGTGACAGGCCATTATCGGCCAACTCAAAGACCAGGTAGCTTGTGTGGAGTTCAGTACCATCCCATGGATTTAACAACCTTACTTTGCTAAATCCTTTGTCCGGCACAGAAAGCACGGACGTGTTGGTCAGAGCAAACATTCATAACTGAACTGACATCCACTCCCTTTACTGGAGTTAATGGTACTATTGTATAATGTTGTTCTTGATGAACAGTCTGGCTGAGCTGTAGTTCACAGCACCTGAGAATCAAATAGAAAAATGGGGGAAGAGGGAATGAGCAAACCTCATACGTTGCAGGAAAGGATGCCCCGGAGCACGGTACATCGGCGAGACCATGCAGACACTGCGACAACGTATGAACGGACACCGCGCAACAATCGGCAGGCAGGAGTGTTACCTCCCAGTCGGGGAACACTTCAGCAGTCAAGGACATTCAGCCTCGGATCTTCGGGTAAGCGTTCTCCAAGGCGGCCTTCGAGACACACGACAACGCAAAATCATCGAGCAGAAACTGATAGCCAAGTTCCGCACCCATGAGGACGGCCTCAACCGGGATCTTGGGTTCATGTCACGCTACATGTAACCCCACCTGATGTAGAGTCATCCAGACTCGAGTCGTCGTTGGCTTGTTCACAGATGTGATTTCCAGTAAAAAAAAGTAAAAAGTTTAAAGTTTTTGGTTTTCCATACAGACTGCAGCCTCTGCCACATTAGACCCCTTGTGACCCCACCTCATTGTCTTTGTTGTATTTTGCTATCGTCTTTGATATAATGTCTTCCTGGTTGGAGTTGATTGCCGTGATTGTCTCTCTGCCGAGGTGTGATAAAGGGCAGTCAGAAAGATTAACTGTAGTCGTCTGACATTGTTATCTGCACAGGCATTGATCTCTGACTATATATGCTGTGCCCATTTGTATTTCTTCACTTCACCTGACGAAGGAGCAGCCGCTCCGAAAGCTTGTGATTTCAAATAAAACTGTTGGACTATAACCTGGTGTTGTGCGACTTCTCACTTTTGTCCACCCCAGTCCAACACCGGCATCTCTGCATTAAAGAAAAGACAGACCAGACATGACCAAGTTGAATCTAATTCATGTCTCAGTATTTCAACACTACTCCATCTACAAATTTGACTAAATTACTACATTTACCATTAATTTTTATATATTCTTCAAAGCTATAGAACAGTTCTGCAGGCTCTAGTTCCCCTCCATTAAGTCATGCAATTATTGGCAGCCTATCCAACCACTGGGGCACCATAGCTAAGCCTGAATCACTTTTCAGATAATGTCTACTTCTACGGTTCAATAAAAGCCATAGCAATGTCAACCCGGACTGATTTGCCCTTTCATTACCTCCACGCTGAGGCTAATTACAGTATCCCAACTACTGCCTAACTGGCATTCAGCTAACACCACAGATCACCCTCCTGTCCATACATTTTAGGTCCTCATTAACTTACTGAGCCTTTATGGAAGCTTATATCTCTATTTTGTCTGTTGCAGTGCCATTAAAAAAGATATTTGAAGAGTGTTGCAGATCAACTGTTCTAATATTGGGTACATATAGCAAGTGCGTTAAAGCAATCCGAGAGACAAATGCTGTTTGCCACTAGTCCTACACAATCCTCACTGCATGCAAGTCTATCTTCCCATGAGCAATTGCATTGTGCCCATTTCAATCCTGTTTTCAAGTCGTCCTTCCTGGAGGGTGGAATCTGAACAAGCTGCTTCAACTAGGAACTGTTTCACCAAAACTAAATTGGATTGACTCCACCCCTGCCTCAGCTCATCTGCTGCTGATACCCTCATCCATGCCTTTGTTACCCTTAGACTTGACTATTCCAACGTTCTCCTGGCCGGCCTCCCATCTTCCACCCTTCATAAGCTTGAGTTCATCCAAAACTCTGCTGCCCGTGCCCTAACTCGCACCAAATCCCGTTCACCCATCACCCTGTGCTAGCTGACCTACATTGGCTCCCGGTCCGGCAACGTCTTGATTTTAAAATTCTCATCCTTGTTTTCAAATCCCTCCATGGTCTCACCCCTCCCTGTCTCTGTAATCTCCTCAGCCCCACAACCCTCCGAGATCTCTGCGCTCCTCCAATTCTGGACTCTTGCGCATCTCCAATTTTAATCGCTCCACCATTGGCGGCCGTGCCTTCAGTGACCGAGGCCCTAAGCTCTGGAATTCCCTCCTTAAACCTCTCGGCCTCTCTACCTCTCTTTCCTCCTCTAAGACGCTCCTTAAAAACTACCTCTTTGACCAAACGTTTGAGCATCTGGCCATATATCTCCTTATGTGGCTCAATGTCAAATTTTGTTTGATACGCTCCTGTGAAGAGCCTTGGGATGTTTTACTATGTTAAAGCCACGATATAAATGCAAGTTGTTGTTGTTGTTCTGTTCTACATTACTGAGTGGAAAGACAGACCAGGCAAAATGGAATGGGATTACAGGGAATCACAAAGCATAGCTCAATTAAAACAGTCAACTGAGGCACAGTTTGAATCACCATGACTGCATGAACCCCTCAGGTGGTTCTGGGCAGAAGTTATGTTAGTTGGCCATTTTTTCTATTTTAAAAGCAGTTATCATGAATTTGTCATCTTTCCTGATAAAGCCAAGATGGATGCCATTAAAATGTTGAAAGTCTTAAAAGCAGACAGGCCCAATGGCAATTTTTGGTTACAGACCATTAAAAAAACTGAAGAGGTAGAAGAGCATATTAATACAATCAGAAAAAGGGGAGGGAGACAAACCCAGAGAGAAATAATGAGTGGAATGACTCTAAAGATCATGAAGTAAGAGATAGAAATATTAATGAAATAGAGTGTGTTAAAAGCTAAGGAAGTAGGAGCCCTAGACAAATGAGAAAGTGGGAGAGAAGGGAATGATGGAAAATATGGGGTCTTCCCACAAACATTGACCTCATTCATTGTTCTAATGAAGCTCGATATAAGCTTCAAGAACAATCGCATCTTTCTTCAAGGCAACCTTCAACCCTGTGATCTAAAGATAGACTTTGTTTTAACCTAATTTTATAGCCTACTTCCTCGTTATGCGTGACCCTCCAGAATTTTAACAAGGCAGTCCTTGTTACCTTAGATTAACCCTGAACAGGTAATTGTGGATATAGGATCTGGTACAGCCATTTTTTCTACAAAGAACAGGACAGAACTTGAACGCAGCAGCTGCAATAGTTTCTATTGCACATTTAGAACTCCTTTGTCAGGCTTGTGAAGATCTGATCCAACAGGTGTCCTTCACTACAACACTTTGGTGCCACCATCTGTTCACTTGTAGTATTTAGAGCTCCTCAGAAGGTCCTCATTATATGGTTCTCAAAAACAGAATAGGATCCAAGGTTCTTAATCCAGTCATGTGGCCAGGATTTCTAACTTTGCAATCACTTTACAGTGGATGCTACATCAAGATATGGTTCTTTCACATTTTATCTGAAACATAGTTATGAACCATCTGCAATTAAAAAAAAATAAAGTGCCATCTGAACATACTGAATTGGGCTTTTCCAGATTACTATTTGAAACTGATACATCTATGGCATATTCTGCAATTTAGAAGTGCTGTATTGACACTCTACTGAAAATATCTGATCAATAATACTGGAGCCACAATATCTACAGCTTCATTGACCTTCTGACAAAGGCAGGATTCTTAACTTTCCCTGACCCCTGACCAGTCACTGACTGGACAATTCGTTGCAACAATTCAGAGAAATTCTACCTTGTATCTTTGAAGAGATACACTCCTACACTTCTGCATCAAATATACAACGGGCCGAAATTTGCGGTCGGAGGCGTACCTTCGGAGTACGCTTCCGACCCGAAAGAAAATATGAACCTTCCTGCTGGCTCCCGGGCTTCGGAGTCTTCATGTCCTGGGCCTCCAGGCGTACGCCTGTGTAAAGGCCCACGATCCCATGGACGCAGGCGGTTCAGAAGCGTCCTTGGGATCAACATGGGCCAGGTCAACCAGTTAGAAAGTGGGATTTCCCATAAGCTTATGAGGAATCCCTAAATAAATAACACAACTGAAATAAAAATAATGTTCCCATGTTCAAAATTAATTAAAAGTCCCTTTAATTAAGCATTTAAAATAAAAATTTAATTTTTTGAAAACATTTTAAAATGGGCCAAAATTTACATAAATTAATTTTAAATGTTTTTGTACGTTTTAATCATTTTAAAAATTTTAATTTAACATTTATTTTAACCCTTACACTGGTAAAAGCAGGTGTAAGGGTTTCATGGGCATTTGCTGGGCATTAGTTGGGCAAATAGCCCAACTCTGCGCCAGCGAAAGTGTTTCGGGGGCGCATGCAGACGATCTGTCAAGGCAAACCTTGACAGATCGCAAGTTCCGGGTTTTCGTGCATGCAGAAACCTGGAACTTGGGAGGCCTTTTACAAGGCTTCCGACGGCATACACTGTGCGTACGCCACCATCGGCACCGTAATTTGAGGCCCAACATGCTTCATGTTGATTCTCGTAAATATGCATATTCAGTTTTAAGTGAGCAGCACTATAGTAGATGTATAGTTACATACCACATACAAGTGCAGTGTCACACTTCAGATTTAAAACATTCTTACAAAAAAGGGGGTTAAAGCCAGCTGATTTTTGATTTTTCTAATGGGGGAGAGCGCGAGTGAGGGAAGCTCGGGATTTATCACCAGCTGCCAATCCAAATGGAAAGATTTGCCTTCTATTGTGCTCAGCATACGCCTAATAGTTAGGCTGTTCTTCACCTCAGGCTGTCCATATTTACATTAATTAGATCTTCAGGCCTTCCCGGTGACAACCCAAGTTACACATCTCTACTTCAGCAGAATATGGCCCAGAATTTCCTGCAATGGTGAGATCAGCCACATACACTGTAAATTCTGCTGTCTTGCGTGCCGATCTCGCCGTTGCGAACTTACATCAATATTTCCTGGATTCCTAATTAGAATATGCCACAGCAAGCATAACAGTGAAACAGAACTGACACAGCCAAAGGCCATTTATAAAGTTCCATGATTAACTTCAATATTCATTGTCAGCTATCAATTTAAAGCCATTCTGATGACTGAATTGCTAAAACAGATGACTGCCTTCAAAAGATGTATACTGTCTTTGATGGGATTTTACCTTAATTCTTATCTCTTTCATTTGAAACCACTGAATCTCTAGAATGTTAAATAACACTGATGCATATTGGAAATGTGTGTATTGTTTTATAATTCAGCTTTTGTGGGCACCACCAATGGCCGGCTTATATATATTTTAGAAAGACTACTAAGCATTATATATCATGATGCGGTTTATGAAGCATTATTGACAGTGAGGTGTGCATAGCTGGACTACATATTAGACTTTACTGAAGAATTCAGGTGTTTTCTGAAAATGACTTTCGACAGCTTTGATTTTGTGGAACAATTTCAATGAGTCCTGTAACAGTTGGCAAGCCGTATAAAATTGATTTAGATTCTGGTGATCATATCATGGATAAATAAATCCCAGTGCCCATTACTCCTTCCATCCCCACAAAAATATAATTGTCTTGTTTGCTATACGCTCCATTTTTTGCCGCATTACAACTTGATATATGGCAAGGTCAATGTTTCACCAGTGATTTATTTACTGCTTAAATATCATGAAGTGTAGAAACATTTTTACATACCCTTTCGCTCAGCATTCTGAATAGTTGCAGTGTGTTTCCAAAGAAATAATGTAAATCGAAGTGAACCTCCGATGTAAAGTGGTCACTGGCCGTTTAATAATGTGCAGTACTATTATTAATAATGCTATGTGCGTCTGTTTAGGGCTATAAATCAGCTCTAACAACAAACTGACTGAATGGAGGTCCCCAATCTGGTTCACTGGGCAAAAGAAGCGAATATGAAGAGAACCGCCAGTTTAAAGAAAGCTTTTGTTTCAATTAACTGACAATCCCTTTAGTTCCACAAAAAAAAGCTAGATAACTTTTTGCATGATTTGTAATGTTGCAGCACAAGTCATGAATTTTAAATGCATTCATGAACACATTAATAAAACGGTGACTAATTTACCACGGTAATGAAATCCCTATAAATCTCTCACCAGGTAGCCACAGAAATTACCTGCAGGTTTACTTGAGAAATAGTAAATTGAACTGCTGACGGATCCTTTATCTCAATAACTCACACCACTGCCACATCAAGGGCCCACCAGCACCATTATTTTAGTCTAAGTGGCAGCGGTGATAAAAGTAGTGTTAATTCGGGAAATTTGAGATTGCCATTGATTTTAATGGAGGCAGAGCTATCTTAATTAAGTTCTCACTACTTCAGTGAGGGCAACGGTGGAGCAGCGCAACGTCCCAGGAAATTATGGTGTGGCGTGAGTAATGGTGCAAGTCACTTACGCCATAGTTTCCTCTTTTAATTGCCACAAAATGGACACCACAACGTAGATGCGCCATTACAAATCTCCAGCAAATTCTGCGCCGATAATCCTTCCAGCTACCTCTTGCTTCCAAACATAAGCCCCTCCCCCTCCCCCCACAACCTGTGTCCTGGAGAATATAATCTTGAAATTTAATTTCTTCCACAGTTATTTGCCATCACACCCTGCTCAGCTTACATGAACTCACTGCAGGCAATTCTCCCAAGTAAAGTTTTGGGCTGTTTCTTGAGCTGCCACCAGTGGTCCCTTTAAGGCCTGTTGGCTGGGTAAGTGAACACCTGGCACAAATGAGGGGAGTGGGGCGTGAACATGCTCCACCCATTTATGCCTGAAAATTGTAAATGGGGTCCCACAACCGGCATAGAACCCAGACTTGTATATTTAAGCAGCCTCCTGCAAGAAACAGTTGGGTGTGTTGCTCGCTCATTTAGAGGCCCACCTGAAAAATACATCAACTGAGCCTTGGGCGTCATTGGGGTGGCCGAGGTGCCTCCCGATTTTTAACTCCCGCCCGCCCTTTTTTCAGGCAAGCAATAGATGGCCAACAGTGATAAAGAAAGGGAAAATGGAACATGACCACAAACTAGCAAGAATATAAAAACGGATTGTAAAAGCTTCTATGTGAAAAGGAAAAGACTGGCGAAGGTAAATGTAGGTCCTTTACAGTCAGAGACAGGAGAATTTATATTGGGGAATGAGGAAATGGCAGAGAAATTAAATACTTTGTTTCTGTCTTCACGAGGAAGACACAAAAAACCTCCCAGAAATACGAGAAAACCAAGGGTGTGACAAGAATGAGGAACTTAAAGAAATTATTATTAGTTAAAAAAACAGTACTAGCAAAATTAATGGGACTAAAAGTCAATAAATCCCAAGGACTGGATGACCTACATCCTAGGGTTTTGAAAGAGGTGGCCATTGGAATAGTGGACACATTGGTTGTCATCTTCCAAAATTCTATAGATTCTGGAACGGTTCCTGCAGATTGGAGGATAGCAAATGTAACCCCGCTACTTAAGAAAGGCGGGAGAGAGAAAACGGGGAACTACAGACCAGTTAGCCTCACATCAGTAGTTGGGAAAATGCTGGAATCTATTATAAAGGATGCAATAACTGGGCACTTAGAAACTAATAGTAAGATTGGGCAGAGTCAACATGGACTTATGAAAGGGAAATCCTGTTTGACAAACCTATTGGACTTCTTTGAGGATGTAACTAGTGGAGTAGACAAAGGGGAAACGGTAGATGTGGTGTATCTGAATTTTCAGAAGGCCTTCGATAAGGTCCCATACAAGAGGTTGATGAACAAAATTAGGGCACATGGAATTGGGGGTAATATACTAGTGTTGAGGCTGCCGCGAAACACGAATTAAGACTGAATCTATGTGTGGAAAACAAAGACTTTTTAATGCAACTGCATGGTCCAAAATGGCTGAAACCAACTGCTCCCAGAATTCTCTGGAAAAACCCTGAGGCCCCGCCCACTCCTTTTCTCCTGCCTTAAAGGCAAGGTGCCCGATATTTTGTCCACGGATGGAAAAGTGGATAATGCCCGTTTAGGTGGCGATCCGCCACACAGCTCCCCCCAGAATCCGCTTAGGAGGTGTGGACGAGACGGTACGGCGGTCTGATGGGCCGGCCGGAGCGGCTCTTGTAGGACGTCGGTGGACGTGGAACGGCCGGGCGTGGAGCAGCCGGGTGAACCGGCTTGAGGGCAGGTCGGCCGCGTGGTGGTGGACGAGCTACAGGGACCTGCTCACCGGGCTCCGAGTGTGCTGGCTTGAGTCGGTCAACCGACACTTTTTCGGTCCTGTCGCCCACTTGCAGGGTGAAAAATTTGTCCCCAGCCTGTAGCACCTTGTAGGGCCCATCGTACGGGGGTTGAAGGGGTCCGCGGTGGGCGTCGTGCCGGACGAAAACGAACTGTGCCTGGTGCAGGCTTAGTGGGACGTGTGAGGTGGATTCGCCGTGTCGGGCAATGGGCACCGGGGCGAACTGCAGCGCCGGTGAGGCGAAGTCGTGGCGTTGCTGGTCGGCTGACCAGGGTGTCGTGGCGGTGGGCAGGAACTCGCCGGGTACGCGCAGCGGCTGACCGTACACGAGCTCTGCTGCCGATGCGTGGAGGTCTTCTTTAACCGCGGTGCGCAGGCCGAGGAGGACCCACGGAAGTCGGTCGGTCCAGGCGCCGTCCTGGAGGCTGGCTCGAAGAGATGCCTTCAAGGATCTGTGGAACTGCTCACACAGTCCATTGGCTTGGGGGTGGTACGCTGTGGTGTGGTGAATGGTCACCCCGAGATTGCGTGCGACAGCGGTCCAGAGTTCAGAGGTAAACTGCGGACCTCTGTCCGACGTCATGTTGGAGGGGACTCCGAACCGTGCGACCCAGGTGCTGACGAAGGCTCTGGCGATGTCGGCGGTGGTGGTAGAGGTCAGTGGAATTGCCTCGGGCCAGCGCGTGGTGCGGTCAACGATCGTCAGCAAGTGCGTGTGGCCTTGCGACGGCGGCAGGGGCCCGACGATGTCCACGTGGATGTGGTCGAATCTACGCGAGGGGACGGTAAACTCCTCGAGGGGTGCCTTGGCCTGTTGGCAGGCTAGACAGGAGTTGGCCCAAGTACGCACATCCTTGCGAAGGCCGCGCCAGACAAAGCGGTTGGCTACCAATTTGATGGATGCGCGGGCGCCGGGGTGGGAGAGGTTGTGGAGAATGTCGAATACCCGGCGGCGCCAGGACGCTGGGACGACGGGCCGAGGTTGACATAGGGATATGTCGCACTTGACCGTGACTGCGGTCGGGCCACAGGCGACGTCGGCCAGGCGTAGCCCTGGTAGGTTGGTAGGTGCGGAGAGCAGATCAGGGTCGGTGATCTGGTCTGCTGCGAGTTGAGAGTAGTCGACTGCCAGGTATGCGGCGTGGATGGCGGGGCGGGAGAGGCAGTCGGCTACCACATTGTCTCGGCCGGAGACGTGTTGGATGTCCGTGGTGAACTCGGACACTGCCGCGAGCTGGCACTGCTGCCTGGCGGACCAGGGGTCGGTTGTCTTTGCCATTGCGAATGTCAGGGCCTTCAGGTCGACAAATGCAGTGAAGGGGTGGCCCTCAAGCAAAAACCAGAAATGGCGGACCGCCAGGAACAGCGCGAGGAGCTCGCGGTCGAAGGTGCTGTACTTGACCTCCGGGGGGCGTAGTTGGTGGCTGAAGAAGGCAAGTGGTTGCCAGGCGCCGTCGACCCACTGCTCATACACGGCGCCGACCGCGTGGTCGGAGGCGTCCGTGGTGAGCACTACCCTGGCATTGGGCTGTGGGTGCGCGAGCAGGGTGGCGTTGGCGAGCGCGGTCTTGGTGGAGTCGAAGGCGATGGACGCGTCTGCCGTCCATTCGACCGCCATCTTGCCGCTCCTGCCCCGGAGGGCTTCATACAGGGGCCTCATGAGAGACGCCGCTTTGGGGATGAAGCGGTTATAGAAATTCACCATCCCGAGGAACTCCTGGAGGCCTTTGATGGTGGTGGGGCGGGGAAATTGTTGGACGGCCTGCACCTTGGTGGGCAGGGGAATGGCCCCAGCATGGGTGATGTGGTGGCCGAGGAAGTTGATCTTGTCCAGGCCGAACTGGCATTTGGCTGGGCTGAGGTTGAGCCCGTGGTCGCTGAGGCGTCCGAACAGGATGCGAAGGTGTTCGAGGTGTTCCAGGATGTCGTCCAGGTAGACGAACAGGAACTTCAAGTCCCGAAGGACCGAGTCCATGAGCCGTTGGAATGCCTGGGCCGCGTTTTTGAGGCCGAAGGGCATCCGCAGGAACTCGAACAGGCCGAAGGGGGTGATTACGGCCGTCTTGGGGACGTCCGCGGGGTGGACGGGGACTTGGTGGTAGCCGCGCACCAGGTCGACCTTGGAAAAGACTGAGCGGCCGGCCAGTCTAGCCGAGAAGTCCTGAATGTGCGGCACGGGGTACCGATCAGGGGTGGTGGCGTCGTTGAGGCGGCGGTAATCCCCGCAGGGGCGCCAACCTCCACCTGGTTTGGGGGCGATGTGGAGTGGGGAGGCCCAGGGACTGTTGGAGCGGCGGATGATGCCGAGCTGTTCCATGGTGGCAAACTCGGTCCGCGCGATCTCCAGTTTGGCCGGGTCCAGCCTGCGGGCGTGGGCGTACACTGGGGGGCCTGTGGTGGGGATGAAGTGTTCCACCCCGTGTTTGGCGGCCTCCGCGGAGAAGGTCGGATTGGTAAGGGCCGGGAATTCGGCCAGGAGTGCCGAGTAGTCATTCGTGGCCCGGGCGTGGCACTGTGACGCCATGTTGGCGGGTTGACGGGGGGCCATGGCGCCCAGGATGGGGGACATGGTGTTCATGTCCACGAGGCGGTGACGAGGGATGTCTACCAGTAGGCCGTGGGCGCACAGGAAATCTGCGCCGATGAGAGGGGAGAGCACCTTGGCAGTGATGAACTCCCATCGGTAGCGGCGACCAGCGAGGTCGAGGGTGACTGTCCGGGTGCCGTACTTCCGGATTTCCGAGCTGTTAGCCGCAGCCAGCGCCGGTCCTCGTTCGCCCTTTTGGATGTCGAGGGAGGAGGCCGGGATGATGCTGTGCTGAGCTCCAGTGTCGCACAGGAACCGGCGGCCGGTTTTGTCATCCGTGACGTACAGCAGGGAGCCCGCGTGGCCCACGGCCATCGCGGGGGCTGATACGGGGGCGGACTTGAAAGAGCAGGGAGGTGTGCACCGTTGTGCCCTGGCGCCGAACCGTGCGTGGTAGTAACAGTGGCCCGGGTTAGTGGGGCGCGAAGGCCCCGTGGGCCTGGTGGCTGGTCCTTGTGGCTGCGTGGTGGCCGGTGAGGGGCGCGCCCAGGCATTGGCTGCCAGGTCCGGAGTGACGTCGCGGCTGGAGTGAGCGGACAGCAGCTTGTCGGCCTCATCGGCCAGGGCTTCCAGGTTCGTGAGGCCGGACGCCACGATCGCTGGGCGGATGCTGAGAGGGAGCTGGCGGATGAACAGCGTGCGGAAGAGGGATCCGGGTGGGCTCTTGTCGGTGAGGGAGAGCATGTGGGAGAGGAGGTCTGACGGTGAGGCATCACCGAGGCTTGGAAGGTCGAGGAGGTGGCAGTTTTGCTGGTATGCTGAGGCCGTAAATTTTTTAAGGAGCGCTGTCTTAAGATGTGCATACTTGCCTTCCTCTGGTGGGTTCTGCAGCGCTGTCCAAAGCTTCGAAACTGTGGCGCTCCCGAGTGATGTGACGAGGTAGTCATACTGCGTCCCATCTGTGGTGATGTTTCGCAGCCGGAAGCGGGATTCAGCTTGGAGAAACCAGGCTTCGGGCTGGTTTTCCCAAAACTCCGGCAGTTTCACGGAAACTGCGTTCGTGTCCGCCATTGCAGTGCTCGGAATACGTTCTGAGCGTCGGGGTCACCAATGTTGAGGCTGCCGCGAAACACGAATTAAGACTGAATCCATGTGTGGAAAACAAAGGCTTTTTAATGCAACTGCATGGTCCAAAATGGCTGAAACCAACTGCTCCCAGAATTCTCTGGAAAAATCCTGAGGCCCCGCCCACTCCTTTTCTCCTGCCTTAAAGGCAAGGTGCCCGATATTTTGTCCACGGACGGAAAAGTGGATAATGCACGTTTAGGTGGCGATCCGCCACACTAGCATGGATTAAGAATTGGTTAACAGACAGAAAACAAAGAGTAGGGATAAACGGGTCTTTTTCAGGATGGCAGGCTGTGACTAGTGGGGTATCGCAAGGATCGGTGCTTGGGACCCAGCTATTCACAATCTACATCAATGTAACATTTCCAAATTTGCTGATGATGCAAAGCTAGGTGGCAGTATCAGTTGCGAAGAGGATGTGAAGAGGCTTCAAGGGGATCTCGACAGGCTCAGTGAGTGGGCGATAACATGGCAGATGTAATATAATGTGGATAAATGTGAAGTTATCCACTTTGGTGGAAAAAACAGAAAGGCAGAGTATTTCCTAAATGGTGAAAGATTGGGGAATGCAGATGCTAAAAGGGACCTGGGTGTCCTTGTACATGAGTCACTGAAAGTGAATGTGCAGGTGCAGCAAGCCATTAGGAAGGCAAATGGTATGCTGGCCTTCATTACAAGAGGATTGGAGTACAGGGCAGGTCGAACCGGAAGGGGGTCCGGAACCCACTGACCAGCAGACCCACCACCATCCCGCCTCCAGGCGCAAAATCGCGGCCTAAGAGTAAAGAAGTCTTACTCCAATTATATAGGGCCTTGGTGAGACCACACCTGGAGTACTGTGTACAATTTTGGTCTCCTTACCTAAGGAAGGATATACTTGCCATAGAGGGAGTGCAACGAAGGTTCACGAGATTGATTCCTGGGATGGCGGGACTGTCGTATGAGAAGAGATTGAGTAAACTAGGCCAGTATTCTCTTGAATTCAGAAGAATGAGAGGGGATCTCATTGAAGCATACAAAATTATTACAGGACTTGATAGGATGGATGCTGGGAGAATGTTTCCAATGGCTGGAGTGTCTAGAACCAGGTGCCACAGCCTCAAGATAAAGGGTAGGCCATTCAGGACTGAGATGAGAAGAAATTTCTTCACACAGAGGGTGGTGAATCTTTGGAATTCTCTACCCCAGAGGGCTGTGGAGGCTCAGTCATTGGGTATATTCAAAACAGAAGTCGATAGATTTCTGACTAGTAAGGGCATCAAGGGATATGGTGATAGGGCCGGTGAATGGAGTTGAGGCAGAAGATCAGCCATGATCTCATTGAATGGCGGAGCAGGCTCGAAGGGCCGAATGGCCTACTCCTGCTCCTATTTCTTATGTTCTTAGTTGAAAATCTCCCCCCAATGTGTTTAATTTAGTCAATCCCTCCCCACCAAATTTAGCATTAGATGGCACCCTGCTTGCCTGGAATCTCATTGTAATATACCACTTGAAAATAAAATAGTGAATCAAAAACATATCCTACAGAATTTGCCATTCTTTGAATGTTATTAAACTTTGATGTCATGTGCTTTCTCCTCATAGGGAGTTAGAGGTCACAGGTTTGGGGATCCACCATTTGCAGCCAAACTCTTCCTGATGTTAAGGGCTGCTTTGTCCTGGAAAAAGAATGGCAAAAGGGCCAAATTATCTTCAGTAACCATGAACATCAACAGAATACAGGACACTAGACTTAATTTAGTAAAAAGCTTTTTTCATCAGATGAATGTTTAGACATTTGAGATTAAATGCTTTTAGAAGTAATGAGGAAGCAAATTTGTTGAAGGGATATCCATCACACAGATTTCCCATAGAGTTTAGGCTGCACTGCATCAAGAATGGATTTATATCCCCAAAGGAAGGGCTCTCAGCGACTGTATTGTAAATCTTCTAAGGCCAGATGTTTCCATACAATTTCACTTTTAAATATAGACTTTACATGACCAATGGGGAAGAAGAAAGTGAATTCACATTCTGCTGCTGTAAACTAAATTATTCTGCTGGAAACTGGGGTGCATTTATCTACGTGCAAGCTGCAATTCACAGCTTTCCTGCTAACATGGTTGCAGTGGATAATAAAATTATCCTGAAAACAAAGTTTTAAAATACAACTGTCCAATTCTTGACACCTGCAGAATTGTACTGCAAAATTTAGTCAGACAAAGTTAACTGTCCCTCCCCAATAACAGTATCTCTCATGAATATTTGTCAACCCATTTTACCTTGGGGCAAGTAGGTCAGTTCAACTTGTAACTAGTTGGCTTCACAGCCCAGTTTAAAATGAGTTGTTGCAGAGTAAAATACAATCTGTATCTAGTTTGTGTGGAGTATTTACATGGCCACAATGAATAATGGGGCAAAATCACAACCAAACTATTAGAAACAAATTGAATGATTGTAGTTACTGTCAAGTAAATAAAATAGTTGGCAATGTTGGGATTTCTTTTCTCTCTCGTTCAGAATACAAAAGGTCAAGGATCAAGCAAGATGCAATAGTTATTTTCTAACTTTAAAGAATTTAATTTGACACACAACACAGCAGTTTTTAACCAGAAAGAAAGGAGTAACTTTTCATTCAACCTTTTTCGAGCGAGTACAACTCAGAATAAAGAATTGATTAAGTTCTTTGTCCTGCCTTGTCCAGACGCATGTGGTTCTCCTCAAAACCCTTGTAGAAAGGGGTCTTTATGTGGTTTTCTTTCAAATTTGCTGTTTGATCATCATACAAATCTCATCAGTTTGCAGGCCTTGCTTCCTTATCTATGCAACTGTCAGCATTATTCTTCCTATCCGTTACTCAGGTTTTATAACTTATGAAGGTGCCATTCAGTGTTGCTGACACATACATTTCTTGCACCAAACATCCTGGACAATAAGCAAAGACCAGCATCCATCCTAATTTTGGTCAAGCTAACAGTTCTGTGTTGTTTTACTAAGATATTGAGGGTTTCAACCCCATTATTTTAGTTTTCTTTAAAACAGGTATCAAAAGTCCATAATGAAAAGTCCAAAATCATTCAGCAGGATTGGTAATAGACTTAGGGGTAGAAATTAGGTCGCGCCCCATTTGGGGCGCAAATATCGTCCGCGCGCAAATATTAGCGCCTGGCGCTAATTATCGGCACTGACAGGAAACTTCACTTTTACCGCCCCGGGAGGTGAGTGGAGTGCTAAATTAGGCGCTGCACACCTCTCTTAAGGCGCAAAGGCCTAGGAGTGAGGCGCTAACTCAGCGCACGAGCGCAGCGCAGCTGCTGCCAGTTAGCGAGGGAACACAGACACACTGGCGCCGGACACTTCTTAAAGCGGGGGGGGCCACTTGCTCCCCAGCCACACCCTGCTCATTGCAGCCTTGAATCTCAGCCTGGAGAGACCTGTAATCCATTTTGCTGCCAAGCATGGAGAGGGTGAGAGAACGCGCTCATCGCTTCACCGAGCGGGCCTTGGATGCTCTGGTTGACGCAGTGGAGCGCAGACGATGCATGCTGTTCCCAGAGAGTGGCAGGAGGCCTTTGCCACGCGAGTTCAGAAGAGTGTGGAGGGAGGTGGCTCAGAGCGTCTCCTCCAGGAGCATGGTGCCCAGGACCCATGTCCAGTGCCGCAAAAAGTTCAACGACCTCACTCGGGTCGTCAGGGTGAGTGGCTTTTTCTCAATACCTCTCCATCCCTCCATCTCAACCTCACTCTATGGCCAGAGGGTCTTAAAACCCCAATGCACAACACTCATCCAACACCTATGGCCCTTTCATCAAACACACACACACATTCCACACTTTGCATACAGTAAGGGCTATTCACCTATGGGAGGCACATCAGGCAAGACCATGGCTGCATACAGTAAGGGCTATTCACCTATGGGAGGCACATCAGGCAAGACCATGGCTGCATACAGTAAGGGCTATTCACCTATGGGAGGCACATCAGGCAAGACCATGGCTGCATACAGTAAGGGCTATTCACCTATGGGAGGCACATCAGGCAAGACCATGGCTGCATATTGTAAGGGCTATTCACCTATGGGAGGCACATCAGGCAAGACCATGGCTGTATATTGACTCAGATGCTGTCCTTTTTCTTGCAGGCTAAGCTGGCTCATAATCGGAGACAGCAGCAACGGACGGGTGGAGGGCGGCTTCAGCTGCAACCCCTCAGCGATCTGGAGGAGCGCGTCCACAGGATTGTGGCAAGCCGGGTGATCGGTCCCGTCGCCACTGGAGACGCCGACCCCGTTGTGGACAGCAATGGTAAGGTCATCACCTTTTTGTCCTCTGTCCTTCCACTTGTCCCTCACAATACCAGCCTTTGACACTTTCAATCCAACTTGCTAACTCGCTGCACTTATTCCTCCCTTACTGCCACCCTGTCCTCACGCTAAAGCCACTCTTGTACCTCCCTGCTTTCAGATGGTGATTCACCAGCTGAGGAGATGGTCCCTGAAGCTGCCACTGGGAGTGATGCTGCAGCTGAGGAGGAAGAGGAAGCCGGAGCATCAGTGCCACCCTCTCCCGAGGAAGCCCATGGCCACACTGGGAACACGCCTTCCCCGGAGGGGAGCAGGGGGGAAGGGGCTGATGATGGTGAAGTTCCAGGACCCAGCGGGCTGCAGCAACGCCATGGGGGGGGGAGGGAAGAACGGGGGAGCAGGGGGGAAGGGGCTGATGATGGTGAAGTTCCAGGACCCAGCGGGCTGCAGCAACGCCATGGGGGGGGGGAGGGAAGAACGGGAGCCTTCTCCCCAGAGGGAGAGTATGCCAGACACTCCTAATGCAATGGACGCAGAGGAGGAGCGGCTGATTGCAGAAATGAACAGCCAGGCGGTGGTCATGCACACTGAGCTCATGGGTGCAGTGGGAAGGGTGCCCGAATGCATTGAGGCACTGGCAAGGAGTGTGGAGCACTTCGCTGTAGCACAGGCGGATGCCACACTAAAGCTTACTGCTGCAATTCAGTCACTGGCTGCCAGGAACCCATCTGAGCCTGCTCTCATGCAGACTCAGATTGAGGCCACGCGAGCACTGACTGCTGCCATCCTCGATGGTTCGTGCACATGTCCCCGGGGCTGTCACCGCGCCGCAGCAGGCCAGCAATCTGTTCTCAGGCAAATTGCTCCGGATGCTGAAGTGCTGCCCCGTGGGAGTGCCAGTGTGTCGGGCGAGCAGGGAGTTGCTGTCCTCTCTCACGATGACAGCATTCCTGCTGCCAACACTGTCACTTCTCCACTGCACTTGCCACCGCCTATAGGACAGACTGCTGCCGCCCATGCAGAGTTGGTGCAGTCTGCAGCCGGGCCCTCCAGGCCCAGAAGTGGTCGAGGCCGTCCTTCAGGGGCATCTGCAGTGTCAGGGTGTGACAAGCAGCAGCCTTCCACCAGCCTTGCTGCAGCCACTGAGGTCCCATTACGGAGGAGCAGTAGGGTTAGAAGGGGGGAAGTGCGCAAGGGAAGGAGATCACCCTCGAAGGGCAAAAAGTAGGAGGTGTGCCAAAATGCTGGTCATTTTTTTATTAAAGGCCGAGATTCATGGCCCAACTTTTGTTTAGTGTTTTGGACATTATCTCCAGGTTGTGAGAACCAGTTATGTTATTGACTGTTTTTTTGTGTTTATTTCTATGAGTTTGTCATGAGGAATTGACACACACAGAGTTTGTACAATAAATAAGTTTCTGTATTCAAAATATACATGGCTGGTGGTTGGAATTATTGGTGCCTTGGCCGGCTTAGGGGTTGCGTGCTGGGTTGATTCGTGTTTGTAGCACTGGCAGGGGTCCTAGAAGCGGCTTGCTATTAGTCGTTGACGGACGGCCCTTGCAGTTTGACCATTGTGGGCCGCCCTCCTGCCTTGGTGCTGCTGCTGATCATCGTCCTCGGCCTGTTCCTCCTCTTCCTCCTCCTCCTCTTGTGGTGCTGCAAGGCCTGGTGGCATTGGCTGCGTCCTGAGGATTGCCATGTTGTGCAACATGCAGCACACCACTACGAATTTGGAAACTTGCTCAGGCGAGTACTGCAGGGCTCCTCCGGAATGGTCCAGACAGCGGAATCGTTGTTTGAGCACGCCGATTGTGCGCTCAATAATGTTCCTCGTTGCTTGTTGGCTTTCCTGGTACCGCAGCTCAGCAGGGGTGTTTGGCGCACGGAGCGGTGTCATCAGCCAGGTGCTCAATGCGTACCCCTTGTCCCCCAGAAGCCAACCAACTGGCTGATGCGGTGCCTCGAAAATTTCTGCCACAGTACTCTGGCGCAGGATGAAAGCATCGTGGCAGCTGCCCGGATAGTGGGCATTGACAGCGAGAATCACCTGTCTGTGGTCACAGACCAACTGCACATTCAAGGAATGGAACCCCTTTCTGTTCCGGAACTCCTCTGCATTCTCTCGCGGAGCACGCAAAGCCACATGCGTGCAGTCAATGGCGCCCTGCACCATGGGGAAGCCCGCTACCCTCGCAAAGCCCATAGCACGGTCATGCTGCTTGTCTGGGGTCATAGGGAAGGAGATGAAGTCTCGTCTCCTTGTGAAGAGGGCATTGGTGACCTGCCGGATGCAGCGATGCACCGCAAACTGGGAGATATTGGCGAGGTCCCCAACAGCAGCTTGGAATGAGCCAGTGGCGTAGAAGTTCAAGGCCACTGTGACCTTCACTGCCACCGACAGAGACGTCCTGGACCTCAGCTGAGGCTGCAGATCTGGCTGCAGCAGGTGGCAGAGCTCAGTGACCACCTCCTTGCTGAATCGCAGCCTTCGCAAACACAGCTCCTCGGACATGTGGATGTAGGAGAGCTGTTCACGATATACCCTGGGAGGGTAAGCTCTCCTGTACATGCGCCTGATGGGCCTCCTCCGTCTGGCCATCATTGCCACTCTCTGTCTGCGTCTCACTCTGCTCCGATTGAGCTGGAGCAGGACGACGCCCCCAATCATTGCAGCCCCCATATTCTCTTTGCCAGAAAAGTAATGAGGTACAGCAACGAAAGTAGCAGCAAAGTTAGGATGAACTAGGCAAAACTACCTCACAAAGCGTTGAGTCAATGTAGAAGTCTCTCTCTCTCTCTCTCCGAATCTCTCTCTCTCTCTCAGAACGAGTGGTGCATAAATGTCGACCACAGAAAAAGACAGGAAGAGGCCCCCTTTAAATAGCGCCCCCCCCAGCCCCAGACCGATTGATAACGTTCCAGTCTTCCGGTCGTTGGAAGCGCCAGGCGGTAAGGCAGGGGGCGCCACTCAATTTCCGCTCCGGGGCGCCCCAAGGGCGTTGCACCACGGACTGACGTTACAATCTGCGCGCGCAGGTGGTCGCAGCGGTAAGTTTTAGCGCCGCCGCACAATCTCAAGTTAAGTTCTCGAGCGGCGCAAACAGCGCTGCGCCCGGGCGTTAGCGCCTTAACGCCCCATTAGCGCCCATTTAAGGCGCTAACGGGAGGCGCAACCAACTGAATTTTTACCCCTTAGTATATTTATAATTATGTGCTCACAAGTGAATGTAAAAGATCCATGGCACGATTCGAAGAAGCAGGGGAGTTTTCCTGGTGTATTTATCCCTCAAATAACATTACTAAAACAAATGATTTGGTCATTTATCGAATTTCATCTTAACCTGGTAATGGCAAATTATTTAGATGCTATACTTCAAATAGAAGCATGGCACCTTGCATCACAATATGATGTGTGATAAACTCGTACCACAAAGCAACACCGAGATACTCAAGTTTAAAAGGATCAATCTCAAGGCAATGAGGGAAGATTTTAAACAATTTGACTGAGCAGTAGTAGTCAAGAAAACTTCATCTGAAGACAAATGGACATAGAATTGTGCATGCAGGATAATAACAAGGACAAGAGAAACATACAATTGGGTGACCGCTTTGCGGAACACCTCCGTTCAGTCCGTAAGGGTGACCCCGAGCTTCCGGTCGCCTGTCATTTTAATTCACCGCTCCACGCCCACTCAGACCTCACCGTCCTCGGCCTCTTGCATTGTTCCACGGAAGCTCAGCGTAAGCTCGAGGAACAGCACCTCATCTTCCGATTAGGTATATATATAAAAAATATATATATTTTTTATCCACGCTTTTGGTTTGTGCCTTTTCCCTTTTTTTTCTCTCTCCCACATGGCAGCTGTCTTTCATTCTGCCAGCGCATTTCACACTTCTAGAGCCATCTTTTGTTTCTTAACCTGTCCTATTACCATCTCGTCTCGCCTTGAGTATCTCTTAATGTCTCTTTACTTCTCACAGACCTCCCCTTTTGTTCTTTTATTCCCTCCCCCAGCCTCCAAACTTGCTTTTTCATCTGTTTCATTTCCTGCTTTTTTCTCAGTTCTGACGAAGGGTCTTTGACCTGAAACATTAACTCTGTTTCTCTCTCCACGGATGTTGCCTGGCCTGCTGAGTTTTTCCAGCGCTTTCTGTTGTTATTTAAGTTTTCCAGCATCCGCAGTATTTTGCTATAGAAACATACAATCCCTGGAACTGGTGCAATGAACGGCAAGAAGACTAATTCCCAGTATCAGAAGATTGAATTCTGAAGAAAGGTTCAAAAAAACTTGGTGCCCTCGAAAATCTCCGAGGGGCTGCATCCCAGCTTTTGTTCAAGGATTATTTTCCATCCATCTCAATCACATCTTTAAAACTGTTGAAAAGCACTCTGCATTTTCACTGTCTTGTCCTTAAATTGACGCTGCAGAGTTTCCACCTTGCAAAAGAATTTGCAAAATGATGACCTCGAATTAAGTCATACTTACTTTCTATAAAGAGGGCTGGATGTATAGAGAATTTTATTATCTTACACACACACACACACACACAGATCTGACCTGAGCATTAGTGCTGTACAGTAAGCATTTTAGTTAAATTCAGTTGAAGGATTGGGCTGGTTAAAAGCTTATTACAGAATCAATAGAGCTGATTACTTCAGCCAGATCAGTGTCATAAATTTAATTAAAAAGTAAAACATACTTAATGCTGAATTGCTGTTGGAAGCTTTAATCCATTCAGCACTAAAGACATGAATACAATCATTTCTATCAAAACAGCCACGTTTGGAAAAATTGCTCTCGGCATGTTGGGTATAAAAGTGTATTATTGAAGAAAGGATTAGAGTTATCTCAATTAATACCAGAAAGAGTTTCCCTTGCAGTACTAGATTAGTTGATGCATGCAAGATCTTGCACTGGTCTTGTCTGCAGCTGGTTGGTCAGTAAGGTCTTCTTTAGATATCAATGTCCAGTCACTGACACCAGATTTAGGTGGAGCAGGCTCTGTTAGGAACATTTGTACATTCCAGGATTGCATGACTCGGAATGAAACAGAGATGTGTAAGTAATGTAGAGGTGAAGGAGTTTCCAGTGCTCAAAGGGTGAAAGTCTCTGATATATTCACTTGCAACAAGAATTTGAGATTAGACCCTGGCAGAAGAATTTAAATGGCTAAAGATGTACGATTATTAGGACACTAGAATTGAGCAGAGCAACCAAATATACTATGGGACTTAACTGTATTAAACCCTGGACAGCTAAGACCTCCATTCAACAAGGTAAGGCTGCTCATTCTGGCTTTTTATCTGAATACTGTGACAATGTAGTACTTAACATTCAACAATTAACCTTTGAGGATTGCAGAGCATTAATACACTAAGAGACAGCATAACTATTAAGCGGTTTTGTACCATCCTCTAATTCTGCTCTAAGGGAATCAGCATTAGGAATTTACAGGGGAGCATTGTTGAAAGTTGAGTAATAATAAATATTTTGAAAGCTACAGTGGACCTCAGTACTGAATGGGTTAAAGCAATTATGCAGCAGAATACTAATAGTTTCAATCTGGAGAGTCAGAAATATGACTTTAAAATCATTATTTCACCTTCATCATCATCATTTGAGATTTACAGGAATTTAAGATTCACCTGCTATAGCTATTTTGTACTACAATATGCAGAGAATAGTTTAACATTATAGGCTGTTTAAAAGAGACAAGATTTCAATTTCCAAAGATATTTTTTTTTTCAAAAATTCTCAATTCCATGTTAAATGTTAAATTTATCTACAATACCATTCTACATATTTTCTCTATAATTGTGCATTGTGATGCCTATGTTGCTAATGTGTGTTTACTTCTCGTGTGGAGCTGATGGTCTCCACATATTTGCCAATAAAGGTTTTAGCTGCAGCGGTAGCTTCATGCCAATATCCTATTGTTCCATTTTGCTCTTCTGTCGAGTCTGAAATATATATTGAAAAATACCCAAGGAAGAATGCAAAACTATCAAAATGTATTGAAGTCCTCTCCTGAATAGTCTGCAACCTTTCTTTCTTGATTCAGGTGATGATCATTTTACGTTAAGCAAAAAACAGGAGCACACGAGAAAGCATTGGCCCGGATTTTACAGCGTACGCCGTCGTAAGTGCCTCGCAAGTTCTGGGTTTCCGCATGTGATGCGCATGCGTGAAAACCCAGAACTTGCGATCGGTCAAGTTTCTCCTTGACAAATCGTACACATCCGCTATAAATTCACTTTTGCTGGCCCAACTACTGCCCAGCGAATACCCACAAAACCCTTACTCCTGGTAAAAGCAGGGGTAAGGCATTCTTTTACTAGCTAAGGGTGAAAATAATTTTTTTTTAAATTATTTAAACTTTCACTTACATTTAAAATTAGTTTAGGTTATTTTTGTCCCGTTTAAAAATGTTTAAATTTATTTTTCAAAAAGTAAAATTTTTATTTTAAATGTTTAATTAAAGGGTATTTGTTAATTTTGAACTTGTGATGATTTATTTTTATTTAAATGGTGTGAAATTTTATTCATTAGGTGATTTCTATTATGCTTATGGGGATTCCGTATGTAAATAGAATCCCCGTAAGCATAATAGGAATCCTCCTTTGTCATTGGTTAGCCTGGCCCACGTGATCCCAGGGACGCTTGCGAACCACATACGCCCGAGATCCGTGGGCCTTTAGGCGGCTGTACGCCCGCAGGCCCAGGACCGCAAGAGTCCGAAGCTCTGGAGACAGCAGGTAAGTATGTACTTTTCTTGCGGTTCGGAGACGTATGTGGGCGGCAAAGCCTCCGACCGCAAATTCCAGGCCATTATCTTGACTGGCAACATGCTATTTCTACACCAGGTGATGTGTTGTTGATATTGATCACTGTAAGCTGGATGATGCATTTTAGGAGTTTTATAAGGATGTGAGCTTCTTTTGATCTACCATATTATGTGGTGAAATTTCTAATTTCTACAATTAATAAGACTAATGCATCAAAAACGAGAAACAGAGAATGTCTCTAAAGGAGATTGGTGTGTAGACCTGCCATTGTTTAGTTCAGATACACATCTTGAGTAGTTGGCAAATGCATAGAAGTGCAGCAGTCTTGTTAATTGTAGAAAATGGAAAAGCACATTTGGGGGAAAAAAATCTCCTTTTTTTTTCTTCTGTATTAGTTAAAGAATAAATATAAATATCAAACTTGCCCTGCTCACCTAAACACGAAGTTCAACTGCCTTTTGTGCAGTCAGTAATCAAACAATTCACTATTAGGGCAATGTTTTATATTTTACACATATAATATACTAAAGATGGTACCTCAGTGCACACCAACATCACACTTCAGGCATCACACTTGGTTAAAATGCTGGACCTGATAACTGACAGGCATATTCCAATCTACAAAGTTGCCCGACCAAACAGCAATTAACTCTGACTGACCTGAGCTTCTGTTCACTTAAAAACATTTAGACTTCATGGTCTTAAAGGGACACAGAGCCACTTTATCATAATGATGCATTACGCATAATGTAGAACAGCAATGGGAAACTTTTAAAACAGTGTTTAACAGAGCCCAGGAAAAATATATTCCGCAAAAAACAAGAACAATCTAAACACTAATTTTGAGATACTAGGGATGAATAAAGACATAAGGGAGAAATTGAGGGTAAGTACTAAGGGGGAAAAATTCGGTTGATTTGCGCCTCCCGTTAGCGCCCATTTTTGTTGCTGGCCGCCTGCCAGTACCTGCCCCCGGCCTCCTGTAAAGCCCCCCTGCGCTCCGTGAGCCTGGCACTTCTCGAGTGCCGGGCTCTTTTGCTGGCACTCCGATCCCTGGTGGCCCAGCTGGGCCCCAGGTCACGCTGCGCTAGGCCCCTCCCCTTTAATAAGGGGAGGAAGGCCTGCAGTACCGCGGTAGCGCCACGATATTCACTCGCAGTGCCCAAGAGGGAGGCGGGCGCTTCCAGTAGCACCCCACCTCCCTCTTGGGCCACTACCAGTGAATTTTGGGCGCAGGGACACTAATTTTTTCTGGGTGCTAGAAGTAGCGCCCCAGCGAAGTTAACCTAGGGGGCAATTTTGTCCCCTAAGTACATTAACAGCTGAGGAGCGCAAGACAAGGGAGAATATGCAGAGACTAGGAGAGAAGTTGAAAAACACAATTCGGAAGGCAAAGAGGAACTATGAAATTAAATTATCAAGGAACATAAAACAAAATAGTAAAATATTCTACAGGCACATAAATAAAAAAGGAAAGTCGGGATGGGAATAGGGCCATTAAGGGACAGTTAGTATACAATCACAGGCTGCGATAGAGAGATGGCAGAAATAATAAATAATTATTTTGCTTCAGTATTTACCAGGGAGATAGATCAAGTGGACATGACATCGGGAAATGAGAGTAGAAATTATATAACCGCATTTAAAATAAAAAGGAGAAATATTAAATAAACTAATCAAACTCAAAGAGGATAAAACCCCTGGTCCAGACGGATTGCATCTGTGCATTCTAAAAGAATCTAGGGACGAGATAGCAGAGGCTCTCTTACATATATTTAATAATTCATTAGAGAAAGGTGTAGTGCCAGAGGACTGGTGGATAGCTAACGTTATACCTATATTTAAGAAGGGAGATAGAACATGTCCAGAGAACTATAGACCAGTCAGCTTAACATCGGTGGTAGTAAAAATAATGGAATCCCTACTAAAGGCGAAAATAGTACAACATCTAGAAACCAAAAATATAATAATGAATAGTCAACATGGATTTCAAAAGGGAAAGTCTTGCTTGACCAACCTCATTGAATTCTTTGAATAGGTAATAGAGAGAATAGACAAGGGTAATGTCGTAGATGTAATTTATCTAGATTTCCAAAAGGCCTTCAATAAGGTACCACATAATAGACTAATGAATAAGGTCAGAGCATGCGGGGTCAGGGGACAAGTAGCAGATTGGATAGCTGGCTGAAACACAGAAAGCAGAGTGTAGGGGTAAAGGGTAGCTATTCAGAATGGCAGAAGGTGGGAAGTGGGGTCCCACAAGGATCAATGCTGAGACCACTGTTGTTCACAATTTATATTAACAATTTAGACTTTGGAATCAAAAACACAATTTCTAAATTTGCAGATGACACCAAATTGGGAGAGATAGTCAACACTGAGGAGAACTGCAACAAATTACAAGAAGACATTAATAAACTTGAAGAATGGGCATATAATTGGCAAATAGGGGTGAGAGGTCGTTAAAATTACGAAAGGTTTTGATAGAGTAGACACAGAGAGAGTGTTTCCACTTGTGGGGAAGAGCAAAACTAGAGGCCATCAATATAAGATAGTCACCAAGAAATCAAATAGGGAATTCAGAAGAAACTTCTATACCCAAAGAGTGGCGAGAATGTGGAACTCACTACCACAAGGAGTAGTTGAAGCGAATAGTATAGATGCATTTAAGGGGAAGCTAGATAAGCACATGAGGGAGAAGGGAATAGAGGGTTATGCTGATCGAGATAGATGATGAAGGCTGGGAGGAGGCTCGAGTGCAGCATAAACGCCAGCATGGACTGGTTGGGCCGAATGGCCTGTTTCTGGGCCGTATATCCTATGTATATAACACTCTTGTCCTAATAAAACATGGAAAAAATATATCATCTAATTTACACAGGTGTGAGGAAAAAACAGCTCTCAGAGAAGACTAGGTGGGGTGACCAAAGTTATCCATGATGCCCTTAATGCCCCCACCAGAGCAAATAGTTTCTCTGTATCTACCCTATCGAATACCTTCATCATTTTACAGACCTCAATTAGATCACTCATCAATCTTCTAAACCCCATGGCAAAACATGCAACCTGGCCTCACAATTTAACCCTTTAAGCCCCAGTATCATTATGGTTAATCTACTGGAGGAATGCTCCTCCGGGCCCCACAAGGAAGCAATAGGCCTCTCCTACCCCAGGATTCCCTCCCCCCAAGGCCCTTCCGAACCCCTCCCAACCACTTGCCGAAGTACCGGGTACCATTCTCCAGTGGCTCGACATCCTGCTCCTGCCCGCCGGCCAGCTGTCAATTCCCACAGGATTCGGGCGGGAGACTGACTGTGCCAATGCAGATCAGACCTGGATATTAAAATTTCCCGGGACATGCTGCGGAAGTCAGAAAGTTTCCCATCCGCTTTGGCCCCCACCCGCACAAATCCTGCTTTGAGTTACAATCAGACCTAATATTTCTGTAATTTTGGATTCAGTGTGTAAATGGTTAACTCCCAATGCTGCACTTAATATCCTTTTTAGTATAAAAACAGAAAATGCTGGAAACACTCAGCAGGTCAGGCAGCATCTGTGGAGAGAGAAACACAGTTAACGTTTCAGGTCAATGACCTATCCTTTTTCGTGATCAACCATAGTTTTAAAACCAATCTGTTTGTCCATTAGATTTTTCTCAAAATGAAAGTTTGTTTAAGCTCACACAAAAGTGATTTGAAGTGTTAATGAATGAATCATTCCATGTTTAGAAAGAAAGGAAGTCGGATCTTTATTGAGCCGAAATTTGCGGTCGGAGGCGTCCCTCCGGAGTACACCTCCGACCCGAAAACAAATCTGAACCTACCTGCTGGCTCCCGGGATTTGGAGTCTTCGGGTCCTGGGCCTGCAGGTGTACGCCTGCGTAAAGGCCCACAGATCCCAGGGACGTAGGCCGTTCGGAAGCGTCCCTGGGAGCACGTGGGCCAGGTCCTCCAATCAGAAAGGAGGATCCCTATTATGCTTATGGGAATTCCATTTATGAACGGAATCCCCATAAGGACATGAGGAATCCCCAAATAAATAAATAATTTACACAACTGAAATAAAAATAAATGTTCCCATTTTCAAAATTAATTAAAAGTCCCTTTAATGAACCATTTAAAATAAAAATGTAATTAAAAAAAAGTTAAACATTTAAATCTGGGCCAAAATGTACAAACTCATTTTAAGTCTTTGTGTATGTTTTTTAATTTTTAAAATTTTAATTTAACATTTATATTAACTGTTACGCTGGTAAAAGCAGGCCCTATGCCTGCCTTTACCAGGCCTAAGGGTTTCGTGGGCATTTGCTGGGCAAATAGCTCAACTATGCACCAACAAAAAGTGGTTTTGGGTCGCAGGCGCACGATCTGTCAAGGCGAACCTTGACAGATCGCAAGTTCCGGGTTTTCGCACATGTGCAGCGCGTGCGAAAACCTGGAACTTGCGGGGCCTTTTACAAGGCTTACGACAGTGTACATGCGTACGCCATCACGGAGACCGCAATTTCAGGGTCATAGTTTTCAGATACCAAGGAGTATAGGGAAAAATATATTATAACTGTTACACTGTATACTGTTCACACGTAGGTTTTCTATCAAAATAAACAAGCTATTGGTTTGAAGCCTGTGACTCATCTCAGTAGACTGCTTAGTCAGTTCGCCTTCTGTGAAGAGAGGGGAAATCACATGGTGGCAGGTGATATAGTTCAGTAGCTAGAGTATGGAGGAAGGGTTCTCTGTTATGATCCCTGGGTCATACTAACACTCATCAAAACATTGGGCAGAAAAAGATGCACTATAGATCATAGAGAATGCAAGATCTGATTACAGAAGTGAGGAGTGATCTGAACTCAAGAAACCTCCAGCTTAACAGCCAAAAAATTCTGACACGCATATTAACTGAAATGCCAATGGTATTGCCCATGGGCAGTCTGTGGTCTGGCTTATGGTTGTGATGTTTAGCTGCTGACCAGGCCTGTTGATTTAATGTACTCTACACTCGGGTACTACCCGTGAGCAAAGTCATATCAATAATAATTCCTGAGGCTAAATATTGTTTTTATTGACAGCTTTTCTTGATTGGCATCTGCTGGACTCTTCTCTTTGGGGAAAGGCCAGGTTTTCTTCAGATCAAATCTCAAACAGGAAATGATTTGGGTTGTGATTTTTTAGTGTTTATACAAAGACTGGAGTGTGACAATTACTTTGAAACCTTTCATATAAAATGGCTAGGTATAAAAAACCTTCTGAGAGATCCCTGAGCATTTACAGTTATTTGATTTGTGGGACTTCAACTCAGGCCAATCTATCATGGAGTACACATATTGGTTTTACAGAGCGTAAGTAATTTAGTACAATAGTTAAAAGCATCTTCAATTAGAATCTAATTCTTATTGCACCCTCTGGAAAATGTAATTTCAGATAGTGCTAGTGAATGACACAGGATGTTGCAGATTCAACCTTGGTTCTATTCCGACTATTTGATGCAATAGTAGGCAGTCCGTTATATGGAGGAACACACGATCACTGATTGTAACTTATGCTGCTTCTCAATATATTCATCATCATATGCGGGCAGATATTCGATCACATTCATTACCAGAAATCAGTAACAAAACTATCAAAGGCAAAGGGAATTCTGCCAAAAATATTCTTACTGAACAGTAGCCTAGAATTTCTGATCAATGTTAAAAGAAAAAGTAAGACTTGCGTTTATATAGCACCTTTCACAACCTCAGGACATCCTAATGTGCTTCACAGCCAATGAGGAACTTTTGAAGTGTAGTCACTTTTGTAATGCAGGAAATGAGACAGCCAATTTGTGCTTAGCAAGGTCCCACAAATAATTATAATGACCAGATAATCTGTCTTTAGGTGTTGGTTGAGGGGTAAATAATGGTCAGGACACCGGGGAGAACTTCACTGCTCTTCCATGAATAGTGTCATAGGATCGTTTACATCCACCTGAGGGCAGACGGTTTAACACCTCATCAGGAAGACGGCACCTGTGACCAGTGCAGTACTGAGGGAGTACTGCACTGAAGTGCCAGCCCAGGTTATGTGCTCAAGTTCCTGGAGTGGGCCTTGAACACACAATCTTCTGACTCAAAGGCGAGAGTGCTACCACTGAGCCACGGCTGACCCCTATTTTGTGTTATTTTATTATTTCCTCCCACTGTGTCTCTAGACTGCAGGATTCTACTGCCTACTCTACTCTACTGCTGACTTGCTCACCCTGGCCATATTTCTGGCCAAAATTGAGAGGTCGCACAACACCAGGTTATAGTCCAACAGTTTTATTTGAAATCACAAGCTTTCGGAGCTTACTACTCCTTCATCGGGTGAAGTAAAAAGATACAGAATCGCCAAAGCATATATAGATAGAGAACAATGCATGTGTACCTTACAATTGCAGACAACTAAATTAAATCATCCTGACTATCTGCCGAGGTGTGATAAAGTTAATCAGGTCAGCCAGGAAGGTACCACATCAAAGACATAGCAAGATACAACTGAGACAATGAGGTGGAGTCGCAGGGGGTCTAACGTGTCAAAAGCTGCCGTCTGTATGTAAAACGAAAAGCTTTAAAATTTTTACTTTTTTACTGGGAAAATTTTTACTTTTTTACTGGGAATCACATCTGTGAACAAGCCAACGACGACTCGAGTCCGGATCACGTCATGTATCGTGACATAAACCCAAGATCCCGGTTGAGACCGTCTTCATGAGTGCGGAACTTGGCTATCAGTTTCTACTCGATGATTTTGCGTTGTCGTGTGTTTCTAAGGTTGCCTTGGAGAACGCTTACCCGCAGATCCGAGGCTGAATGTCCTTGACTGCTGAAGTGTTCCCCGACTGGGAGGTAACAATCCTGCCTGGCGATTGTTGCGCGGTGCTCGTTCATACGTTGTCTCAGTGTCTGCATGGTCTCGCCGATGTACCATGCCGCGGTGCATTCTTTCCTGCAACGTATGAGGTAGACAACGTTGGCCGAGTCACATGAGTATGTACCATGTACCTGGTGGGTAGTGTCCTCACGTGTGATGGTGGTATCTGTGGTGATGATCTGGCATGTCTTGCAGAGTTTGCCGTGGCAGGGTTGTGTGGTGTCGTGGTCGCTGTTATCCTGAAAGCTGGGTAATTTGCTGCGAACTATGGTACTTCCGAGGTTAGGCGGCTGTTTGAAGGCAAGTAGTGGAGGCGTGGGGATGGCCTTAGCGAGGTGTTTGTCGTCATCGATGACATGTTGCTAGTCATTTGCACATTGGAAGCGGTCTCCCTGATCTGCCCCATGGAGTCACCCCTATATGGGAGCAGAGAGGGAAAGACATGTCCAGCAAGTTGCTGGATTTTTAGAAAATGTTAAAAGTTAAAAATTTATGTTTAAATTAATGGGGCGTGTGCACAGCCACACTGAGGACCCTTGCACTGGCCCTTCCTCTCCTTTTGACCTGAGCCACCCTATGCCAACATCTGAATGCTGAATGTAGAGGCCTAACAAGTGGCACCAGTGCCCAACATGTGAAGAGTGTAAATGGTGGGACACATGGTGGAGGCCGTGTTTCCCTCGTTTGCATGGACTTTACATACTTCATTGTGCACCAATGGAACTGCCCAGTGGTAAACAGTAGCGAGACAGATACATGGGGACCACCTGCCCAACTTTCCACCGACTCCAGATCTGCCAAACAATCGGTAGGAGAGTTGGGGGGCAGAAAGACTAGGCCATTGGGCCATTCAGATTTTTGATGTGGAATACAATTACAGAGAACAGGCGAACAAACATTTATTACTTAATCTGATAGTCAATTCCTCAAAACAATGAGCTATTATAGAAAATGTTGCTGTTTATATCATAATACTAAATACTTCTTGCCTTGGATCATGAAGATCACTAGCATTTTATTCCAGCAGAGGACTCCAAATTAAAGATCACAAAAATAATTAAATTAGGGAAGCCAATCAGCCCATAGAAACTTACAGTTCTACATCAATGAATTGCAATTCTGGCACGCCCATTATTGGGTATGCGGGTTTGGGGGAAGGGTACAGACCCTGCACCTGAATAGTGAGGCCCCAGGTGCCCCAGAATGAGGCTTTAGCCACCTCAGTCCTACTCTCTGGAACTCCCTCCCAAACCCCTTTGTCTTGCTCCCTTTAAAAGCCTTTTAAAAACCCATCTTTTCAGCCATCTTTTCAATGTCTTCTATTAAATAGTGGCCTTTTCTCCTCACTGAAGTACTTTGCAAGGTTTTCTACATTAAATGTACAGTTTAAATGCAAGTTGTTGTAGCTGTGTGTATTTGTCTCCCTATACATCCGCTGAGAATAGTTACAAATGCATGACCTGGTTTGCAAGCACTTCATCAATTTCTGGCTTTAAAAATAGCACACAATCAATCGCTCCCCACTTCTGGTGGTAAACACCTGTTTAAGTACAATATTTGCAGCCTTGTGTCCTCTGGCCTATCAGTCACAAATCTTGATAATTTTATTACCCTGTGGAAATGAATTTGTTCTGCAACCATTTCTTGTCTTGTTAGCACAATATCAGCAATGTTCCTGTGACACAGAGCCAGCTCGTTGAAGTCATTTATCACATTTGGACATGTGAGCCATTAGTTTATGTTTCATTACTAATCTCGTCACTTATGGTGATGATGGTGCACATCTTATGTCAGTCTATGAATGATATACAAGAAGTGCAAATACTTTTCAGCAAAATAATCATTTAAATTAAAACATCAAAATGTGCTGTTCAGATAAAAAGTGTGGTAGCCAATTTGTGCACAACAAACAGCAATGAGACAGATGACCAGAAAATCCGTTTAAGTAATGTTGGTTGAGTGATCAATGTTGGCCAGGACAACTCGCCTGCTCTTCTTCCAATAGTGCCATGAGATCTTTTACATCCACCAGAGCAGGCAGGCCTTCGTTTAAAAACTCAAGAAGTCCTTGTTGAAGGGCATTCTTTCAGTCTCTGGCAGTCCTACAGTGCCTCACTCAAGTGGTCATTCTTCATGTTTGAGACAAGACACTAAAGGTTGATTTTGCTGTCCTGGTGTGGACCGTGCGAGATGCAGGTGCTGCAGCTTCATGCCTGCTGATTTTGTTAGAGGTGGATCATATTCAGACATCCATGGCCTGCCTTATTAACATTAAAGAAGTGAGCTCCTGGATATGTGCAATGACCAAATTGGGAGCTCACATTTTTTGTGGACGGGAGATCTGGCATACTGCTGGGCTTTCAAAGCAGGCATGCAACTGGGTCTTAAAACCTGTACGGTTTGCGGAGGCGAGTTTTGTTTAATCTTACATCAAGCTATCAAGGAACAGGAAAGCTGCCAAGGGAGCAACAAGAAAAGTCATGTTAGTGTAGGTGTGGCTCAGGAGAGCGGTAATATTTGGAACATGAGCGCAGCCCCACAGAAGTGTACTGCCTGGTAGTACAGGAGGTGGCAATACATATTAACTCCGAGAACAACACCCATAGAACATGTTTACAAGCCAGAAAGAAGTTTTAGAAGTTTAGAGGGTAGCAAAGGTAGGCCCAGGAACAACACATAGCAAAGTATGCATGGCAGATTGCACATGTTCAGGCCCCTCATGATCTGAAACTCGTGTTAATGCTCACTATGAATATCCATTTTGGCCACAGGGCACCTTTGAAATCCTCAGCATCCACTTAAAGTTCACCTCACTCACAACTTTCCTGGGAAGCTGCACTCAACTTTTCTTCCTTACCAATATAACTACACATCCATGTAATTACGTCTACTATTGCCTGTCTCATGGCCCCGACCTATTCTTGTATCTCCATCTAACAATGTGAACTTCTATCTATGCTTTTCTCCTTGGAGAACAAGGTGACACCTAACTGGCAAGAGCAAATTCTATGGGAGGAGGGCTGTGCAACCACTAGTTATTTTGAAGACGACTTTGGTGTTGCCATGAGACAAATCATTGTCGGGAGTTGTTTGGCAGCACCAAATTCAGAGAATATGGAATAGTACTTGCACATATCTTTGTGAACAAGTTCGAGACAGAAGGCTTGCATATGGGTGCAGTCTAACGCAAGTACAGTCACATCGGTGCTGGATGATGAGTTTCTAGAGGGCAGGATTGCCCTCTTTCATGAAGAAAATGTATCCAGAGTGAATGATTTGGATGGATGAAAAAGAATTAGGACTTTTAGCATCATTATAGTATGATGCACTATTTGAGAATGATTTAAATATTAACATATCTGAGTCTATGCCATTTCTACGGACCAAGTCTGAGCTGGAAAACAGTCAAGATCATCACAGCCAGCTGCAGTGGATGCTGGCAGTATTGTGAAAAGCAGGGGCTTCACCAATCTGAACCAGTTTAAGAAGCCAGATTCTCAGGATGGGATCAATTATAATAATTCAAAACAAGCATTTGGATCATATGACACTCAGTCTGCTTATGGTAACTGCAATTTTACTGCATATTAACTGCATTGACTCCCGGTTGAGCAACGCCTTGATTTTAAAGTTATCATCCTTGTTTTCAAATCCTTCCATGGCCACGACCCTCCCCATCTCTGTAACCACCTCCAGCTCTACAACCCTCTGAGATACTTGCGCTCCTCCAATTTTTGCGCATCCCTGATTTTAATCGCTCCACCATTGGCGGCCGTGCCTTCACCTGCCGAAGGCCGAATCTCTGAAAGTCCCTCCCTAAACCTCTCCGCATGTCGACCTCTCTTTCCTCCTTTAAGACGCTCCTTAAAACCTACCTCTTTGACCAAGCTTTTGGCCATCTGCCCTAATATCTCCTTATGTGGCTCGGTGTCAAATTTTGTTTGATAATACATGTGTGAAGTGCCTTGGGACGTTATATTACGTTAAAGGCGCCATATGAATGCAAGTTCTTGTATTTGTACTATGGGCACAAGACAAACATAGAATCATAGAATAATACATAACAGAGGGAGGCCATTCAGCGCATTGTGGCTGTGCCAGCTCTTTGAAACAGCTATGTAATAAGTCCCACTCCCCTGCCCTTAAGCCAGCAAATTTTTTCCCCTTCAAGTATTTATCCAATTCCGTTTGACAGTTATTATTGAATCTACTTCCACTACTTTCAGGCAGTGCATTCCAGATCATTACAACTCGCTGCGTAAAAAATATTCTCCTCATCTCGTGTCTGGTTCTTTTGCCAATTACCTTAAATCTGTGTCCTCTGGTTATTGACCCTTTCTGCCACTGGAAACAGTTTCTCCTTATTTACTCTATCAAAATCATTCATGATTTTGAACACCTCTATCAAATCTCCCCTTAACCTTCTCTGCTCTAAGGAGAACAACCCCAGTCTCTCCACATAACTGAAGTCCCACATCCCTGGTAGCATTCTAGTAAATCTCCTCTGCCCCCTCTCCTTTGACATCCTTCCTAAAGTGTGGTGCCCAGAATTGGATGCAGTACTCCAGCTGAAGACTAACCAATGATTTATAAAGGTTTAGCATAACTTCCTTGCTTTTGTACTCTATGGGCTGGATTTTCAATGACCCGTGGAGTCAGGTTTGGAGGCGTGTGGGGGGTTAAAGTTGCAGATTCGGGGGTCCCGACCCCATTCCGCCTCCATGCAATTTTGACAAAATCGGTCGCGGGGTTCCCGACTCCGTCCCGCCTCCAAGAGGCGGGAGAGGCCATTAAAGCCCTTAACAAGCCCTAAATTGGCTCTATAATGCCATTTTGAAACGTTTTAGCTAGTTTAACCCTTTTCCGACGTGAAGTACGCCTGATGTGAAACACGCCAGTGAAACCTGGCGGGGGCACAAGTGGATAGCTGACTATCAGCTGCCGGTCCACTGTTACAACGGAGATGTGATGAAGGTAGTAGTATTGTGATGAAGGTAGTAGTAGTATTAGGTTTGAAAGTCGCCTCTGATGCTGCATTGAATGTCTTGAGAGACTGCCTGGGAGGATTCATATATTCACTCTCACTCTCACTCGACATCATCAGAGTCGACTTTCAGACTGAAACCACTAATTGGTTCATGGGTTCCCACATGCTGGAACTCAATTGCCCAATTAAGTGAAAATTGCATCAATCTCCCACATCCAATTGCAGGCGGGTGGATAACACAAAATGCGGATGACACAACCCCAACCCAGTATCAAAATCCAGCCCTGTGCCTCTGTTTATAAAGCCAAGAATCCCAGGTCTCTCTGTTCCTCCACCCCCTTTAAAAAAACTTGGGCTGCTGCTGCACTAGGTCCCCCCCTTCCATGAATGGATCGCTCTTTCATCGGCAAGTGAGAATATGGATTGGGAGTAGAAGAGAGGGAGAGTATTGTTGCTGCACTGAGAGGGTGGAAATGACTGCCCTCAACTGAAGAGCTTATCGACCCAGATCTCAGGAGTCAAGTGATCAAAATAACAATGTTTAGGGAGCATAGATCTCATGTGGAGACGGTTTCAATGCATATGATGGATAAGAGTCGAATACCTGCATCTGCAACATATTGCAGGAGTATCTCACAACCTGCAAAATACCTTGGAAAAAAATTACATCCTGTGAGATTACTGCAACTTCAAGATGCCAGGAAGTGCAATAGGAGCAGGAGTAGGCCACTCGGCCTTTCGAGCCTGCTCCGCCATTCAATAAGATCATGACTGATCTTCTACCTCAACTCCACTTCCCGCACTATCCCCATATCCCTTGATTCCCTTAGTATCCAAAAATCTATCGATCTCGGTCTTGAAAATACTCAAGTACTGAGCATCCACAGCACTCTGGGATAGAGAATGCCAAAGATTAACAAACCTTTGAGTGAAGAAATTTCTTCTCATCTCAGTCCTAAATGGCCGACAGCTTATTCTGAGACTGTGACCCCTGGTTCTAGACTCCCCAGCCAGGGGAAACATCCTCCCTGACAAGCCCTTTAAGAATGTTATATGTTTCAATGAGATCACCTCTCATTCTTCTAAACTTTAGGGAATATAGGCGTTTTCCACTCAATCTCTCCTCATAGGACAATTCTCCATCCCAGGAATCAGTCTAATGAACCTTTGTTGCACGCCCTCTAAGGCAAGTATATCCTTCTTTAGATAAGGAGTCCAAAACTGTACACAGTACTCCAGGTGTGGTCTCACCAAGGCCCTATATAATTGCAGTAAGACTTCTTTACTCTTAGGCCACGATTTTGCGCCTGGAGGTGGGATGGTGGTGGGTCCGCTGGTCAGCAGGTTCCGGACCCGCTGTCGGTTCGACCCGCCCTGCAGTTGAAATTTTCCGTTGATTGGCCTCGTTAAGGCCGACGTGCGGGTTCTCCAAGGCAATTGCTGGGTGCGGATCAGCTGCTCGCATCTGATGAAGCGATGTTGGACTGATTATTTAAAGGGGCCATGTCCCCTCTGCAGATTCATTTCCGTTTTGTTCCCTGAAGTGCTGGCTGCTGCAGGTATGACAGCGCAAAAACCTAAGGCTGCTCCCCGCTTCGATGAGGACTCCCTCCATGCTCTTGTGGAGGGAGTAAGAGGATGTAAGGAGGTCCTCTTCCCTGGAGACAGAAGGAGGAGGCCTCCTCAGCATATCAAGGCAACTTGGCTGCAAATTGCTGAGGAGGTCAGTTCAAGGTCAGTCTACATATGCACCTGGGTGCAGTGTTGCAAGAGGTTTAATGATCTGTTGCGATCAGCAAGTGAGTATAACATCACACTTTGCTTCCATCTGCCTCCCATCTCTTCTCATCCCCATCACTCTGCATTGGCAACCTATTCCTGCACATCCCAACTCACCCTAACATCCCTTGCACCCTCACCCATCCCTCTCTTTCTCTGTACAGAATCACGTCACCATCTTACTATGAACCACTCACACTTTTATGCAATGCCAACAACTAACAATGCACAGGGAGGGAACTTGGTTTGTGCACCTCACTCCTTCATAATCACCCTCTAAACATCTATGACATCCATTCTTTACACTCACTCCATCAATGTCTCAAACTCCACTTGTGTCCCTCATTACAGGAGAAGACAGCCCACAATAAAAGGGAGAGGGGGAGGACAGGAGGAGGCCCACCATCCCTGGCACACCTAACGAATGCTGAAGAGGCAGCCCTGGAGATTGTCGGAGGTGCAGAGGAGCTGGAAGTGGGGGACGGAGAGATGGGCACAGTGCAGCAAGCTGGTGACAGAATTGATTTCCAACCCTCTGATTTAGCATTCATGAGTGACTAATATGGGAGATGATGTTCATAGAGATTGAGTGCTAAGCATCTGCACAATGGGCTGTGTCTGCAACATAAATTTCACTTGTCTAACTCATGCCTTTACTCCCCCCACAGGACCATCAAGAGCCCCGCTCCCCACTGTCCAGGAGGAAGAGCAGAGCACTCCTCAGAGGAACCACCAGCCTCTGAGGGAGCAGCGTCACCAGCATTCAGCGCACCCAGCAGCAGCGCAGAGATGCACACCTCGGTGGGTTTTTTGCGAGATAGAATAGTGTCGTCACCTGGTGTATCACAGCTCACAAGTGAGCAGGAGCAGATGTTGGAGACAGGGACAGCAGTGGAGAATCCTCGTCGGAGGTCGCAGGGCTCTCCCAGCTCTGCTCAGCTGCATGTAAACGCTGAGCCTCTGGGATCATCCAGAAAGAGAGCGGTGCTGGATCTTCAGGAACAAGTGCAGGTGGCTCTGAGTGGGTTTGCTTCCACGGTAACTGCGAGTGTGCAGAGAATGGAGGAGTCCATCTTAAACATTAGCAATGCCGTGGTGAATACTATGGGCAATCTAGGTGCCGCCAGGGAAAGGATGGCAACCTCCATGGAGGATCTAACTCGCCAGACACAAGCCAACATGGTGGCTCTTCTAGATAGATGGCCAACTATGGAGGTTAGGCGGCCATTTATCGTGGAGAGGAACCAGAGGTACATTGGCGTCCCCGGTTATGAGGACTGTCAGTACAGAGACAGGTCCACATGGCCCCACCGATGTGCAGCAAGGTGCTCTCCAGCAACTTGCTAGCAGTGAAGTGCGGGTGACCCATGAGAGGGACAGTGGTGTTCGAGCACAAGGAAGTGGGGGCTCCTCTCCAAGCGCTCACACTCCCTTGCCATTGCCGAGCCCTCAGTCAGAGCCCCATCTACCTGAGCCAACAGAGATGGTCGAGTCTGCCCCTGCACAGCCGCAGGAGGAGCAGACTTTGGCGGGGCCCTCCAAGGCTCGCAAAACCAGAGGACGGCCGCCAAAGGCGTCTAAGCAGGAGCAGCAGGGAAGTGAGCAGGCTGCCTCCACATATGCTGAAGCCACAGGGGTCTCACAACGTAGAAGCACGTGTAAGAGGAAGATGACATGTTAATAATCACAAGGGTTCTCACTTGGGTGTTATGATAAGTTTCTGCTCTTTGCCAATATTGTAAAATTGATGTAGAACGAAGGTTTGGCATCATTGCCATCTGTGTGCTGACAATTTGAGGTGGCACAGTTTCGGGTAAGTGTGCCTTTAAAATCCAGCAATGCCGGTTACAGTGGATCTACAGTGCCCAACACATACTTACAGCCTAAACACAGAATATGCCCCCCAAATTATTCAATCACCAACCTCACAGATTTCTAAATGACAAGATTTGAGAGTGCAGCTTTTACATTGCAGTTGCAGCTGTGAAGTCTCCAGCTCGCTGGTGTTCACGCCACACTTACCTGGCGTGTTGTCGGAACATCGTGAAACCCGACCCAGAAGCTGGAAAATCCATAAACCCTGTGAACAAAGCTCTAAAGAACCACTTAATAGGCAGTTTAGTGCCTTTAATCCCTTTCCTGCTGCTTGGTGTTGGGTCCGTTTGCAAATCGGAGACCTGACACTCGGGAAAGATGCGTGGAGGCGGGTTCGGAACCCGTCGTCAATCATTGCAAATTTAACCTCTGACCCGCCTCCAATCCCGCCTGCAAAATTCCGGCCTCATACTCCAATCTTTTTGTAATAAAGGCTAACATACCATTTGCTTTCCTAATTGCTTGCTGTACCTGCATGTTACTGTGATTTGTGTACAAGGACACCCAGGTCCCTCTGAATACCAACATTTTCCAATTTCTCACCATTTAAAAAATATTCTGCTTTTCTATTTTTCCTACCAAAGTGGATAACTTCACATTTCTCCACAATATATTCCATCTGCCATGTTCTTGCCCACTCACTTAACCTGTCTATATCCCTTTGCAGCCTCTTTGCATCCTCCTCACAACTTACTTTCCCACCTAGCTTTGCATTGTCAGCAAACTTAGATACTTTACACTCGGTCCCCTCATCTAAGTCATTAATATAGACTGTAAATAGGTAAGCCCCAAGCACTGATCCTTGCAGTGCCCCACTAGTTACAGCTTACCAACCCAAAAATGACCCATTTATTCCTACTCTCTGTTTTCTGTCTGTTAACCAATCCTCAATCCATGCTAATGTATTACCCCCAATCCCATGAGACCTAATTTTGTGTAATAACCTCATGTGGCATCTTATCAAATGCTTTTTGAAAATCCAAATACTACATCCAATGGTTCCCCTTTATTTAGCCTGTTAGTTACAACCTCAAAGAACTCTAACAGATTTGTCAAACACGATTTCCCTTTCATAAATTCATGTTGACTCTGCCCAATCACATTATGATTTTCTAAGTGCCCTGTTACCACATCCCTAATAATAGATACTAACATTTTCCCTACTACTGATGCCAGGCTAACTGGTCTGTAGTTCCCTGTTTTCTTTCTCCCTCCTTTCTTGAATAGCGGGGTTACATTTGCTACCTTCCAATCTGCGGGAACCGTTCTAGAGTCTAGGAAATTCTGGAAGATCAAAAACAATGCATCCACTATCTCTGTAGCCATTTCTTTTAAAATCCATCAGGTCCAGGGGATTCGTCAGCTTTTAGTCTCATTAATTTCTCCTGTACTATTTCTTTACTAATACTAATTTCTTTAAGTTCCTCATTCTCACTAGACCCTTGGTTCCCCACTATTCCTGGAATACTTTTTTGTGTCTTCTTCCATGAAGACAGATGCAAAGTATTTGCTTAATGTCTCTGTCATTTCCTTATTCCCCATTATAATTTCTCCTATCTCTGCCTGTAAGGGACCCACGTTTACTTTCGCTAATCTCTTCCTTTTTACATACCTATAGAAGCTTTTACAATTTGTTTTTGTGTCTCTTGCTAGTTTACTCTCATATTCTCTTTTCTCTCTCTATCAATTCCTTGGTCATCTTTCGCTGAATTCTAAAATCCTCCCAATTTCCAGGCGTACTATTCTTTTTGGCAACATTATAAGCCTCTTCCTTTAATCTAATCCGATCCAAAATGTCTATTGTTAGCTATGGTTGGACCAATTTTCCCATGAGGTTTTTATCCCTTAAGGGAATGTATATTCATTACGAATTATGAATTGTTTCTTTAAATGTTTGCCATTGCGTATGTACCATCATATCTTTTAATCTAGTTTCCTAATTGACCATAGCCAACTCGGTCCTCATACCTATGTAGTTTGCTTTGTTCAGATTTAAGATCCTAGTTTTGGACTTAACTAAATCACTCTCAAACTCAATATAAAATTCTATCATATTATGATTACTCTTAACCAGAGGCTTCATTACTACAAGGTTATTGATTAACCCTGCCTCATTGCACAATACTAGTTCTAAAATAGCCTGTTCCCCATGATTCCTCGACATACTGATCTAGAAAACTAGCTTGAATACATTCCATGAACCTGTCCTCCGCACTATTACTGTAAATTTGGCTTGCCCAGTCTATATGAAAATTAAAGTCCCCTATGATTACTATATTACCCTTGTTACATGCACCGCTAATTCTGCCCTCTTGAGCATTCCTGATTATAATTGCTCAGCCATTGGTGGCCGTGCCTTCAGCTGCTGAGGCCCTAAGCTCTGGAACTCCCTCCTTAAACCTCTCTACCTCTCTTTTCTCCTTTAAGACACTCCTTAAAACCGACCTCTCATCTGCCCTAATTTCTATAAGACTTTTTGTCTTATAACACTCTTGTAAAGCACTTTGGGACGTTTTACTACGTTAAAGGTGCTATATAAATACAATTTGTTGTTGTTGTTGCATTCATCGTCATTACTCTGTAAAACTGACAGCAACTTCTGGAGTCCACACATGCGCAGTTAAATGCAGAAATCCGGAATTTTCGGTCAGTGATACCCTGCTCCGGCACAGGCTGCACTGATGCAGTTTTCACCAATGGAGTTCTAAATCATAATTACTGCTGAACAATCTCTCTGGCCCTGAAAAACTAATTTTATATTTGTGGAATGTCAATTTTTTCCATTATGATAAAAATTCTTTGCTTTTTAAAATAATAATAACTTTTTTAACATTTATGAACGATATTTCAGCTTCTACCTTAATCCCATGCATATGTCCCAATCTTTATTTCGTTCTCTGTAAAATGATTAAAAATTGAATGATAAAACCTGCTTTTTACTTACTGGTTTGCTGTCTGAGAATTCTTCAATGTGATTGGCTGCTTAGTCTGCTTGATGACAGCTCTGCTACTGGAGGCTGGAGATCCCCGATGTGTGACGCCAGAATGAAATTAATGTCGGGAAAGGTGAAATCCACGTCGCTGAGATCTCTAGATCTTTGTGGGCAGCTTTCTTCAAGGTCAGCAGCGAGCGCTGTCACTTCACCGCTGACCACAAAATCCAGGCCTATATGTTGATCAGAATTATTTCGGGAGTTGTTTGACAGAAAAGCTATTTGAAGTGAAAGTCAATCCATTTCTGTTTTAATCTACAGGCGAGGACAAAGAAACTCTTTCGTTCAATCATGAAACATACCTCTTCATGGACAGCACACAGAGCGAAATGGAAGAGTGGATGAGGGCGATTTGTCGTGTGATGAGGGTACCATTTGCAGGAGGTCAGTAGAAGCATACACACAAGCCTGATAAAATAAAAGAGTCAAAAGAAAGTCGAATTTCTTTGAAAACTTTTAGAGCACAGTTGCCAAGCATAAGCAAGCTACAGTGATAAAGTTTTTCCACCAGAATGAATTTTATGAAAGAGAGGTGACAAAATGCAGAACTAAAAGCTGCAACTCTATGCAACACAGTAGCATATAAATTAGAACAATTAAAATAGGTAGAAGCAACTCATTTCTTAGCACTTTGATCTAATTACTCTCTTCCTAAACATTAGATGAGAAATATAATGGATGTCTAGGACTAGTTAAAAAAGCGACAATTTCATTCAGATCAATCAGAGCAATACATTTTGCATTAAGTGCATTTTCTCTCTTGTGTCCTCAAAGTCAGGGTGACCTGGTGCTTTTATTGAAGTGTTTGTAAAGACGATAGGAATTATCCACAGGGGTTATCTTGACTTTGTAAAATGTATGTGCTCCTTGGAAAAATGCACTCTTTAAAGTCCTAGACATCATCAACTGCAAAAATTCCCAGGCTTGGCATTCAACAACACAAGAACACCTATCCCTATAAAATACTTATTAAATTTTGGGCAAGGATAATAAAGAGCTCCGATTACCATTGTTAACCATTGCCCACCCAAAAAAGTGACAAACCATCTAAATGATAAGCTTTTAGTTTAAAACATTATAATCAATTTAAAATGATACATACAAATGCATTTTTTCAGGCAACTGCTCAAGGATATGACCACTGTAGAATGTTATCTCGAACAATTCCTTTCAGTTTCTCCCCATTCAAACAGCTCATAATTAATCTGAATCAAGATTGGTTGCCCAACATTCTGTGTCTATTTGTTGCTTAGTAAAGAGTTTGAAATTTGATTGATAGTGTAAATAAAAGCTAATGCATTTTTTATTTCTAAAAAGGAACTGCAGATCTAATTTTTGAGAGTCCTAGAGGGAGAAACTGGTCCTCGTGCCAATTTTCTGGGTGGAAAATGGTGGCAAAAAGGACCGATATTGTGAGGATATGTTCCCGAGGATGCCTGAAATACGTCTGACACTGTATTGGCCTTGGACGATATTCAGATGTCCTGGGAGGTCACTGTAAACAAGTATAAGGCTCTTGCATATGTTAATGAGGGTCGTAACCCCTATTTAATGACCCCTTCAAGAAATTCAGCAGCACTGAGTGGAGCAGGCATCGGTCTGCTCTGCTCAGGTTTTACAGCATTTGCTACGGCCTAACCAGCAGCTGCCAACTATGAAACGCAAGTAAAACCCCCCAAAATATCACATTGCTGAGGCGTAGTTCATCTTTGGAAGGTAATGATTGGCATTATACCTCCCAAGCCGAAGATGAATGATGCAGGCTCAAATCACTTCTGGAAGAGAATGAAGGGTATACAAATGGTCAGTTGAGTATTGCCTAACAATTCAGTATGAACACTACACTGCCCACATACATTGATAAACACTGTATTAAATCAGATGTCACAGGTATGGGCAGGAGACAGAGCCGGAGCCGGAAAATTAATTTGAAAGTTTCTGAAACTTTATCCGATCAAATGTTGGAGGAGTGCATGGATGTGAAAGTTAATAAAGTATGTCAGTTAATAATAAATATAAAAGGCTGAATCAGCCTCAGCGCACCCTTCTTTTAATCATTTACCTTGAAAGAATAGTCTCACTGCTGTTTACTGAATAAACAGGCACTGGCCACAATCCAGTTAATGAAATGTTGGTTTTGCAAGGGGAGGAGAAAACTAATGAGGAAGAATGTGCTGCTTAATCATCATGCATACTGAACATGACTCCTTACACTTAGATTATGATGATCGAAGAGTGAATGGTTATATTACTGAAATTACGCATCGAGAGCAGGAAAGGATCAAGTCAATATTTCCATTTAAGTGCAGTACAGGACTGTTATAGAACACTTGTGCTGCACGGGATTTAACCTTGAATCATTCAAAGAGTTTCCTGTGATTTGAAGTCACAGTAAAGCCAAACAACAGTGAATATTCTTATAGGAAGAATCATTATCTATAGCTGACTGAGAGAAAGACCTCGAACATTAAAAACCATCAGTTTTTGAGGCAAATGCGGCAGACCTGATTCCAAACCATTGTGATTGAATGAAGAAATTGCTAATTAAAAAGGGTTGTTAGCTTTTTATGGCTGGACAAGTTTACAATGAAGTGAGTTTTCAGTGCACATACATACAAGCTCCACGTGCCTGGTGGCAGGTAGTGCTGTGATCAATAAGATTAAACAGTGAAGAAAGGTCATGCCTGTGAATTAGAACACAAAGTGTCACTGCTACCACAACACATTCAATGGCTCTTCGAAAATCAACCTACTGGAAAATAAAACGCAGCCTCAGTTTCCAGAGAGGTAGGTTGGAGAGAGAACAATCAGAACAGAAAAATTGCAAATAGTGCAGTTTGCATTATTATTGAACTTTTTAAAAAATGTGATAAATGTAGTTGCAGAATGTTTATTAAATTAATTGCTTTTTAAAAAATATATATTTTATTAGGATCTGTTCTATCTTTTGAACATATCAAGTCAGAGATTGTAACTAAGCAATCATTTTATCTATTTTACTTTCTTTAGTTCCTCAAATTCATTAAGTTAATAAATAGGATGAATTATTTTGTTCATTCAGTTGCTCGTGGGCAATCTATAGATTCCAAACCTTACACATACATGTCCACGTTTAACACAGACATCAGTGCTCTGGGGGTCCTGTCCATACCTCGTTGTTTAGGTGCAGGCGATCACGGCATGATATTCGAAGGTTTTATGCTGATTTTACGCCAGTAAAACAGGCAGCTGTGAATTGAATTCCTTCCCGATAGTTTTGTTAATCATTGTCGAAGCATGAGCTAGTAGAGGCACATGGACAAAATTTGGGTTATAGCAGAGCAGCAACATTTGGGGGAGGGGGCGGGGAAAGAGGGAGCATTAGTCTTGGGGATGGTGCAAGCGAGGAGTGAAGGCAAGTCAGGTTTGGGAGTGGGGGTGGGGGTAGGGGAGGAAGAGTGGGGAAATGCCAGATAGTGAAACCTGATACACTTTATGGGGGTGGGGGGGAGGGGGGGGCGGCGTTGGTAAGAAACTAGCAGCACTTATGGAACGGGAAATAGAGAAGCTGACAGCACTCCAGTGGAGAGGGCAAAGAGACACTTGTTGAAACTTGCCACAACTGTGTTCAAAGCAACTCTGTTGTTGATTGTGAAAAAAAGCAAATAAGTTATATATGACAAGTCAGGGTAACCGCGTTGCAGACTTTTCCAAAGGCTCGTTCCCCAATAAACAATAGAGTTGATCCTTGACCTAACAATTGTTTACTTATTAATTCATTATTTTCATATTTTAGTAACTTAATGCAGCAATTTTAGCTATATGACACTGTTGAAATTAAATATAGTTTTTTCTTATTAAAAAGGGATTTTTGGTCAAAAGCTGGAAGATACAGTTCAGTATGAACGTAGGTTTGGTGACCATTTGGCCCCAATGATAGTGGAACAGTGTGTCAATTTCATTCGAAAACAAGGGCTGGAGGAAGTAGGACTGTTTCGGCTTCCTGGCCAAACAAATCTGGTCAAAGAATTGCAAGATGTCTTTGACTCTGGAACAAAATCAGTGTTAGAAAGGTAAGCGAAAAAGTATCAAATTATATTACCTTTATATGAAATAGGGCAAGAAAAAAGGTAACAATTTGTTTCTGAAGTGTCATCCTAATTGACTAAATCTGTTAAATGTTACGGTAAGGTTGTGATATATAAAACAAATGCTGTGGAGGCTTTATTGTTGATGATTTCAAAAAAGCAGCCTACATGGGGAATGAGTAGGAATTAATTTCAGCTTCTGTCCTTTAATAGTGTAAGTAAAAGCCCAATAAGCCGTTCAGTGACTCAGAGTTAACTAGTTGACTTCAAGCTACAAGTTTGGGAGTTTGAACCTGAGGATTACCTGTCATCTGATATTGCTGACTTTGGTTGGATGAGTTTGACACCTCTGCTACCTAATTTATTTTAGTATAGAGCTTGCATTTCCTGGACGAATTCAACATCCACGTTCCTTCATACTGACTTATTAAGCTAGTTACTTTATAGCTAGTTACTTTATATCCGGAATAACAACAGAAAACGCTGGAAAAACTCAGCAGGCCAGGCAACATCCGTGGAGAGAGAAACAGAGTTAACGTTTCAGGTCGAAACCCTTCGTCGGAACTGAGAGTAGAGCAGGAAATTAAACAGATAAAAATGCAAGGGGGAGGCTGGGGGAGGAATAAAAGAACAAAAGGGATGGTCTATGGTGAGTAGAGACATTAAGAGATGCTCAAGGCAAGACGAGATGGTAATGGGACAGGTTAAGAAACAAAAGGTGAGGTGTGAAATGCTGGCAGAATGAGAGACAGCTGCCGTGGGGGGAGAGAGAGAACTAACTGCCGCCGTGACATCGGCCATCTCAATTTCTCTGCTCCCCTCACTCACTCCAACCTACCTCCCTCTGAACTTGCAGCACTCCATTCTCTCCGATCCAACCCCGACATTGTCATTAAACCTGCTGACAAGGGTGGTGCTGTTGTTGTTTGGCGAACCGACCTCTACCTAGCGGAAGTTGAACGCTAACTCTCCGACACCTCCTCCTACCTCCACCTGGACCATGACCCCACTACCGAACATCAAGCCACCGTGTCCAAGACTGTCACTGACCTCATCTCCTCTGGAGATCTTCCCCCCACGGCCGCCAACCTCATAATTTCCCAACCCCGCACAGCCCGCTTCTACCTCCTTCCCAAGATCCACAAACAGGACTGCCCTGGTAGACCCAATGTTTCAGCCTGCTCTTGCCCCACGGAACTTATCTCTTCCTATCTCAACTCTATTTTTTCTCCCCTTGTCCAGTCCCTTCCCACCTACATCCGCGATTCCTCTGACGCCCTCCGCCACTTTAACAGTTTCCAGTTTCCTGGCCCCAACCGCCTCCTTTTCACCATGGACATACAATCCCTCTACACCTCCATCCCCCACCAGGATGGCCTGAGGGCGCTCCGCTTCTTCCTTGAACAGAGGCCCAACCAGTCCCCATCCACCGCCACCCTCCTCCGCCTGGCTGAACTTGTTCTCACATTGAACAACTTCTCCTTTGACTCCACTCATTTCCTCCAAATCAAAGGTGTTGCTATGGGTACCCGCATGGGTCGTAGCTATGCCTGCCTTTTCGTGGGATATGTGGAACACTCTTTGTTCCAGTCCTACTCGGGTCCCCTCCCTCACCTCTTTTTCCGGTACATTGACGACTGTATCGGTGCCGTTTCCTGCTCTCGCCCCGAACTAGACAATTTCATTCACTTCGCCTCCAATTTCCACCCTTCCCTCACCTTCACATGGTCCATCTCTGACTCTTCCCTCCCCTTCCTCGACTTCTCCGTCTCCATCTCTGGGGATAGGTTATTGACCAACATTCACTACAAGCCCACTGACTCCCACAGCTACCTGGACTACACTTCCTCCCACCCCGCCTCCTGTAAGGACTCTATTCCCTTCTCCCAGTTTCACCGTCTCCGCCGCATCTGCTCCGACGATGCCACCTTCCATACCAGTGCTTCCGACATGTCTTCCTTTTTCCTCAACCGAGGATTCCCCTCTACCGTGGTCGACACGGCCCTCGACCGTGTCCGTTCCATCCCCGCACTTCTGCCCTCACCCCGGCCCCTTCCTCCCGGAACCACGATAGAGTTCCCCTTGTCCTCACCTTTCACCCCACCGGCCTCCACATTCAACGTATCATCCTCCGCCATTTCCGCCACCTCCAACGTGATCCCACCACCAAACGTATCTTCCCCTCACCTCCCCTTTCAGCATTCCGTAGGGACCGCTCCCTCCGAGACACCCTAGTCCACTCCTCTATCACCCCCAGCACCCCTTCCCCTGGCACCTTCCCGTGCAAGTGCAGGAGATGCAACACCTGCCCTTATACATCCCCCCTTCCCACTCTCCAGGGCCCCAAACACCCCTTCCAGGTGAAACAGCGATTTACTTGTACTTCTTGCAATTTAGTATACTGTATTCGCTGCTCACGATGTGGTCTCCTCTACATTGGGGAGACCAAACGCAGATTGGGTGACCGCTTCGCGGAACACCTCCGTTCAGTCCGTAAGGGTGACCCCGAGCTTCCGGTCGCTTGTCATTTTAATTCACCGCTTCACTCCCACTCTGACCTCACCGTCCTTGGCCTCTTGCATTGTTCCACGGAAGCTCAGCGGAAGCTCGAGGAACAGCACCTCATCTTTCGTTTAGGCACTTTACAGCCTTCCGGACTCAATATCGAGTTCAACAATTTCAGATCATAACCCCGGCCCCTACCACATATGTATACATTTTATCCACCCTTTTGGTCCGTGCCTTTTTCCTTTTCTTTTCCTTTTTTTTCTCTCTCTCACCCCTACGGCAGCTGTCTCTCATTCTGCCAGCATTTCACACCTCACCTTTTGTTTCTTAACCTGTCCCATTACCATCTCGTCTTGCCTTGAGCATCTCTTAATGTCTCTACTTACCATAGACCACCCCTTTTGTTCTTTTATTCCTCCCCCAGCCTCCCCCTTGCATTTTTATCTGTTTAATATCCTGCTCTTCTCTCAGTTCCGACGAAGGGTTTCGACCTGAAACGTTAACTCTGTTTCTCTCTCCACGGATGTTGCCTGGCCTGCTGAGTTTTTCCAGCGTTTTCTGTTGTTATTTCGGATTTCCAGCATCCGCAGTATTTTGCTATCGTACTTTATATCCGGGATGTTTTCACAAACCAGGAGATGGAGATAAAATTACTGAAATTGTCTTACACACATAAAATGGCCCGGATTTTGCTGCGAGGGATGAAGGAACGGTTTGTCGTTCACCTCGCGTATAGTTGCCCACAGACTATGCGGACTTGTCCAGGCCACACTTTCTCTCTTCTGGGATCTGTTTGAATTCGGCGCCCTCTACAGGGGATCTGTGGCATCTGTGAGCAGGAAAGTTGTTTAACCAATCAGGTTGAAGAATCCTTACTGACACACGCAGACAGCAAAGCAGGAAGTAAAAAATAGGAAGCGAAATAAAGATTGGGACATACACATGGGATTAAGGGAAATACATAAAAGAGCAAAACAGGAAGACTAAGAAAAATCATTTTATTGTTCAGCTGTAATTATCACTTACTGTGCCATTAAAAACTCAGTTACTCCGGATTGAACAAGTCCTAACTCTTTCAGCCATTTTTAAGAGTGAGAATAGTGGGCAATTAGCCCAAGTTCAGGCCATAACATTGATTTCTGTGCAGATTCCATTGGTGAAAACTGCAACAGTGCAGCCTGTGGAGGAGCAGGGTATCACTGACAGCAACTTCTGGATTTCCACGTTTAACTGCGCATGTGTGGACGCCAGACGTTTTACCCAGTAATAACGGCGAGTGCTGACAGCCTTGCCATTATTAGTACAGCAAAATCCGGGCCATTCTGTCCTCTCATGACTGCCTCATCTCCCATACAATGGCTGAAAATAAAAGGGTAAAAAATGTTTCGATGACTGCGCATGCATAAGCATGGATTACAAAGTGTTAAAGGTAGCAGAGGCCAATTTTTTTTTTAGTTGAGTGGGGTTTGGGTACGCTTGTTTACTCCCCAGAGTTAATGGATCTTTGACGAAGGGTTCAGTTCACAAAAAAAATACGGGATGTGTCTAGATTTACATATGGATCCATAATTCTCTTTGTAAACTAAACTAAACAATAGTGGTCATGATGCGGAGATGCCGGTGTTGGACTGGGGTGGACAAAATGAGAAGTCGCACAACACCAGGTTATAGTCCAACAGTTTTATTTTAAATTACGAGCTTTCGGAGCTCCGCTCCTACTTCAGGTATAGGTACAGTGAGGGAATCGATTACACAGTATATATACACAGAGAACAATGTGTCTGCAGAGATGTAATGCCTCCCTAACAGATTGTATCTCTGCAGACACATTGTTCTCTGTGTATATATACTGTGTAATCGATTCCCTCACTGTACCTATACCTGAAGTAGGAGCGGAGCTCCGAAAGCTCGTAATTTTAAATAAAACTGTTGGACTATAACCTGGTGTTGTGCGACTTCTCATTTTTAAACTAAACAAGGTATATACTGGGCAACATGAAGCGTCAGATGATAGTGAGACAATCCAGGAGAAGAGAACAAGTATTGGAGAGTTCAATCCAGTTGATCTACAGTTTAATTATACATTGCATTGACAGTAATCTCAGGGAGGTCAGCTGCGTGCGAATCGGCTTCCAAAATGTAATAAACCCCACTGTTTTGGTGTTCTGTCTTTATAACAAATTGCAGTTTTTATCTTATTTGTGGAATGCATCTCAACTTTAGTTTCTCAAGTTCTTTTGACTTAAGCTTTTATTTGATCATATGATTGTGATAGAGTAACTGATATTCATATGGCTAAATACCATTTCACATTAATCAAATGAAAAATAACTTACTTTAACTACTGAAGGCACCAGAGTGGAGAGTGGGAAAATTATTTCATGTTACTTGTCTATACTCACTACCAATTTATGTCTCATTTCTTAGTGACTTTGTCGACAGGCTGGATTTTCAACCCATTGACTGAAATGAGTGGAAATCCAGCCCAATATTGTTTGCTATTTTCCAGTTTGTTTTTTTGAGTCTGTGTACTGTTAATCTCAAACTTCTCATCCATTTCCTGTCCAATTGCATTGTTTATTTCTGCTCAACTCTGTTGCTTTTTCCATTTTATCTCAGGTTTCAATCTACAATGTCATTTACATCTGTACTGGAGTTTTGTTTTTTGAAGAAACACAAAATGCATTTTTAAAAGATATTGGTATGATTATAACTTTTTACAAATGAGGAGTAAAATAAACTAGAAGTATCTGATTAATATTCACAGTAATTATGTTTAATCTCCATACACAAGGTCACTGGTAAAATGGAATCTTTATGTAACACCTGGTGAATATTTGCTTCATGTTTCAGTTGACCTTGCTTTGTATATGAATAGCACGAAATCAGTGCTGGTAAGTAAGAGAAACTCAGAATAAAAGTGTTTTTATCATTCTGATCGAATATCTACAACCATTATGAAAGATTAGAGAATTAATGCACCATTATGAAAGAGCTTTGCTTTGTTCAACTCAATTGGCATTTGTTGATATAATTCTGTTTTTCCAACGATCAAAACATTCAGCAAGAAGGTTGTCACAATTTTAAATGCAATAATGGTAAATATTTGTATAATTACTGGTGCTTCTTAAGCCTCCTTTATTCATGTTTTTTGTGTGTTAGAGGAGGGGGGGGGGGGTGGTGCTTATGTTACCCGTTATCCTTATTCCCTTTCTGTTTTCTGAACCCATACACCTCCTATAGTAAGCCTACCAGGTCAAGCAGTGCTCGGACTTAAACTCAAGGGCAAGGCTTTCTAGCCCCTTCCTATTAGTCTTCTAGCAGGTCCAGACGGATAAGGCCAGAAATGTGCTTATGGACAAGCTGTGCCATGTCCTGCCTCCCTTCCCTATTCCGGAATGCAGGCCCGGTGTGGGTGGCTGTATGCAAGTAAAATTACAATGAGGTAAATGTGGCTTCTGCCATCTTTGTCATTTTTCCCCTTGAACACTGGAGAGAACTTCAGTGTTTTAAATCATAAAGAGACCTATGCAATCGCTCTTAAGTGGCTGTGCACAGATCCCAATAGCAGCAGGAAAGGATTGTGTGTAAAGACTCCTGAGTTATTACAGTTTTTAGAAGGTGTGAGATATATTATATATATATATATATATATATTTTCATTACTACTTTGTGATTGCACTAAAGGGTCATGTGAAAGAGTGCTATCCATATTAAAATTATAATTGAATTTTAATGAGCATAAAGCAGTGAATTTCCATGCCTTTGTCTTCCAGTGACACTGATGTGCACACAGTGGCATCCCTCCTGAAACACTATCTCCGTGAACTGCCAGAACCAGTTGTACCTTTTGCAAAATATGAAGACTTCCTTTATTGTGCTGAACTGCTGGCAAGGGATAAAGAAAAGGTATTTATGCGTTTTTTTCTAAATGAGGATAACAATGGTTGTGGCATCAGAATCCTATAATTTTGTTCATCAGTTTTTGTCTCTTTCCTTCTGTTTCTGGTTTTATTTTTTCTTGATTATAATTATCTGGTTCTCTTTTTAATTCCTTCCTTCTTAGTTTATTTTGCCATTTTATCCGTATCAAACAATAAAGGAACCTACATTGCCTTTATGAGGCAAGGGACTAATAGTTTATTTAAGTGTCACCTACCGTTAAAGGATTTAAGGTCTGTTCAGCTGAGAACTGAGTGTTGATAGCACATGGGCCTCTTTCTTGCAATACCTTCTCCAATCCCTGGATTTACACTAGATTACCAATCCTTGGGCGCAGTCAAACTCGCTCACTTTCTCTTTCATTCACACTTAGAATCATAGAATGATGGAATGATACAGCTCAGGAAGAGGCCATTTGGCCCATCTTGTCTGTGCCAGTTCTATGATAGAGCTATCCAATTAATCCCACTCCCCAGCTCTTTCCCCATAGCCCTGTCATTTTTTTCCCTTCAAGTATTTATCCAATTTTCTCTTGAATGTTACAATTGAATTTGCTTCCACGATCCTTTTATTCCAGGTCATTACAACTCACTGACATTTTTTTTCCTCATGTCGCCTCTGGTTCTTTTGCCAATCACCTTAAATCGGTGTCCGCTGGTTACTGACCCATCTGCCACTCGAAACAGTTTCTCCTTATTTACTCTATCAACACTGTTCATGATTGTAACCTCCTCTTAACCTTCTCTGCTCTAAGGAAAACAACCCCAGCTTCTCCACATAACTGAAGTCCCTCATCCCTGGTACCACTCTCGTAAATCTCTGCTGCAGCCTCTCTCTAAGGCATCCTTCCTAAAGTGTGGTGCCCAGAATTGGATACAATACTTCAGCTGAGACTTAACCAGTGTTTTATAAAGGTTTAGCACAACTTCCTTGCTTTTGTACTCTGCCTCTATTAATAAAGCCAAGCATCCCACATGCTTTTTTAACAGCCTTTTCAACTTGTCCTGCCACATTCAAAGATTTGTGTACATACACCCCCTTCAAACTTGTACCATTTAGTTCATATTGCCTCCCCTCATTCTTCCTACCAAAATGTATTACCTCACACTTCTCTGCATTAAATTTCAACGACCATGAGTTTATCAATTTCACCTGTGTCTATGTCCTCCTGAAGTCTGTTAATATTCTCCTCATTGTTTACTACATTTCTGAGTTTCGTATGATCTGCAAACTTTGATATTATGCCCTGTATACCCAAGTCCAGGTCATTAATTTATATTAAAAAAAAGAGCAGTGATTCTAATACCAACCCCTGGGGAACATCACTGTGTACTTCCCTCCAGTCTGAAAAACACCCATTCAGTACTACTCTCTGCTTTGTCCCTTAGCCAATTTTGTATCCACTGTACCTTTAATCCTATGGACTTCAATTTTGCTAACAAGTCTGTTATGTGGTAGTTTGTCAAACGCCTTTTTAAAGTCCATGTATGCAACATCAACCGCACTACCCTCGTCAACACTCTCCGTTACTTCATCAAAGACCTTGATCAAGTTAGTCAAACACGATTTGCTGTTAACAAATCCGTGCGAACTTTCATTTATTAGCCCATATTTTTCCAAATGCCAATTAATTTTGTCCCGGATTATTGTCTCAAAGTTTCTCCCACCACCGACGTTATGCTGACTGACCTGTAGTTGCCAGATTTATCCCCCTCCCTGTTTTTGAACAGGTGTGTAACATTTGCAATCCTCCAGTCCTCTGGCACCACACCCATATCTAAGGAGGATTGGAGGATTGGAAGATTGTGGACAGAGCCCCTGCAATTTCCACCCTTACTTCCCTGAGTAACCCAGGATGTATCCCATCTGGACCGGGTGACTTTTCTACTTTGAGGAGTGCCAACCTTTTAAGTACCTCCTCTTTATCTATATTTATCCTATCCAATATTGCTACTACCTCCTCCTTTACTGCTGCATTGACTGCATCTGTCTTCACTAAAGAGGAGGATGCTAAGTACACATTTAGTATCTCAGCTATGCCCTCTGCCTCCACAAGAATATCTCCTTTTTGGTCCCTAATCGGTCCCCTCCTTTGATTATCCTTTTACTATTTATGCGTTTATAAAAAGACCTTTTGTGTTCCCTTTTATGTTAGCCACTAATCTATTCTCATACTCTCTCTTTGCCCCTCATTCCCTTTTTTAGATCTCTGTACTTTGTATATGGTTATTTCCCTAGACTTGTTGGCTGTCTGCAGGTCAACAGAACCCCCAGTAAGAAATACAGTTGAAAACATTTAGCTCTGATATTTGATGTTTGGACATTTAATAGGACAGGATCTGGTAGAAATGGTGATGTAACATGATTCAGCAGCTACAATGTAGTTAGAGTTAATTAATGTTGTTAATGAGTTAAATAATTTACCATGGTTGGGTCAAATATCTGACTTAACAAAAATTTTACTTTTCATGGCAACAATAGGGTTGTATTTATCTAGTGCCTTTAATGTAGGAAAAAGTCCCAACAAAGTTCACAGAGGAGTAAAAATGGACAGTCAGCATAAGTGTGGGAGATAAGCGAGGTGGCCAAAGAACATAAGAAATAGGAGCAGGAGTAGGTTATTCGGCCCCTCGAGCCTGCTCTGCCATTTAATGAGATCATGGCTGATCCGATTTTGGCCTCAACTCCACTTTCCTGCCCACTCCCCATAACCCTCGACTACCCTGTTGCTCAAACATCTGTCTATCTCAGCCTTGAATAGATTCAACGACTCAGCTTCCACAGCTCTCTGGGGTAAAGAATTCCAAAGATTCGCGACCCTCAGAAGAAATTCCTCATCTCCATCTTAAATGGGCGACCCCTTATTCTGAGACAATGCCCCCTCATTCTAGATTCGCTGATGAGGGGAAACATTCTCTCAGCATCTAACTTGTCCAACCCCCTCAGAATCTTATGTTTCAATAAGATCACCTCTCATTCTTCTAAACTCCAATGAGTATAGACCCAACCTGCTCAGCCTTTCCATCCCAGGAATCAGTCTAGTGAACCTTCTCTGAACTGCCTCCAATGCAAGTATATTCCTCCTTAAATAAGTGGACCAAAACTGTATGCAGTACTCTAGGTGTGGTCTCACCAGCGCCCTGTACAGTTGTAGCAAGACTTCCCTACTTTTATACTCTAGCCCCCTTGAAATAAAGGCCAACATTCCATTTGCCATCCTAATTACTTGCTGCACCTGCATGTTAACTTTGTGTTTCATGTACGAGGACACCCAAATCCCTCTGTACTGCCTGCATTCTGTAATCTTTCTCCACTTAAATAATATTTTTCTTTTCTATTCTTCCTACCAAAGTGGATAACTTCACATTTTTCCACATTATACTCCATCTGCCAAATTCTTGTCCACTCATTTAACCTATCGATATCCCTTTGCAGACTCTTTATGTCCTCCTCACAACTTGCTTTCCCACCTATCTTTGTATCATTCGCAAATTTGGCTACAATATACTCGCTTCCTTCATCCAAGTCATTAATATAGATTGAAAATAGTTGAGGCCCCAGCACTGATCCCTATGGCACCCCACTAGTTAGATTGCCATCCTGAAAATAAGAAATAGGAGCAAGAGTAGGCCATTCAGCCCTTTGAGCCTGCTCCGCCATTCAATGAGATCATGGCTGATCTTCTGCCTCAACTCCATTCACCGGCCCTATTGCCATATCCCTTGATGCCCTTACTAGTCAGAAATCTATCAACTTCTGTTTTGAATATACCCAATGACTGAGCCTCCACAGCCCTCTGGGGTAGAGAATTCCAAAGATTCACCACCCTCTGTGTGAAGAAATTTCTTCTCATCTCAGTCCTGAATGGCCTACCCGTTATCTTGAGGTTGTGGCCCCTGGTTCTAGACTCCCCAGCCAAGGGAAACATTCTCCCAGCATCCATCCTATCAAGCCCTGTAATAATTTTGTAAGCCCTGTAATAATGACCCATTTATCCCGACTCTGTTTTCTGTTAGTTAGCCAATCCTCTATCCAATCTAATATATTACCCCCAACACCATGAGTTCTTATCTTACGCAGTAACCTTTTATGTGGCACCTTGTCAAATGCCTTTTGGAAATCCAAATACACCATCGACTGGTTCCCCTTTATCCACCCTACTCGTTACCTCCTCAAAGAACTCTAATAGATTTGTCAAACACAATTTCCCTTTCATAAAACCATGTTGACTGTTTGATAATATTATGATTTTCTAAATGCCCTGCTACTACTTCTTTAATAATGGATTCGAGCATTTTGCCAATGACAGATGTTAGGCTAACTGGCCTATAATTTCCTGCTTTCTGTCTCCCTCCTTTTTTTGAATAAGGGCATTACATTTGCGGTTTTCCAATCTACAGGGACTTTTCTAGAGTCAAGGGAATTTTGGAAGATTACAACCAATGCATCCACTATCTCTGTAACCACTTCTTTTAAGACCCTAGGATGCAGGCCATCAGGTCCAGGGGACTGGTCAGCCTTTAGACCCATAAGTTTGCCTTGCACTTTTTCTCTAGTGATAGTGATTGGTTTAAGTTCGTCCCTCCCTTTTGCCCCTTGATTTTCTACTATTACTGGGATGATTTTAGTGTCCTCTACTGTGAAGACAGATACAAAATATTTGTTCAATGCCTCTGCCATTTCCTTGTTTCCCATTATTATTTCCCCAGTCTCGTCCTCTAAGGTACCAATGTTCATTTTAGCTACTCTCTTCCTTTTTATATACTTGTAGAAGCTCTTACTGTCAGTTTTTATATTTCTTGCTAGTTTTCTCTCAAGCTATTTTCTCCCTCTATTATTTTTTTAGTCATCCTTAGCTGGTTTCTAAAATTTTTGACTAGTGCATTATCCCTTCTCAAACTCTCTGCAGCATTTGATGGGGTCTACCACACAATTCTCCACCAAACTCTCTCCTCCATTGTTCAGCTCCATGTGACTGCCCTTGCATAGTTCCACTCCTATGTATTTGAACATAGCCAGAGTATCTCCAGCAATGGTTTCTTTTCCCACCTTCGCAACATCACTTCGAGTCTACCAAGGTTCTATCCTTGGCCCCTCCTCTTCCTTATCTACATGGTACCCCCTCAACAAGATCACAAGATAATAACAGATGAGGAAGACAATTTGGCCCATCTTACAGCATCTAGTTCTTTGTGATTCCAGGGTTTTACTTCCACTACTCTTTCTGAAAGTCCATTCCATGTGTTGATCACTTCTTGATATCCGTTTCAAATTTACCTTCTACTAGTTTGAACCCATGTTCACTTGCCCATCACTTGTAATTTAATTAAAAGTAATATTCAGGATTTACCTTTTCCATGCCGCAACTAACTTATATATCTCTGTTGATCATCTTTCGGATGCCTCCCTTTCCAGGTTGAAAAGCTTGTTTCTCCTGACTTTCTTCATAACTCACACGGGACCAACCTTGTGGATCTTCTCTGTACTGCCTTCAGTGCTTGAATGTCTCCTTTCTTTCTTGGCAATGCAAATTGTACTCAACGTGCAGTCTGACCAGAGCACTTTACAGTTTGATTATGACTTCCTTGAACCTGTATTCTACTGTTTTGGTTATGTAGTTCAACAGTCTATTGGCTTTATTAATTGCTGCTCTAGTTTGGTCGGGCTTGTTGGCCTGAATTCTCATCTTTGTTCAGATAGGGTGAGACTTCCACTGCCCCTACGAAGCTGCCTGAACTCCAGCCGATTTCTCTTGGTCAGAGGTCATTTTCAGGCTCCCAGAGAGATTCCCACCAGTACCTAGCCGCAAAATTGTGGTAATTTTGCAGCACCAGAAGAGGTGTTGGCCAGTTAAAGGGGCAGAGGCACCCCAAAGATTGTCATGGTGGTTGCTTTGTAAGCTCGTTTCTCCTGACTTTCTTCGTAACTCACACTAGGGACCAACCTTGTGGATCTTCTCTGCACTGCCTTTGTAAGCCTTAGCAGAGACTGAGGCCTACAAAGCAAGATAATGAGGGGTGTATATGGGAGGCAGAAAAGGCTGCTACCTCCCTCTACTGGGGGACCACCTGGCAGCCAGCAAAGGAGCTCAAAGTGGGGCAAATGTCAAGAAAATCTGCTGGGGACCCATGCCCCACCACTCCTTACATGCAGTGGTTGGGGTAAGGAGCAACCAGCAGCAGGGCCAACGGGGAAGAGATAAATGGAAATCATGGTGATAAATTGGTGGCAGGCCTCACCATCCAAATCTTCCTTCATTCTCTGTCGCTATCACATTTGATTTTGGCAGGAAGAGGGAGAAGAGTCCAGCTCATTGAGTCTTTCAACTTCTTCCTTGGCTTTTTCATAACCATTCATGGAGTATGTTTCTCGCCCACTTTTCCTTCCTATGTTCAGCCATTACACTAGTGTGCGTTAAGTTTTAACCGCCATTGCTCTGCCCAACTCATTCTGTTCTGAGTTACCTCCTGTGACTCCACTATGAATCCTAGTTTGGCATCATCTGCAAATTTGCCTAATTTGAATTGCATTTTTGATTCCAACACCATAGCCTCTCCACAAAGACTCTAAACAACATTTTCCACCTCTGCCTCTGAAACTCTTTATAGTTGCCTTTGTCACCACCACTCAAATGCTTCAATGCTCTCCTCGTTGACCTCCCATTCTTCACCCTTCATAAACTCCAATTTGCCCCAAACTCTGCTGCACATATCCTATCCTTGCTGACTTATATTGGGTCCTAGCTCCCAGTGCCTTAAATTTTACATCCTTGTCCTGGTCTTAAAACCCTCTATCACCTCGCCCCAGCCTCGCTCTATAATCTTTGCTAACCTCATATCCATCCTCAATCACTCTGGCCCTGTGACTCCAAGATCTTGTGTGTGCCCCCCCCCCCCCCCCCCCCCCCCCGCCGTCCCATTATTGGCAGCGGAGCATTCCCTGCCAGATTCCTACTCATTGGAATTTCTTTTCTAAACCCCTCCACCTCTCCATCCTTAAAAAAAAGTTTCCTCAAACCCCATCATTCTGACCAAGTTTTTGATCACCTCTCCTTCACTGGCTTGGTGTCCATTTCCTATCATTAAAGCTGCTTGGGATTTTCTTTACGCTAAAGGTGCTATATAAATAAAAGTTGTTGCTGCTGCTGCTCGTCACATGGGTAGGTTTCAAAAAGGCATAAAGCCAGGGAGATAGGAAGTGATATGGAGGGCTTTAGGGAGCGAGTTCTAGAGTGGGGCCTAGACAGCATTTTCTGATGTTTAGTACATGCATTGAATTACATACATGGAATCTACAGCACAGAAACAGGCCATGGGTGAATAAATGAAACCCAGCATGGTTTTGTTAATTGTGTTTGACTAACTTGATTGAGTTCTTTGATGAAGTAACAGAGAGGGTTGATGAAGGTAGTGTGTTTGATGTTGTGTATGTAGACTAGTTGAAAGCTGTACCAACACAGGCACGATGAGCCAAATGGCCTCCTTCTGTGCTGTATGATTCTATCTCTTTGAAAGCGAGAAGTGTTTCAACACAAGTGCTTTGATGCTGAAACAAAGACTGATAGTTTAGTACTATATTAAAATCTGCTACCTTTATTTCTTTAATCTTAAACACTAAAACATAAATAAACAATTTTAATTAACACCTAAGCTCCACCCTGTTGCAGCAATTATCCCTTTTTCTGTGGCCTTTAAAAAAAAAAATCCCCTTTTCTCTATGTTCCCACCAATCTTTTCTGTACCTGTTCTTTAACAAAGTGATTCTAAATCCCTTTACTTATCTATTTCCTTTCTTACTCCTGGCTCCCACTGTCCACTTTGGAGGGGGCAGCAACTTAAAAATGGCTGAAAAGCAGCTTCAAAGACTTTTCAAAGCAGGTTTTTCAACCAATTTAAAATCCAAACATTGAAGTTTCACATATGACTTAATCAATCTCTGATACATAAAAAAGTCAGAGCAAGAGAACTCTTGAAACATGAGCATCAATGGTGGCAGAGGCCATCAGAAAAACACACCACGTATAACTGTGGCGCACAAAGTACTAATGTTACATTTCACATCTCACTATACAATCTAATGCTGCCAAATATCATGCATTTACACATATTTTGAAAGAGTACATAAAATAAAGTGATTAAAATGTTATATTTTGTAATTATAACATTTTCCATACATTATACAGATCCACTTTGAGGATCTTTTACAACTTATAAATTTATTACTAATTTAATGACATTCTAACTGGATCGGTCCTTCTATTTTCTAAGTGAGTGCTGGCCACAGATGTGACATTCCCTACAATATTACATGCAAATATGCAGCTAAGCCAAACAAATCTCAGCTGTTATCTGTCTGGGAGTTTGTTAGGTATGTATACCATAACAGTTAGCTACCATTCACCAGACCAGAATGAAATTAGTCGCAGAGATATTTTATTATTCTACTTTTGGAAAAAAGTACAATAGTGAGGCTACATAAATTAACTCCGTTAAAAGGGATTTGACTAGAACAAATCTAGTTGGATTTTGGTTCGGACAGCTCGTCAAATGGCAGAATTTTCTATCCTATAAGAAATTTTAGACTGAAACAGGACTAGATGTTTACAGAGTCAGATTTTCCTTCGGCCTATTCCAGGCAGTCAATTCTGGCTCTGAGTTCAAGGGCCTTGGTTGAGATCGGGTCAAACCAAACTGAATATTCAAGTCACATCCGCCTCACTCATTCCTTTGCTGGAGTAACATTTCCTTCACGTAATTATAAAATTTTCCATACATTACACAGATCCACCTTCAGGATCTTTTACAACTTATACATTTATTACTAAACATTATATCCTTGTCACATCACCATGGGTTTCATGTAGGGATTATACAGATTAGCTTTGTAAATTGATGATTGCATCACTTATATTCTGTTCTCTGTTACATTACAGGGAATAGAGGAACTAAAAAAGCAAGTGACATCCATCCCACCTGCAAACTTTAACCTGTTGCAGTACATATGTAGGTACGTTTGTGAAAACCCAGTGAGAACCAAAGGGATGGTTCTTGCTTTCAGAAATTGAAATATTAATCATACTATTTTGCGTTTAACACTAATCAATAGTTCTCTGCTGGGTGACTTAATTCTGGAGGATTTTTTTTTTTTTTTTTAAGCCTTGTTGACAGAAACCTGGCCGATCTGTATTCTCCAGCAGGAAAGCTCATTTCGTGCCTGTCGAGTGACTAACAGTCAATTAATTAGTCAAATCTTGGCCAGTGATGTCAAAGTAACTCCAGGGAGTGGGAAATTGTAGGAAATTAAGCAGAATAATTAATCAAGCGAATTAACTGACAGCACCATTTACAGGATATTTAAAGACTGATTTATAGATTCATGGAATTAGAAGGAAGTATTTGTATTTGGACACGTGATCAACTTCTGGATTGTGAATCAAAAAGAAAAGCCCTGATTTTTAACCCCCACCCCTGATGAGAATGGAGCGTACAAGGGAGTTAAAATCACGGTACCGTCCTTATCTCCGGGTTCTCGCCGCACTCTCGCTGGTCACGATCTTTACTCCCGGGTTTCAGGAGGCTTTGAGGCTCTCGCCTTATAAACACACAAAAGTCGGTCCTATGACACAGTTCGGACCCAGACACGATTTTAACTCTGGAATGGGTGAGTTGTGCCAAGTGCTCGAGATGCCAGTGAAGCCTGGCGCCATACAGGAACAGCACCATCGCATTTCTTTCAGTGAGAATTGTGTAGATTGGTTCTCAAACAACTGTGCTGTTTCTTCTGCCTTTTCCTCAACTGTCGAGTGTCTGCAATGACCTAAACTCAGCATTGCAGCGACATAACTTAAAAAAAAAACTCGGGCCTTTGGACAAGTGAAGCCCATTTGAACAAGTTTTATTTCACTGTAGTTGCAATTTCAGGATACACTTGATAGAATGGTGTGGAATGTGATAGATGGGGACAGGGAATTAAGTGTGCTAAATCATAACATAAGAATTAAGAGCAGGAGTAGGCTATATGGCCCCTCGAGCTTGCTCTGCCATTCAGTAAGATCATGGCTGATCTTCGACCTCAACTACACTTTTGCGCCTGATCTCCGTATCCCTTAATTCCTTTGGAGTCCAAAAATCTATCGATCTCAGCCTTGAATATACCCAATGACTCAGCATCCATAGCCCTTTGGGGTAGAGAATTCCAAAGGTTCACAACCCTGAGTGAAGAAATTCCTCATCTCACTCTTAAATGGCCGACCCCTTATCCCGAGACTGTGCCCCCTAGTTCTAGACTCTCCAGCCAGGGGAAACAATCTCTCAGCAGCTACTCTGTCAATCCCCCTCAGAATCTTGTATGTTTCAATAAGATCACCTCTCATTCTTCTAAACTCCAGAGAGTATAGGCCCAATCTACTCAATCTCTCCTCATAGGACAACCCTTTCATCCCAGGGATCAATCCAGTGAACCTTCATTGCACCACCTCTAAGGCAAGTATGTCCTTCCTCAGATAAGGAGACCAGAACTGTGCACAATACTTCAGGTGTGGTCTCAACAAAGCCCTGTACAATTGTAGTAAGACTTCCTTACTCTTTTATTCCAACCCCCTTGCTATAAAGGCCAACATGCCATTTGCCTTCCTAATTGCTTGCTGTACCTGCATGCTAACTCTCTGTGCTTCCTGCACGAGGACACCTAAATCTCTCTGAACACAAACATTTAACAGTTTCTCACCATTTAAAAAATATTCTGTTTTTCTATTCTTCCTACCAAAGTGAATAACCTCACAATTCCCCACATTATACTCCATTTGCCACCTTATTGCCCACTCACTTAACCTGTCTATATCCCTTTGCAGGCTCTTTGTGTCCTCCTCAGCTTAATTTCCCACCTAGCTTTGTATCGTCAGCAAACTTGGATAGACTTCACTCGGTCCCTTCATCTAAGTCATTAATATAGATTGTAAATAGCTGAGGCCCAAGCACTGATCCTTGCGGCACCCCACTAGTTACAGCCTGCCAACCCGAAAATGACCAGTTTATCCCTACTCTATTTTCTGTCCGTTTAACCAATCATGGGTTTGGAAGTTACCACAAGAAAAACTGCAAGACGACCATGGAACACTTGTTGATCAGCTTTAAGTTAATGTGCGCACTGTCCTATTGGTTCAAACTAAAAAGTTGTCTTGGCAGTTTAATGATGATACTTTTGGTGAGTGAAATTTTGTTGCTTTCTAAAAGGGATATATTAACCTTTCATTGGAAGAGAAATCTGGAAAAAAAAACAATCTCTTCTCCGGCATTATTTTTTTTTTTAAAGCCGGTTGTCGTACATTTGCTAGGATATTAGTTTGGTAACTTATTGGGTCTTTAAACTGTTATACATTTAATTGAGGTTTTAAGACTTCATCCATCCTGCAAAACGGTCTCATACCCCAATATTCAACACTCCTAAGGGAGTCGACAGTGGTGGACCAAGAATGCCCAGAATTGTTTTCCGCCCGCAGCCCACCAGGAGTATGGTAATGAGGCCCTGCCTTCAAAATCACCGAGCCTCCTGTTGGAACTACCAGATGGCGTGCTCCACGTTGGCTGCCCAATCGAGCCCTAGCCTTCGTTTCACTTAATTTATGCCTGGTGCTTCACTCTCTCCTTCCCTCCCTCCTTTTCTTTTTTCTTTCCTCAAAGAAGGACAGATTTCAACTTTCTCTCTTTATTTTTCCTAACTGTGCTAACGGAAGAATTAGATTTACATCAGCTTCACAGAGTGTATTATTCCTGTACTACTTTGGTTATTTATTTTAGATTCCTGGATGAAGTTCAGTCCTATTCAAGTGTAAATAAAATGAGTGCTCAGAATCTAGCAACAGTTTTTGGACCAAATATTCTGCGGCCAAAGGTGGATGATCCTGAAACTATGATTAGAGGTAGTATTTTGAATATTAAGTAATTTGTGTAAATGCGCTGCATGTACAGTGAACACATAGAAAATGATATTACCAACTATTAACCTGTCAGCAACAACCCTTCAGAAATGCAGAAAGGAGGAGGTTGAAAAATAGTTACATGTGCACTCAAATAAGTATGGGTTACCCCATAATCTGACACCTCTAAAATCTGCAGAAAATAACACAGACCATATGATTCAGGCTAAATACTAATTAGTTTTGATTAACAGGCAGAAACAACACATGGGTGAAATTCATCAGTCAGCAGAACGAGTACAGTAATACTGATTCCTCACCAGTACTTTAAAACCATTTCAAAAGTGAGAATCAAGATTAAGCAATTCGCTACAGTAACCTTGAATCGCATGTCCATGATGAAAAGTTTTCATTTAAAAAAAGACATTTCAGAGACCTTCATTAGACGTTGACTCAGCAATACAGCAAAATGGGAAATACCAAGAACTTCAATCCAAGTTACGTTTCTCTTCCATTTGATTCAGATTAGTACTGAGGAAGATAGATATAATTCACAATTAATCAAAGTTAGACTCATTATGAAACACTTCTTGCAGTGAAAGACCCATCAAGGCAGATTCTCCCAGGCAACAGGCCAGCCTTTCAAATACCAGACTTACAGCTATTTTGCTGCAAGTCTGGTACACAGGACACATTATTGAGACACCCCAGATAATGGCCCTAAATCTCACTGAATTGTCAACTCACATACCAACCAGGCTGAGGAAACAATCAAGCAACTTGTCCCAGAAGATGGCCTACAAACAATCTGTGTACTATGAAGTTGATAGCGATGAACACGGTGGCATAGTGGTTAGCACTGTTGCCTCACAGTGCCAGGGACCCGGGTTCGAATCTGGCCTCAGGTGACTGTCTGTGTGGAGTTTGCACATTCTCCCCGTGTCTGCGTGGGTTTCCTCCGGATGCTCTGGTTTCCTCCCACAGTCCAAAGATGTGCGGGTTAGGTTGATTTGGCTATGATAAATTGACCCTTAGTGTTAGGGGGATTAAATACGTGGGGTTACGGGAATAGGGTGGGATGTGTGTCGGTGCAGGCTCGATGGGCCGAAATGGCCTCTATCTGCACTGTGGGGATTCTGTGATTCTGTGATTTTGCCACTTTCCCACACAATACTCAAGGTACATTTTGAGCCGCATTCAAGCACAAGTACTAACTCACTATGCTATTCAGTTTCCCTTTATTTGTATATTCTTGTGGGATGGTACAATTTCTATTAAAGTGTTTTTGGTGTAAGAAGCAGATTAGAAAAACTTTCAACTCTAACTTGTTTTTTTTCCATAATTGAAACTTAATATCGTTTGAGTCACAAAATAAGCACAGTAGCTATTCTACTGCTTTTGTCCTAAGCCTTTGTGAATAATGTTCATGACTAATAACCTAGCAATAATTTGAGAATATTTTGCTAACGTTAGACTCCAGTCACAAAGGTTTTTGGATGGCAATGTTTGTATAAATAAACAGCATATGCTTTGGAATGCATTACTAAAAATTCCTAACATGGACTAATTTTACACCCACAACCCAATCCCTTTCCCCACAGGGACTGCTTTAGTCCAGCAACTGATGTCTACGATGATATGTGAGCACAGCAAGCTGTTTCTGCAAGATGGTCTGCATGCTAGGCCAGTTGGAGAAGATAGTAAACGCCTACAGTCAGATTTATCAACCTCGACTCCAGTTTCAAATGGAGAAGACATATGCAAAAAGAATAGCGCAATTACAAATGTTTTTTACACAAATTCTCATACTTTACCAGCAGTTGACAACACTGAATTAACAAAAATTACTAAAGAAATCAGATCTGCTAGTTCAAGGACAGACGTAAACCAGCCTCTAAGCAGATGTCAATCAACCAGCATTGAAAATACCCCTTCTTACGCTGAAATCAACAAACAAGCCACATCCTATGGAGCACTTGATGTTTTACACAGCACTTTTGCAGAACAGCTACATAGGAATGAGTCTGCACACCACCCCTCCTTATTAAATGAAACTGGGATTAAAACTAGATCCATTTATTTGCAGAATGCTCCTGCAACAAGTATTCTGAATAACTCTGGCAGCTGGAATGAAATCCAGAAAAACTACACTTGGGAATCAGATGAAAGAACATACGAAAGCAGACTTTCAATTTATGATAATATACAGTTTTCGCCTGTAAACACAGAGGATATGGAGAGTGTTGACAGTGCAACCTGGCCTAAATCATCCTGCGAGATGTCACTTAAAGAAAACTCAAATTCTTACTGTTCCTCCAGAACCACCTACCCAGATGAAAAATTAGAAAGCAGCTCCGTGGAGCTCAATATATCACCATTGATTCCTGAAATCCCAGGAAATTGGTTTTTGTTAGGATGCACAGGCAGCAGCGAAAACAGTGATGTCTTTGTCTCTGTAAATGATCTCCCTACCAGTAAGCGTGTGCTACAAACTCTTGACATTAGCCTTGTGCAGAAACTGGCTAATCAGAAGGAGGAGTATGAAGCAAGAATCAAAGGGTAACATTTCTTCCATAAGCTGGTATCTAATGAAAATATTTAGTATAACAATATTTCTAATGAAACCCATTACATATAATTAAGTGCTCTTAAGCTTTGTGTGTACAGCCATTCAAGGTTTTTAGAAGTCATAGTCAGAGGCACAGAAGGAGGCCATTCGGCCCATCGAGTCCATGCCGGCTCTCTGGAGCAATCCAGTCAGTCCCATTCCCCCGCTCTATCCCCGCAGCCCTGCAAGTTTATTTCCCTCAAGTGCCTATCCAGTCTCCCCTTGAAAACATTGAGTGTCTCCGCTTCCGTCGGCAGCAAATTCCAGGTCATCACCACTCGCTGCGTAAAAAAGCTTTTCCTCACATCCCCCCTGTATCTCTTGCCCAAAACTTAAAATCTGTGTCCCCTAGTCCTTGTACCATCAACTAGTGGGAACAGCCTTTCCCAGTCTAGCCTATCCAAACCCGTCATAATCTTGTACACCGTCTATCAAATCACCCTGCAACCTCCTTTGCTCTAATGAAAACAAATCCAGCTTCTCCAACCAGTCCTTGTCGCGAAGATCCCAAATCCCCAGAAGCATTCTGGTAAATCTCCTCTGCACCCTCTCAAGGGCCTTCACATGCTTCCTAAAGTGTGATGACCAGAACTCGATGCAATACTCCAGTTGTAGCCTAACCAGCGCTTTATAAAGGTTCAAGCATAACTTCTCTATTTTTGTACTCAATACCTCTATTTATGAAGTCCAAGATCCCATATGCTTTGTTAACCACTCTCTCAATATGTCCTGCCACCTTCAGGTACCTATGCATATCAACTCCCAGGTCGCTCTGTCCCTGCACACTCTTTAAAACTGTGCCATTAAGTGTATATTGCCTCTCCCTGTTCCTTCTGCCAAAATGCATCACCTCACACTTTTGTATTAAATTCCATCTGCCACTTGTCTGCTAGCCTATGTCCTGTTGCAGTCGATTGGTATCATTCGCACTGTTTGCCACCCCCCCAAGTTTGGGGTCATCGGCAAATTTAGAAATTCTACTCTGTATTCCAATATCCAGGTATTTATATATCAAAAAAAGCAGTGGTCCCAGTACTGACACTTGGGGAACACCACTGTCTACCATCCTCCAGTCTGAAAAGCAGCTATTTACCACAACTTGCTATTTTCTGTCCTTAAGCCAATTCCTTATCCAAGCTGCCACTGACATAGAAACATAGAAGATAGGAGCAGGAGTAGGCCATTCGGCCCCTCAAGCCTGCTCCGCCATTCAATGCGATCATGGCTGATCATCCAAATTCAATACCCTGTCCCTGCTTTCTCCCCATATCCCTTAATCCCCTTAGCCTTAAGAAATATATCTAACTCCTTCTTGAATATATTTAATGAATTGGCCTCAACTGTCTTCTGTGGTAGAGAATTCCACAGGTTCACCACTCTCGGTGAAGAAATTCCTCCTCATCTCAGTCCTAAATGGCTTACCCCTTACCCTTAGACTGTGACCCCTGGTTCTGGACTCCCCCGCCATCGGGAACATCCTTCCTGCATCTAGTCTGTCTAGTCCTGTTAGAATTTTATAAGTTTCAATGAGATCTCCTCTCATTCTTCTAAACTCTAGCGAATACAAGCCCAATTGACCCAATCTCTCTTCATACGTCATTCCTGCCATCCCAGGTATCAGTCTGGTGAATCATCGCTGCACTCCCTCCATGGCAAGAACATCCTTCTTCAGATAAGGCGACCAAAACTGCACACAATACTCAAGGTGTGGTCTCACCAAGGCCCTGTACAACTGCAGCAAGACATCCTTGCTCCTGTACTCGAATCCTCTCGCTATGAAGGCCAACATACCATTTGCCTTCTTAACCGCCTGCTGCACCTGCATGCTTACCTTCAGCGACTGGTGCACAAGGACACCCAGGTCTCGTTGCACTTCCCCTTTTCCCAATCTATTGCCGTTCAGATAATAATCTGCCTTCCTGTTTTTGCCACCAAAGTGGATAACCTCGCATTTATCCACATTATACTGCATCTGCCCAATCACCCAAATCATACTGGAGTTTCTCTGCATCCTCCTCACAGCACACACACCCACCCAGCTTTGTGTCATCTGTAAACTTGGATATTTTACATCTAGTTCCCTCGTCTAGATCAATATATATTGTGAATAACTGGGGTCCTAGCACCGATCCATGCGGTACCCCACTAGTGACTGCCTGCCACTCGGAAAAAGACCCGTTTATTCCAACTCTTTGCTTCCTGTCTGCCAACCAGTTTTCTATCCAAGACAGTACCTTACCCCCAATCCCGTGTGCTTTAACTTTACATGCTAATCTCTTATGCGGGACCTTATCGAAAGCCTTCTGAAAGTCCAAATACACCACATCCACTGGTTCTCCCTTATCTATTCTACCAGTTACATCCTCAAAAAATTCCAGTAGATTAGTCAAGCATGATTTACCTTTTGTAAATCCATGTTGACTTTGTCCAATCCCGTCACTGTTTTCCAAGTGCTCTGCTATTACATCTTTTATAATGGACTCATACCTCGTAGTTTCCTTTATTTAAATTCAGGACCCTAGTCTGAGTCAACTACTACTTCACTCTCCATCTTAAAGAAGAATTCTATCATATTATGATCGCTCCTCCCCAAGGGGCCTCGTACAAGATTGCGAATTAATCCTCATTATATAATACCCAGTCTAAGATGGCCTGATCTCTAGTTGGTTCCTCGACATATTGGTCCAGGAAACCATCCCGTATACACTCTAGGAATTCCTCCTCCACAGTATTGTTACTAATTTGTTTAGCCCAATCTATATGTAAATTAAAGTCACCCATGATAACTGCTGTGCCCTTATTGCACGCGTCTCTAATTTCCCGTTTAATGCCATCCCCAACCTCAGCATTACTGTTTGGGGGTCTGTATACAACTCCCACTAACGTTTTCTGCCCCTTGGTATTTCTCAGTTCTACCCATACAGATTGCACATCATCAGAGCCAATATCCTTCCTTACTATTGTGTTAATCTCCTCTAACCAGCAATGCTACTCCACCTCCTTTTCCTTTTTGCCTGTCCTTCCTGAATATTGAATACCCCTGGATGTTGAATTCCCAGCCTTGGTCACCCTGGAGCCATGTCTCCGTAATCCCAATTATATCATATCCCACCTATTCCATGAGCCTCAATTTTGTTAACCAGCCTTCTATGTGGCACTTTGTCAAACACCTTCCGGAAATCCATGTAGACAACATCCATTGCATTCCCTTCATCAATCCTCTGTTACTTCATCAAAAAATTCAATTAGATTAGTCAAACACGATCTGCCTTTTACAAATCCGCGTTGGCTCTCCTTAATTAGCTTAAACCTCTCCAAGTGCCCATTAATTTTTTCCTTCATTATGGTTTCTAAAACTTTACCCATCTCTGATGTTAAACTGACCAACCTGTAGTTACTAGGATTGCCCTTTCACTCTTTGAACAATCGTGTCACATTTGCCACTTTCCAATCCTTAGGCACCTCCTCCGCATCTAGGGAAGATTGGAAAATCCCAATTCCCTTAGCAACCTGGGATGCAAGCCATCTGGACCAGGCGACTTATCCACTCTAAGCATACCCAGCCTTTCTAGTACATCCTGTCTATCAATTTTCACCCCTTCCATTGCTTCTCCCTTTTCCACTTCTACCGATATTTTGTCAGCATCCACCTTCTTAGTAAACACCGATACAAAGTACTCATCGAGTATTCTAGCCTTGCCCTGCGCCTCTACGCATATATCACCTTCTTCGTCCCTAATAGGCCCCACCCCGCCTCTTACTACCCACTTGCTGTTTTCATGCGTTAAGATTTTTGGGTTCCCTTTTATGTTAACCGCTATTCTACTCTCATTCTCTCTTTGCCAATCTTATTTTCATCTTCACATCCCCCCTCAACTTACTGTATTTGGTCTGGTTCTCCCTTGAAGAATTCACCTGACATGCATCATACACCCTCTTTTTTTTGTTTCATCATCTTCTCTATCTCCCTCGTCATCCAAGGAGCCCTTGCTTTGGTTCCCTTACCCTTCCCTATGGTACCTAGCCTGTACTTGGAACATCTCTTCAAAGATCACCCATTGTTCCATTACAGTTTTTCCTGTCAGTCCTTGGTTCCATTTTGCCCTGGCTAGATTTTACCTTTCGCATCCCATTGAAGTTAGCCCTATTCCAGTTTAGAAGTTCCACTCTAGATTGTTTCTTGCTCCTCTCCATTGCTAATCTAAATCTTATGATACGATGATCACTCGTACCCAAGTGTTCTCCCACAGACACTTGGTTGACCTGGCCCACCTCATTCCCCAGCACTAGATCCAGCAATGCCTCCTTCCTAGTTGGGCCAAGAACATATTGGTCAAGGAAATTCTCCTGAACACTTCAGAAATTCCTCCCCCTCCTTTCCCTTTACCCTAGCATTATTCCAATCGAAATCTGGGTAATTAAAGTCCCCCAATATCACCACTCTATAGCGCTTGTATATCTCTGTGATTTCGCTGCAGATTTGCTCCTCTACCTCCCTCTCACTATTTGGAGGCCTATAGAATACCCTCAATAGCTTGATCATACCCTTTTTGCTCTCAACTCTAACCAAATGGATTCTGTCCTCGTCCCCTCAAGAACATCCTCCCTTTCCAGCACTACAATGCCTTCCTTAATCAGCACTGCCATCCCAACCCACTTTTTACCTTCCCTATCTTTTCTGAACACCTTGTACCCTTGAATATCAAGTGCCCAGTCCTCACCATTTTTAAGCCACATTTCCGTTATTACCACATCATATTACCACATGGCTAATTGTGCTTGCAGTTCACCAACCTTATTCACGACACTTTGTGCGTTTACGTACATGCATTCTAAACCCATTTTTGAATTTTTCATAGTCTTTTAGTCTGCTCCTATCTAATATGGTACTACTTGCTTCTCTAGTACTATCCAACACACTCACTCTTTTATGCACCGTATTCCTCTTTTCTACTCCTATATGCTGGTGCCCATCACCCTGCCAAGCTAGTTTAAACCCTCCCCAACAGCACTAGCAAACCTCCCTGCGAGAATATTGGTCCCGGCTCTGTTGAGGTGTAACCCGTCCAGCTTGTACAGGTCCCACCTTCCCCAGAAACGGTCCCACGGTGGCATAGTGGTTAGCACTGGTACCTCACAGCGCCAGGGACCCGGGTTCGAATCTGGCCTCGGGTGACTGTCTGTGTGAAGTTTGCACATTCTCCCCGTGTCTGCGTGGGTTTCCTCCGGGTGCTCCGGTTTCCTCCCACAGTCCAAAAATGTGCGGGTTAGGTTGATTTGGCTATGATAAATTGACCCTTAGTGTTAGGGGGGGATTAAATATGTGGGGTTACGGGGATAGGATGGGATATGTTAGGGGGAATTAAATATGTGGGGTTACGGGGATAGGGTGGGATATGTGTCGGTGCAGGCTCGATGGGCCGAGATGGCCTCTATCTGTACTGTGGGGATTCTGTGTGAGAAAGCAGGGACAGGGTACTGGATTTGGATGATCAGCCATGATCGTATTGAATGACGGAGCAGGCTCGACGGGCCGAATGGCCTACTCCTGCTCCTAGTTTCTATGTTTCAATGCCTCAGGAATCTAAAGCCCTCAATCCTGCACCATCTCTCCAGCCACGCATTCATCTGTTCTATCCTCCTATGCCTGTACACACTAGCACATCTTGAGGAAAGCTTTCAAAAATAATGTTAACAGAAATTTGATTGTACTCTGATGATACCTCTCCTGGTAGCTCATGTTTGAGTTTGTTGATTTTCGACTGAGGGACACACAATGATCTGACAACTTTTACATGCACTTAACTCTAGGTTACATGGAACAATGGCTGAGGCAGCAATAAAAATAATAACTTAGTATCATTAACAGTAGAGTTACTGGCAATACTAAAATTACTTTACTCATGCACCCTCTAAGCAAGTTGACCTGCTTTAGAAGTCACTGTAAACCACTGAAAATAAAAAAAGATTTAGATTTGTTTAAATGAAACAGAAGAATTGGCAGACATGAATGGGCTAACTAAGCTGCAATTAATAATTTGATTGGAAAAAACCACACCCAACTGTCAAGCTGCCTGTATCTATTATTGTTTAAATACGATATTTTTTCCTTCTGGAGAATGGTTATAATTCACTTTCTTAAACTTTTGGCCAAATTATCCATATTTTGGTTAGCACCAAATAGAAAAGCAGTTTCAAAATTAATCAATTTATTAGTTTTTTTATGAACAGTGGATACTTTTATTGCCATACCCGTACATTTGTCAATCTATAAATGAAAAGCACCAGCCCCTTTTGATGTCACAACTCACATCAATATCATAATTTTAAGATTGTAAAGGAGACAGAGTTTTTGTAAATCTGTTTTTTTTCATGGCTTTCTCGCTCACATTATTTTCCTTATACCTTTTGAGAAGATCCATTGATACCTGGAACATTTACCATTTCAATGATAACATTGTGGGGGACAGAGCCCTGCATCCAGCTAGAATCACCAAGGTTTGATTTTGGCACTCCCAAAGGATTCTAGTAGCATAACTGTTCTAATCTTAGGTGAATTATACATGAACATATGCACGGTAACCTTTAATTATAATTTCCCAAATGTCTTATTTTAAATCAGATTGATTTGGTGCGCAGTTTCATATTGAAATTATCTATTTATCCTCATCAAGATGCAGAACCATAAAAATGGCAGCTCAGGAGGTGGCCATGGAGTCCATCACACCTTTGGCAGTACCAATACTAGCTCTTCTAATGGAACTATCTACTTTAATTCCATTTTATGCCCTTTCCTGGGACCTGTTTTTATTCCTTCTTTTCAAAAACACATCCCTTTTAAATCATGTTAAAGTCTGCCTTGATAGTACTTGCGGTGAAGTAGTCCATGTTCTAATTACAAAAATATTTCTTCCAACTTCCCCCTTCATTCTTCTTGTGATAAACCTAAATCTCTGTCCCCTTGTTACTGATTCACCAACCACAGTGGAAACATCCTCTCAATATCATAATCTTGATGTATAATATAGTCTGGATGTAAATAGATCACCTGGTTGTATAATACAGCATATTTTTATTCTGAACAACTTCTACAGTTTGGAGCAGAGACGTCAGGAGTTGGAATCAGAGGTTCAGAAATTACAATCAAACTTGGATCAGCAAAGAAAGTGCTACAAGATAGCAGAGATCAAGTTTCGAAATACTGAACGAGCAAGAGATGATACGGAGAAAAGAAATGAAGTATTACAAAAGGAAATGGAACAGTTTTTTTCATAATTTTGGTGAACTGATGAGACATCAAGATCAATAAATCTTCTGAGCACTAGATACTTGAAATTTTGGATTTCTTATGTTAAAAGACAACTTGCATTTATATAGCGCCTTTCGCGATCACCAGATGTCCCAAAGCACTTTACAGCTAGTGAAGTACTTTTGAAGTGCAGTCACTGTTGGTGGAAATGCATCAGCCAATTTGCGCACAGGAAGCTTCCACAAACAGCAATGTGATAATGACCAGACAATCTGTTTTTGTTATGTTGATTGAGGGATAAATATTGGCCAGGACACCAGGGATAACTCCCCTGCTCTACTTCGAAGTAGGATGGGATCTTTTACGTCCACCTGAGAGAGCAGACGGGGCCTCGGTTGAATATCTCATCCGAAAGACAGCACCCCCGACAGTGCAGCACTGCACTGGAGTATCGGCCTAGATTTTTGTGCTCAAGCCTCTGGAGCGAGAACACATTTCTCCCCCTCCCCAATTGTTGGATTCAAACATATGCACAGAGATTGTAACCTGCAATAATAATTTGATAAATTAAAATACAGAAAAATGAGGAGCTGAATTGTCTATTTAAAAATAGTTGTGCAGAATTCTCTCTCGTGGTAACCAGTACATTTGAAAGTCTGTCTATATACTCTGCACAAAGTTGGACTGACAGTAACAATTACAAAATACTGGCATATGACACCAATTGATCAAAAAAATTCATTTTACTTCCAGACTGATCTTTGAGATCCAAATTTTATGTTCCTCACTACTGTGTTTACAATATTCAAAACAACAAACAGTACCTTTGGGTAAAGTAAAAATATTTGTATGGATTTCTAAGTTTGCCAATACCTATGCAACTATCAGAATGCAAGAAAAATATGTATCCGGTAGGGCTCCTGTAATTTAAAAGGCAACCTGCACCTCATAATAATGAGATGCCCTTCATCAATGGTGAATGTCAGAGCTATTGCTGCAAGCAACATGGCTGCTGCCAGAGTCCCCTGTTTCTCAGACAGTGCCTTGGAGGTCTTGGTGGAGACCAGGAGGAAGAAGGTGTTGTTTCCCACAGATGGGCAGAGTAGCCTGGCAGATAAACCTGGCAAGACCTGACCAGAGCTACTACAGTAAGACTCCCATCCACCGCTTTCTTACAAGCTGTTCAGCCCTGCAGCACTCTATTATAGACCCAACATGAACAAGTCTTCCCACCCCCGCTTTCCATCTCTCTCCTCCAATTACAGCAACACACATCAACGTAGCTCCTTCTGCTTCCACTTTTTCCACACTCTACACCTGCTCCTGCCCTCGCAATTGCTGGGCCCTCTTCCTCACCCCTGCTGCTTCTTTCTCTCATTACAAACTAAGCGAAGCTGCCTCAGACTTCTTCAAATCCCTTCAACAGGCCACGCAGGAACACACTCATCTTGTAGGACAAGCTGGCACACAAGTGACAACTCTCCATATCTGGAGGAGGGCTACCATCTTTAAAAGAAGCCGGACTTTAAAAGACTGATAGATGTTGACCAGAAATTGTTCGGTGCATTGGACTGCTTGCCAAGGAGTTCCAGCACCATGTCGGACAGGGTGGAGGAGCCCACTTCCAACTTGTGCGGGGTCATAGCACATGGCATCGAGGCTATGCAGTCAACCATGAAGTATGTGATCAGTTCTATGAATGCTACAGTGGGGGCCTCAGTAATGGAGCCACTGGTGACAGCTGAGACAGTTTCAAATGGAAGCTCAGTGCTGCCACTCAGGCTCAGAGCTCCACCTTCTCGCCACAGGCTTCCAGGTTATCTGAAATCACTCCTGTAGTCTGCTCTCCCACAGATCAGTGCAAGTGCAGAGGTGCAGCAGCACCATGGGAGAGGTTCTTACTGTGCTCTCTCTCACCCATCAACTAATGCCTGTCCAGATGCCAAAAAGCCAGCTTGGCCAGACTTACTGGCAGTAGCCAAGATGTTACAATCTGCAGCTGGGCCCTCTTGGCTTCAAGCTTCTCAAGATCGCTGACCACGACCATCTGAAGCACGCTCACGGGAGGTGCAGTGGTCTTCCTCCTCTTCTGCTGTAACCACCAGGGCCGCACCTCGCAGTAGCACTGGAATAGTCTGTTGTTTTAGTATCTTCATGCTCTTCCCTTGGAGATCAGTGTGAAGTAGTGGAAAGATTCACAGGCTGATTAACAGTCAGCGACGTGGACGGTCCTTCCTTGGCCATAACCATATCAGCCGATAGGTTGGTTTGTTCTATACGGTGGGCGGGGCTTATGGGCTCCCACAACCCATACGATGAGGGGGAACCACCAACACCCACCGGACACAAGTATCCTGCTAGACATCAACACAGACGGAGCTCTGGGTCTCCACTCACCAGGCCGGTCTGGAGCGGGGTTTAAACCCTGCACTTACTGATAGAAGTGGGAATGCTCAGCCCCAATACATCGCTGCAGGAGTTCCTCAAGGCAGCATCCTAGGCCTAACTATCTTCAGCTGCTCTATCAATGACTTTCCCTCCATCATAAAGTCAGAAGTGGAGCGGTTTGCTAATGATTGCAGTGTTGAGCTCCATTTGCAGTTCCTCAGATAATGAAGCAGTCCATGCCTCCATGCAGCAAGACCTGGAGAAGATCCAGCCTTGGGCTGATAAGTGGCAAGTTTCATTCGTGCCACACAAGTGCCAGGCAATGACCATTTCCAACAAGAGTGTAACCACCTCCCCTTGACATCCACCAACATCCTGGGCATCACCATTGACCAAAAACTCAATTGGACCATGCACCACCTTAAACATCTACTCCGTATAGGTACAATCCACAGGATGCACTGCAACAACTCACCAAGGCTTCTTTGACAGCACCTCCCAAATCCGCGATCTCCACCAGCTAGGACAAGGGCAGCAGATGCATGGGAACACCATCACCGCCAAGTTCCCCTCCAAGTCACACACCATCCCGACTTGGACATATATCACTAATCCATCATGGTCGCTGGGTCAAAATCCTGGAAGTCCCTACCTAAACACTGGGAGTAACCTCCATCACATGGACTGCAGTGGTTCACTACCAAGAGACTGTTGGTGAAGGGGAATAGAAAGTAGTTAGCCAATGCATTTTTGAGGAGTTGTTGTTGAAGAGCTCTTGCAGCTGGCAAGGTAGGATTTGCTCTTCATTATTTTCCATGTCAACAGCAATCCTGGAGACTCTCTGGAAACTATTGCAGGACAACTCCAGACCTATTCAAGCAGCTAAAGTGTTACCAGGGCTCTGGTGAAGGCATGCTTTTGATTACATGTCATCTCTGCTCAAGTTCAATGAGCCACGTCTGTAGGGAATAGCCCTTGCCTCCAAGTAGCTAGTCTCTGACCATATGCTCTGCGTGGAAGAGGGGGAAAATCGAGGACTGGTGCAGTATGAAGGCATCATGACAGATACCTGGTATAGGCCTGCATGTGCTGTCTTTGCACACCAGCTACACGTTCCATGAGTGGAAGCCATTCCTACTGACGTACACTCAAGGGTCTGTGGTGGAGCAGTGTGCAGTTGATGGCGTCCTGCACCTCAGGGAAGCCTGCAATTCTGGCAAAGCCCAAAACCCAGTCTTCCTGCTTCGTAGCTTCCATAAGGAAAATGAAGTCATTGGGTCTGGCGAAGAGTGCATCAGTCACCTGTTTGATGCAGTCATGCACAGCTGATCGACTAATGTTGCTAATGTCTCAAGCTACAGTCTGGAATGAACTAAGACATAAAAATTCAGGGCCACTGTGACTTTTAGAGCCATAGACAATGATGGAGTTGGAGTTGATGGGACACCGAACCAAGGAAGGAGGTTAGGACAGGTGACCGAATGCTTGGTAAAAATGGCAGGTTTTAAGGAGCATCTTAAAAGAGAAGTGGAGAAGCACAGAGGCTTAGGGAGTAAATTCCAAAGCTTAAAGCCTAGATAGCTGAAGGCATGACAGCCAACGGTGGGGCAAAGGAAGTCAGGGATGCACAACAGGCCAATCCTGTCCCATAATTATATACAACACACATTGCAATGTATTAGTTTACAATGTTAGATAATATAGGGCAACATATGAAAATGACAGACAGGAAAACATAGAAACATAGAAGATAGGAGCAGCAGTAGGCCATTCGGCCCCTCGAGCCTGCTCCGCCATTCAATGCGATCATGGCTGATCATCCAAACTCAGTACCCTGTACCTGCCTTCTCCCCATATCCCTAGATACCTTTAGCCTTAAGAAATATATCTAACTCCTTCTTGAATATATTTACTGACTTGGCCTCAACTGCCTTCTGTGGTAGAGAATTCCACAAGTTCACCACTCTCTGGGTGAAGAAATTCCTCCTCATCTGTCCTAAATGGCTTACCCCTTATCTTTAGACTGTGACCTCTTGTTCTGGACTCACCCGCCATCAGGAACATCCTTCCTACATCCAGTCTGTCTAGCCCGGTTAGAATTTTAGAAGTTTCAATGAGATCTCCTCTCATTCTTCTAAACTCCAGCGAGTAGAAGCCCAATTGACCCAATCTCTCCTCGTACGTCATTCCTGCCATCCCAGGCATCAGTCTGGTAAATCTTCGCTGCACACACTCCATGGCAAGAACATCCTTCCTCCGATAAGGCAACCAAAACTGCACACAATACTCAAGGTGTGGTCTCACCAAGGCCCTGTACAGCTGCAGCAAGACATCCTTGCTCCTGTACTCGAATCCTCTCGCTATGAAGGCCAACATACCATTTGCCTTCTTAACCGCCTGCTGCACCTGCATGCTTACCTTCAGCGACTGGTGCACAAGGACACCCAGGTCTCGTTGCACTTCCCCTTCTCCCAATCTATTGCTGTTCAGATAATAATCTGCCTTCCTGTTTTTGCCACCAAAGTGGATAACCTCACATTTATCCACATTATACTGCATCTGCTATGCTTCTGCCCAATCACCCAACCTGTCCAAATCATACTGGAGTTTCTCTGCATCCTCCTCGCAGCACACACGCCCACCCAGCTTTGTGTCATCTGCAAACTTGGATATTACATCTAGTTCCCTCGTCTAGATCATTAATATATATAGTGAATAGCTGGGGTCCTAGGACCGATCCCTGCGGAACCCCACTAGTCACTGCCTGCCACTTGGAAAAAGACCCGTTTATTCCAACTCTTTGCTTCCTGTCTGCCAACCAGTTCTCTATCCAAGTCAGTACCTTGCCCCCAATCCCATGTGCCTTAACTTTACATGCTAATCTCTTATGCGGGACCTTATCGAAAGCCTTCTGAAAGTCCAAATACACCACAGCCACTGGTTCTCCCTTATCTATTTTCCCAGTTACATCCTCAAAAAATTCCAGTAGATTAGTCAAGCACGATTTACCTTTTGTAAATCCATGTTGACTTTGTCCAATCCTGTCACTGTTTCCCAAGTGCTCTGCTATTACATCTTTTATAATGGACTCTAGCATTTTCCCCACAACCGACGTCAGGCTTACCGGTCTATAATTCCCCGTTTTTTCTTTACCACCTTTTTTGAACAGTGGGGTAACATTAGCCACCCTCCAATCCATGGGAACTGTTCCAGAGTCTATAGAATTTTGGAAGATGATCAACAATGCATCTATTTCTAGGGCCACTTCCTTAAGTACCCTAGGATGTAGATTATCAGGCCCTGGGGATTTATCAGCCTTTAATGCCGTCAATTTCCCTAACACCATTTCCCTACAAATACTGATTTCATTCAGTTCCTCCAACTGTTCCATCAAGCCTGCCCCATGTCATATTGCAAGGAAGCATCATGACTCCCAGTGCTCCCACTCACCAACAGCCCCTGGGAGAGGCAAAAAAGAAAACTCTAAACCAATCCAAGGAAAAAGAATTCCGGGAATTTTTTCTGCAACCTCCAACAGCAATCAAAACGAGTTCCAGGAGACCACAATGACTGAGGCACATCCCACCTACCATTTGTTTGCTGTGAGAGCAGCCTCAGCCAGGAACTAATCCAGCTTGCTTTTGAATGTGCTCAGCGAATCAGCACTCGCAAGCTAGCAATTTGTTCGAGCTTTCGAAGTTTCCAGACATCTAACCCAATTCTGTGCTTACGTGTCTTGCATGCGTGTCCCTGGTTCTCCACGACCTATCTAATTCAAATAGTCTATCCACAGGGGCAGTGTCACGATTTTAAATATCTGTTAACTCTCCCCAAAGTCTACACTTTTCTGGAGAATAAATACCCAGCTCTCCAAGCCTTTTGGGATAATTAAGGGCTTTAAACTAAATATCAATCTAATGGCCCTCCTCTGACCCTTTTCCAGGTTGGTTAGACAGGAGTTTCTCCATTGGAATTCGCAGAAATCAATGATTGCAGGCACCAGGAATTTCCTTGCGGCTGTTCCTGCAGGATGCTTAGGATGCTTTTTATACAGATTCCTCTACCCCTCTGTTATTGTGTATTGTCAAGGCTGAAATGAGGTGCTTTTTGTCCCCTCCTTTGCTTTCTTCTTTTTAAGCCTTTTTTTTGTTCTGATCAGCATGCAACAGGGGACATTAGTTTTCATGAATACACCAAAGATGAACCCATTTTATATCCATTAACTCCCATAACACGTACATGGCTATCAATGTTTTTTTGAAAGAAACTATGGTGAGGATTTTGCGGTGGTAATGACTGAACGTTCGCGGTCATTACCCCTCAAACTGACCTTAACTTCAGGATTTAGTGCATGCGCAGCTAAACGCAGAAATCCTTAAGTTCAGGTCAGTCATTCACTGCTCCGACACAGACTGCACTGTGGAACTTCCCATAGCTGGAAATCAGTGAAATCACCTGAACTGACAAAAACCTTAAGCTTTTCCGCTCTAATTACACTGTTAAACACCCCTGAAAAAGTTACGCCTTGTTGGAATAGGTGTAATTGGGGTTTTAACGGCGTATTGATTGCTTAACAATTGTTCTGGCCCAGAAAAACTAATTTTATATTTGTGGAATGTCAAATTTCTCCATTATTAACATTACTAGATCTTAAAAAAATGAAATTATTTTAAAGTTTATGATATTTCAGCTTCTACCTTAATCTTGTGTATGCCCCAATCTTTATTTCTCACTAAAATTTATGAAAAGTAAATTATAATCTGTGCATTTTACTTCCTGGTTTACCATCTGAGAGAATTCTTCAATGCGATTGGCTGCTTAGACAGCTTGATGACATCGCTACTGCTTTATGCTTTTGACAGCGCACAATCAAATTAAGGCCGAGAAAGCTCAAGTTCTCACCAGAGAGCAAAAGATCTTTGTGGGTCATCTTTCTTAGGGTCAGCAGCGATTGCCGTTGTGTCGCCGCTGACCGCAAATTCCGGACCATTATTTCTCCCCAAGTGACAGATAATCAAGAGTAAAATTGCGAAAGGCAGAGGACAGGTAGGTATTTACCTTCTGACTATATGGAGTCCATGCCGTTGTCTTCCCCTACCTTCCAGGCACTCCTGCAGGTTATATTCAGCGAAGACTTGCTGGTTTTCTTTTTAACCCGTCTTTCCTTCCATAGCATCCCATGGCCTTGGGTACTAAATAGACAGCTTCTTTCTTTTTTTAAATAAACAGAGTGCAATGGGCCAACTGGTCTCCTCTGCTGTAAAATCCTACTATCAATGAAATGTTATTTTCTTTTGCCACTGAAAATGTCATGTGATTTTATCTGAAATTATACTGGTCATAAGAGCTGAACTGGAGTGGTTTTATTTCACTATTACAGGAAAACTGCATACCCTGCATTAAAAGTATCTGGGTTGTGATTGATATTGAAGTAGTACAGAAATGCTTAGCAAGGAAGACACTTTCATGTAAATAATGAATAACACATATAGCAATGACATTATGAGATGCAAATGTAAATACATCTTACTAACCTTTGTAATTAGTCTATTTGGTGGATAAAGTTTAATATTGAAGAAAATCAAAATTCAGGCTAAGTTTTTGAAGACCACAGCTTTATTTGCATTCACATATGTATCCTCTGTAGTGAGGTTCTTAGATAAAATTGCATTTTGAAAACCTTCAGATTTATCTTAATCCATTCTATATCCTGGAGCAGTTGACGTTAGCTGATCAAAATAGTTCCCTTAAAAACAAATTAATCTATAAAAATCTGTTTAAAAAAAACAAAAAGCAGGACTGTTGTCAGTACAAAAAAGCACCATCTAATTGTCAAACTTGAAATCAAAATAAAAATCCAGCATGAATGTCAATTGGCAACAATCTTTATATACAAGATCTCTTATTGCACAAACACCGTGTAACAGGCAGATGATGGAACATAGCTGGTTAGGTTGCAAGTACGTTTTCAAGTAACTACTCTAAAAGCACTTGTAACATTAACAGCTTCAGGATACCAGTACTTAAACAGCAGCCCTTTCGGTCAACATTACGCTTACTCAATGGAAATGATTTGGAGCATTAACGGAAAAAGACTTCACAAATATCAGGTCTTGACGCTACTGTTATTTGACAACTGTGACATGGAACAGTTATAGCAGTACCATGGAATCCACAACACAATTTGGTACATGGTAATATTATGTAGCACTAGGCCCAAAATTGACAAGACATTGATACAGATGTTATTCTGCTCTAGTTTAGCGTCGAGCCCTGATGCACAGAGACCAAACATATACATATACACCTAAAGTAGCTACAAACATTTAAAAGCTTTACACTTAGTTTTTTCACTCCTTTTAAACAATCATCCCAAACAATTGAAGGATCCTTTCATCAAACAATTTCAGTGCAAACCACCTTAGTGTGCAGTTTGTGCAATCTCGGGTAAGGTTTAGGCACGCAATGATTATATCTTGTATATTACACAATGGTGCTTAAAAGATGCAACCGATTCCAATATATCACAGCAATGCCTCTGAGCCACTCTGCTTTTCAAAGATCTAATTAAAGTGAATGTTGCAAAGTAGAAGCCAGACTGTAAAGCCCCATAGTCTTTCCAGGTGAGCAGCTGAGGTTTACTAAACTCTACAGATATATTACAAATGCAAAATGGGGTCACATTTGATGCAAGGTTTTTGGACAAAAAAACAAAATGCTACATATTAAAATCTGAAACTAAAACAGAAAATGCCGTAAACACTCAGCAACACACACACAGCTTCTATGGAGAGAATTGTCAAGTTAACACTTCAGGCATAACAGCATCTGTGGCGAGAAGTGATGTTAACGCTTCACATTAAATGTTAATTTGTCACTTCTCTCCACAGATGCAGTGTCTAATTTGCTAAGTGTTTCCAGCATTTTTGTTTTTGTTATAAGGTTGTTTGGGTTTGCATTATTTGCTGCAAAAACTATAGTAGGCTAGATGAGACAAAACACAAACTCTAGTTACCTTAAAAATACAACTCCACCTAATTCCAATTGAATTTCAACTGCAAGATCACATCACCACTGAGCTCTTATTTATAGCTAACTGAGCAGAGCTGCTAGTAACAGAAGTTACATGTAGCTCACCTAAAACTAGGCGAAAATCATTGTTTGTCTACATAACTGTCACAACTCCAAAAGTAAAAAAAACATTTAAAACATTTTGATAACAAGGCACGCTATAAATGAAGTGTTTACTTCTTTCTATTTCAGGATGGCCTTACCCAGAATTTGTTTTTATTTTCTTGTTTTGGAACAGTGTTAGTTTGGAACTAAAACTAGATTTAAAAATATTACTTCATGTATAATTACAAAATTAGATTCTCCACAAAAGGCGCAATTTACCACAGGAAGTGATGACAAACTATTTCCGAGGGAAAAAACAGAAGGAAATAAACATTCTCTTTATGGCTGAAATCTAAGTGAGCTAGGTGTAATTTTATGTCAGCAAATTTGCAAAGATAGGCATAAACCAAATTACAGTGGTAACTGAGCTTTGAATCCAATTAAACAAACAATTATTTCTGGATAAGGTTTTGTTGCAATGGGTAATATTACTTTTTTCCTTACACAAAATGCACAGATTAAATAAAGTTTGCAAAAACAATGTGAAACATATCAGTATTTTTCAGGAATAGATTAGTTATATAGTTTTCAGTAAATTAAACATTCTATAAACTGTAGTTCAAGTTAATTCTGCTTTTACAATGAAGCAAAATGCTTTTAAATACTGATTGTAATCTTCCCAGTCTATTCTATGTTGAAATTAATTTGCACGGATGTGAAATAGCTCATCAATAATGAAAACTCCATTAATATGGTTTGAAATTTATCGAGAACATGAATCTACTGCTCTATCTTTAATTCAAAGGATTTTTTATTACTTACAAATTGAGGATTGAGCTTAATGTAGTACTGCAGCTAATTTAGATCTTATTCATTACCTCTGAAGACAATCCCTTGCACTTATATATTAAGTCACTCTTTTGAAACTGAAAACCTCAATCATCACATTCAACAGCTTTTCAGTTTCTCAAACACGATTTTTTTTCCTTCAGTGTACACACTAAAATCTGAATTCATAAGTTCTATACTATAATTTCTGAACAAAGGACAAAAATACATTAAATGTGGAAAAACTGAAAGAACAGCAAATATAGTCCATAAATCTTCTTTAACCTCAGTTATGAATTCTATGTTTAATAGTTAATGTAACAGCTGTCCATGGAAGAGAGGTCAAATGAAGCATGTAGCAATACAAGACTTAGTTTAGGAATCTATGCTTTTATTTCAAAATATAGCAACTGAATTTTAAACACGTGGGCCTGGCATATTCTGAGGGTGGTTTTGTGGCATAATGCATGTGGGAGGGGAAACCTGGATCTGGCAGGGTTCCTCTGGACCCATTGGGAATTCCTGCACACTTGAGGGGCGGGCTCATAATACACCCGCCCACAACTAGGCAGGCATATTATATTCTATTATAATCCAATGTCCAGGAGGAAAATACAGAACACTTAATTTCCCTCATTTATGACCTTAGCAACACCAGGTTTGCCTACATGCCCCTGGCATCTAGCAATACTAGGGCTAAGAGGGGGGTGGAGATTTCTACATTCAGAGGCTGGTTTGTGGAGTGCATTCGATTATAGCGCAATTGATTGCAATTTCAAAACTGACAGAAGGCAGCACCAGGGATTTTTAAAATTTGCCCCCCCCCCGCACCAGAGACCTGCTGACGCTGCAGCACCTTGAAATTCCGACCCCTTCAATGAGGTGGGCAGCCCAGAAGTGGCACAATCTGCTGCCCAAAATATTCTAAATAGCCTGACCCCAGGATATTCAACATAGCCTGACCCCAGGATATTCAACAGGGTCAGGCACACCATTACAGGGCAGGCGGAAGTCCTATCCCGCTCCGGATGCTCCCCCGGCCCCTCCCAATGCCTAGCCAAGAATTTCTGGGTCATGGGCTTTTGATTGCATACAGCTTAAATAGTATATTGCATTATTTAAATACTACTCCCCCCAAAAGAAGGGTCAGTCATTCTTTTGATTACAATGAATTCTATTTAAAGCAAGTTTAAAAAAAACATTGTACAGACTTTTCCCACAATTATGAGGGTGAGAGTTTTGAATTTTAATTTTCCAATTGGCAAAAGTAGTTTATAACAGGGATTGTTAAAACCCTAAAACTGCCATTATGACAAACAATATAATCTTCAGTAAAAAGTTGTTCATCTCACCCTTCCACAGGCTGCAGTTATAAGCTGGAAAAGAGTCATGATTTTATTGAAACAAGTTATAAAAAGTAGGCCTTACCTTGAACATATGCTGCAAGTAGTACTAGATGCACTTGTAAAAAAAAAAGGCGCAAATCTGTATTCCAACAACATGGTCACGGAAGATTTCTTTCATGCACTATATATAGAGAAATCATACGTGAATTTATCAAGTATGTGTTTATGATTTTGCTACATATCGCACACAAAGGAAATCTTCCCCATGCATTTCATATCATATTGCAATTATAATTTATCGGTTTGACTTGTAATCTGATTCGACCAGCACCTTGAAATTCCTACCCTGGTGTGTTTTTCAGTAGGCATTCTGGTCTATCACTGCCACGCAAGATTAAGCCAATGGATTTTAACTGCACTTTATTCTGGATTAAGCAGTTGCTGGTTTCTTCCAGGAGGATATACAGTGAAGGTATTCTGGACATCAAGTTTTTGGGGACAAGCATTAGCTTATACTGCAAGCATTCAAACCTTTACAAGGCACATAAACAGTCAATGTGGGCTTCTTATTTCTGATGAACCTCAAAGTTTTGCAAAATGTCAAAAAACTGGCTCAAATAACTTACTTTAAAACCTTACAGTACAACAGTCCCAAAATGACAATACCACTGTCCCTCTAGGATACTGAAATCATTCTTCTAATTCTATACACTCTCCCAAATCCAAGCAACTTTAAAAATCCTTTTCTCTTTGTTCCCTTTTCTGATAGGTATGAAGTATGTGTTCTATGCTTCTTAGGCAGCTGAAAAACAATGTATTTCGAATGACAAGTACAGGTAAATCATTCTACTGATCATCCTGAAAATCGGTAATTTGCAAAGGAAGGTCTCATCTTAGTCCATCATGCTGCTATTCCAGATCATAAAAAGTCACAAAAGCTCAGACCAACATCATACAAATAAAAACCATTTATCCTGCTTGCTATTTTGTTATTTTAGAAGTAATTGAAAACCATAATAGTTTAAGAAGATAACAATGAATACCTAAATTCTCTATTTAAGATACAATTTGAAATCCACAATACTGCATCCTTATCTCACAGTAATATACTGAATGTGCCAAGAAATTATTTTTAGAAATTAAAAAGTGCTGTCAGTTGTTTCTCTTACAGATTTTTGGAATGTACTTAAGGAATTTAACAAAAAGTGAGACCGTGAGGAAAAAAAAATAAAACTGTTAAGTGTATTTTCATAAAATATTTTGCTCACACATTGTTTTCTAGAGCTCAGACTGGCTTGTTTGATTGTTTTCATTATATTTTTCCACATTCTGCCCACCTGAATTGGAGCTGGGAGCAGTTTGCACAAATACACATTCCATTATAAATTCCCTTTTCAAATTTTGCTAGGCTGTTATTTGTAACATAAGCCAGGCAATCATAAACAATCGAGTAAAGCACAGGCATTGTGTTTGTAGTACATGCAATAGATATATCTTCTTTACGTGGTTTCGTTAATTTAAAAGCAACTCAGGCCCAGAATAGCAGCTGTAGCTACTTTCTGATAATGCTCATGGTTTGGAGTCAGGAGGCTGATCACCTGCAACCATCAAGTGGTCCTGTTGAAGCATCCAGGCTGCTGTCGGTATCGGAGGCCAAGGTCTGCTCTGTTGACATGGATGAAATGTCATTGATGGAGGACGACTGAGAGGGGCTGTTGTTGCTATTCACTGCTGCATCTGTTCTAAGTAAACAAAAAAAGTAATAAAACCTGAGAAAATGGCAGACTGTTGACCGCAGTCACATACATCTTTCAAATTTATTCCCCAATATATGACGTGTCGTAAAGGAAACACTAAGGCTATTACAAAAGTTCTTACATCCAGTGCAGTACTCTAACAGGTACAAGGCACTTTTTGTTATGCCAGGGAATAGGGTAAACTCAGCAAGAGTGAAAATTTTCTTCATATCAGGCAAAAGAAATAATCAGAGGCTGGTGGTACACAGGAAGTAAGATAGCATAGACTGAAGATTCTAAATGCTGGAGGATGCAAACAAAGAGTATGGGAGGGAGCAAAGGCCAAAGGCATGGTGGGAGCAAGCAGATGCAAACATGGAGGTAAATAATATAATTTATAAAACTATAAAATATTTGGCTGCAGCAAAGAGGATAGAAAGATATTGATTTTTTCCCCTTTTTCCAACAAACTACACAAGAAAAAAGTGAAAGCAATAAATAAAATAAAAAGCAAAATTAAAATGAGATGAATAAAATTAAATGACAAAAGAATGAGAAAATGGGAAACTATAGAATGAAGGACTAAGGGAAATGAAGATGAGTGGAAAAGCCAAGATAAACAAAAGGAGAGAAGTACAGTTCTAAAAGACAAAAAATTCTAAATACCACAGTATACCACAAGCCTGTAATCACTGACATGGAGTTAGATCAAAGATCAGCATGATCTCACTGAATGACGGAACAGGCTCGAGGGGCTAAATGGCCTACTCCTGTTCCCATGTCCCTGGGACATGAGCTTTTGCCTTGCACCAATGCCAAAATGTGCAAGATAACACTCCCGAATTTGACATAGTAAAACTGTTTTATTTGGGAGAGAGGGTGAGAGAAAAGAATGTGACGTGATCTCACAATACCACTGTGCATCAGCTGTAGAATAATTGCACATCAAGCAGTCAGCTTTAGAACTTTAGTCTTGATGTCTGCATTTCAATTTATAATGATAGATATAAATGATTAAGTATTTCATCCAGGCCAGTGATCTGTAAATGGGTACTGAATTGCATGAACAGAATTATGCTTCTGCCATTTAATATGGCTTCATACTCATGCCACTCTTAAAAGTACTGTCTGCTGCTCGTTTGGTACTGCGTAACTGATATATTAACAAACATTGATAAACAGAAAATGAGCGACAAATAGAGGAATGTGTGAATGAGGAAAATTGAGCACACATGTATGAGTGATGTTGCACCAGTGCAAGTGTGTAAGTAATATAAAGAGTACACTTACTATTCAAAATGATTGATCAAAAAACAAACTCAAAGGCGCACAATCTGTGACGCAGGAATATGCAAGCAAGGACACAATCCTACATCACAGGTGTTTTCCTCCTTTGTAATGTTCGGAGGTTTATAAGCACATACTTGAAATTATCGCCAATGCATGGACCAACCTGGACCCCCCCCACAAAGGAGAATTGTAAGCAACAGGCCAGATTTTGCTGGAAAAAAAACGGCACCTGAACAACACATGCAAATCAGCCAGCAACTTGTAGCAAGGAAGAGCTACCCAGTCAATTGCAAGTCGCCACAAGTTGCTGGCCTATTTGCACCATTCCGCTGTTAGCTTTGTGAAAACGGCATCTCATGCTTAACCTCGCTTTTCATGAAGTTGCAGCATTTGCACAATAAATACCCATTAAACACACCACAGAAAGTCAAGTCTAGTCATTATCAGCACAAATACCCTTTTAACAACAGGATAATTGTTGATGGCTGAAAATCAACCTCTCCTGCCCAGAAAGTAAACAACTAAGTGTGGAATCTCATTCCTTCAGGTTGTGAATTGTCATGAGATTTTAAAAATGTCAAATTGTAAATTTAATTTTTTTTCTCTTACTTTTCCTTTTCTCTTAATCCAATCTTTCTTTCCCTCTCTATTTCTCTTTCTGTACCTGATTTGACACTGAATTCACCCACTGTAATTTACCTCCTTCTCAATCCTTTATTTATTTCTCAACACTTTAATCTCATTGGTTAAGGAGATACACTGTTTGTCCCATTCTTCAAGTTGTCCCATTCTTCAAGTTCCAAGATGCCCTCACTGCAACGTTATCAGCTCGCACTTCCAGCAACTTTGTGGGCAAAAAGTTTTAAAACCTAAATGTACAATTGTAAGTCTAACTTTGGGGGGGGGGGGGGGGGGGGGGGGCGGGGGAGAGAGAATGGGGAGGGTAATACATCTCAACTGCCCCACTGACGCCCAATGCCTGTCTGATGCAATTTTCAGACCCTCCTCATAACTCAAGCCTTCGACACTAGGGACTTGTAGCTCTTCTCTGCACTGCCTCCAGCACTCAAGGTGCAGTCTGACTAGTACACTGCACAGATTGTTGCTCTGCATTGGTTAAACATGTTTAATGTCAACTCGACTAAGACTATTGGGTCGAGTTAAACTTCATCCCTAGCTTTTTCAGTATCATTCACGGAGCAAGCATTTCGTCCACTTTTCCTTTCTCTGCAGTATTTTATACACTTGCCTGCATTAAATTTCATCTACCAGTATTCTGCCCACTTATATATTCTGTCCAGCTCATTTTGTATTTTCTGAACTGCCTCCTCAGATTCCACTCTTACTGCTCCTTTTGGATAATCTGCAAATTTACACTGGGTTTCTGAATCCAAGTTATTGATGTAAATTATAAATAGTGATCCCAACACTGATCCCTGGGGCACCACATTCAGTACTCCTTGAACATGCACCCATTGTTTTCTACCCTGCAGACCCCGCCTTATCCATATCCAAACTATATCGTGAATACCCACAGCTTTGAGCTTAGCTAATAGCCTTTTATGCAGAACTTTGTTTGATGTCCCACTTCATAAGTCTTACTTCAGCCCTCTTGAGATGTCATTTCCTTGAAGAAGTCAAGGAGGTTGCTCAGGCAATATCTTCCCTTCTGAATCCACCATGACTTCTGTTTACTAAGTTATTATTGTACAGATAATCTTCAAGTTTACACCGGATATTCAATTCCATTATTTTGCATATGAAATAAGACCGATAATTCTGTAGTTTTGTGTCTGTTTTGTCACCCTTTTTGAATATGAGCACCACATTCCAATCTCCTGGCTCCTCCCCAGTGTCCAGCGACACCCTCAACGATCGTCAGTGCTTGACAAATCTTCTCCCTCGTCTCCTTTAACACTGAAATAAATACGGTCTGTCCCTGGGTATTTACTGCTTATTGCTTTAGCCTACACAAGATTTACAAGATCTGATTTACATTTGTGTTTAATTTTGCCCAAATTAACTCTGTTTAGAAAGACTTGCATTTATAAAGCGTCTTTCATGACCATCGGACAGCCCAAAGCACTTTACAGCCAATGAAGTTCTTTTGAAGTGTAGTCACTGTTGTAATGTAGGAAACGCAGCAGCCAATCTGCATACAGCAAGCTCGCACAAACAGCAATGTGATAATGATCCGGTAATTTTTTTTTACTGTTATGTTAATTGAAGGATAAATATTGGCCAGAACACCGGGGATAACTCCCCTGCTCTTCTGAGAGCAGACTTGGTTTAATGGCTCATCCGAAAGACGGCACCTCGACAGCGTAGCACTCCCTCAGCACTGCACTGAGTGTCAGCCTAGATTTTTGTGCACAAGTCTCTGGTGTGGGACTTGAACCCACAACCTTCTCACTCAGAGGGGAGTGCACTACCCACTGAGCCACAGCTGACACGGTTTAGAACATAAAAAATAGGAGCAGGAGTAGGCCATTCGGCCCTTCGAGCCTGCTCTGCCATTCAATGAGATCATGGCTGATCTTCTGCCTCAACTCCATTCACCGGCCCTACTCAATCTCTTCTCATACGACAGTCCCGCCATCCTAGGAATCAATCTCGAGAACCTTCGTTGCACTCCCTCTATGGCAAGTATATCCTTCCTTAGGAAAGGAGACCAAAATTGTACACAGTACTCCAGGTGTGGTCTCACCAAGGCCCTATATAATTGGAGTAAGACTTCTTTACTCCTGTACTCAAATCCTCTTGTAATGAAGGCCAGCATACCATTTGCCTTCCTAATGGCTTGCTGCACCTACACATTCACTTTCAATGACTCATGTACAAGGACACCCAGGTCCCTTTGAGCATCTGCATTCCCCAATCTTTCACCATTTAGGAAATACTGTGCCTTTGTTTTTTCTACCAAAGTGGATAACTACATATTTATCCACATTATATTCCATCTGCCATGTTCTCGCCCACTCACTGAGCCGGTCGAGATTCCCTTGAAGCCTCTTCACATCCTCTTCGCAACTGACACTGCCACCTAGCTTTGTATCATCAGCAAATTTGGAAATGTTGCATTTAGTCCCCTCATCCAAGTCATTGATATAGATTGTGAATAGCTGGGGCCCAAGCACCGATCCTTGCGGTACCCCACCAGTCACAGCCTGCCATCCTGAAAAAGACCTGTTTATCCCTACTCTTTGTTTTCTGTCTGTTAACCAATTCTCTTAAATTTAGGGAGGGTATGTGGTTCCTATCTGCCCGTGTGACTATTTTAAGGAAATAATTACTTAGAATGTTTACCATCTTGAACTCGCCCTCGGTTTTAAGTCTATTTGCATAACTTAAGGTCACACCTCTTCTCCGACTGATTTCTTTCCGTTATGCTTTGCATCTGCAGTTATGCCTCTTTCTAGATCCCCCCCCTCGAGCACTTCCTCTAAAATACCCAGGAATTTAGCCACTCCTTCAGAAAAGTATTTTCATATGTACTTACACACATTCCTTCTGAACTATCAGAACAAGACAACAGCAGACTGTCATCTGTTGCCCCCTGCTGGAAGCAACACAATTTAATGGCAACATTCCAACATAAAATATTCAGCTATTAGTCCATCTCCTGCAGTCCCCACCACTTGTACTGCCCATTGTTATTGCGGCCAGCCGTTCATATCAGACAACTAATGTTTGAAATTTGAGAGTGGAAAATATCTACGACAAAGACGCTGCTTATACCGTATTAAACACTCTGGCTATTTTGGATAGACTCAGCCGTTCACGCTGAAAACAGTGAAGAGATAATGTTAACGCCAGCCAATGATTGCGCTGCGATATTAACATTACGGCACTCTATGGAGCAGCATCCCGATATAAAGCCAGAGTGGGACACACTAAGGTAGGAAAAGTTTGGTGTCCATACTGCCAGAAAAAAAAGAGTCCTGCACCAGAGACAAGGACTTGTGGTGCAAACTGTAAAGTGCAGAACAATTAAGAGTTTTATAATGAAATGACAACATACTGTTTTATTTACTTTTTTTTTTAAAACCGTGTGGCTTAAATAAAGCTTGTGAACCCACAGAAACGCTGGCTTACTTTGTTTATTGGTGATTTGGGGGCATTTTGAATGACCGGTTATTGCTGGTGGGATTTGAGCTGGGGGAATTTAAATTCAGTTAATTAAATAAATCTGGAAAAAAAAGCTAGTCTCAGTAAAGGTGGCCATGAAACTATTGGATTGTTGTAAAAACCCACCTGGTTCACTAATGTCCTTTAGGGAAGGAAATCTGCCGTCCTTACCTGGTCTGGCCGATATGTGAGCACAGCAATGTGGTTGACTCTTAACTGCCCTCTGACATGGCCTAGCAAACCACTCAGTTGTAAAAAACCGCTACAAAAACATAAAACTGGACGGACCACCCGGCATTGACTTTGGCACCGGCTATGGACATGACAACAGCACACCCAGCCCAGTGAACCCTGCAAAGTCCTCCTCACCAACATCTGGGGACTTTTGCCAAAATTGGGAGAGCTGTCCCACAGACTAGTCAAGCAACAGCCTGACTTAGTCATACTCTCAGAATTATACCTTTCAGCCAATGTCCCAAACTCCTCCATCACCATCCCTGGATATGCCCTGTCCCACCGGCAGGCCAGACCCACCATGGGTGGTGGCACAGTGGTATACAGTCAGGAAGGAATGGGCCTGGGAGTCCTCAACATTGACTCCGGACCCCATGAACTCTCATGGCTTCAGGTCAAGCATGGGCAAGGAAACTTCCTGCTGATTACCACCTACCGCCCTCCCTCAGCTGATGAATCAGTACTCCACCATGTTAAACACCACTTGGAAGAAGCAGAGTAGCAAGGGCACAGAATGTACACTGGGTGGGGGACTTCAATGCCTGGTCCAGATGGCTTGCATCCCAGGTTGCTAAGGGAATTGGGGGAGGAGATAGCAGAAGAGCTTGCCATAATTTTCCAATCTTCCCTAGATGCAGAGAAGGCGCCTGAGGATTGGAAAGTGGCAAATGTGACACCATTGTTCAAGAAAGGGTGCACGGACAATCCTTGTAACTACAGGCCAGTCAGTTTAACATCAGTGGTGGGTAAAGTTTTAGAAACAATAATCAAGGAAAAAATTAACGGGCACTTGGAGAGGTTTAAGCTAATTAAGGAGAGCGAACACAGATTTTTTAAAAGGCAGATCGTGTTTGACTAATCCAATTGAATTTTTTGATGAATTAACAGGGAGGATTGATGAAGGGAATGCAATTGATGTTGTCTACATGGATTTTAGGAAGGTGTTTGACAAAGTACCACATAGAAGGACAGAAAACAGCGAGTTGCAGTAAATGGCTGTTTTTCAGACTGGAAGATGGTAGACAGTGGTGTTCCCCAAGGGTCCGTGCTGGGCCACTGCTTTTTTTTTTAATATATGACCTGGATATTGGAATACAGAGTAAAATTTCTAAATTTGCTGATGACACCAAACTTGGGGGTGTGGCAAACAGTGAGGATGATACCAATCGACTGCAACAGGACATAGCAGAATAGGCTAGCAGAATGGGCAGACAAGTGGCAGATGGAATTTAATACAGTGAAGTGTGAGGTGATGCATTTTGGCAGAAGGAACAGGGAGAGGCAATATGCACTTAATGGCACAGTTTTAAAGAGTGTGTGCAGGGACAGAGGGACCTGGGAGTTAATGTGCATAGGTCCCTGAAGGCGGCAGGACATATTGAGAGAGTGGTTAGCAAAGCATATGGGATCTTGGGTTTCATAAATAGAGGTATTGAGTACAAAAGTAGAGGTTATGCTGAACCTTTATAAAGCGCTGGTTAGGCCACAACTGGAGTATTGCGTCCAGTTCTGGTCACCACACTTTAGGAAGGATGTGAAGGCCCAAGAGAGGGTGCAGAGGAGATTTACCAGAATAGTTCCGGGCATAGGGGATCTTAGCTACAAGGACTGGTTGGAGAAGCTGGATTTGTTTTCATTAGAGCAAAGGAGGTTGAGGGGTGATTTGATAGGTGTACAAGATTATGATGGGTTTGGATAGGCTAGACGGGGAAAGGCTGTTCCCACTAGTTGATTGTACAAGGACTAGGGGACACAGTTAAGGTTTTGGGCAAGAGATACAGGGGGGAATGTGAGGAAAAGCTTTTTTACGCAGCGAGTGGTGAGGACCTGGAACTCGCTGCCGACGGAAGTGGTGGAAGCGGAGACACTCAATGTTTTCAAGGGGAGACTGGATATGCGCTTGAGGGAAATAAAGTTGCAGGGCTACGGGGATAGAGTGGGGGGAATGGGACTGACTGGATTGCTTCAGAGAGCCTGCAAGGACTCAATGGGACGAATGGCCTCCTTCTGTGCTGTTATGACTATGACTATGACTCGGGGGGGGGGGGGGGGGGGGGGGGGGACGACTCGCCACTGGCTGGAGTCATACCTAGGACAAAGGAAGATGGTTGAAGGTCAATCACAGCCCCAGGACATCGCTGCAGGAGTTCCTCAGGGCAGTGTCCTCGGCCCAACCACCTTCAGCTGCTTCATCAATAACTTTCCCTCCAACATAAGGTCAGAAATGGGGATGTTCGCTGATGACTGCACAATGTTCAGTGCCATTCAGAACTCCTCAGATAATGAAGCAGTCCATGCCCACATGCAGCAAGACCTGGACGACATTCAGGCTTGGGCTGATAAGTGGCAGGTAACATTCGCGCCACACAAGTGGCAGGCAATGACCATCTCAAACAAGCGAAAGTCTAACCACCGCCCCATGACATTCAACGGCATTACCACCGCCAAATCTCCCACCATCAACATCCTGGGGGGGGTCACCATTGACCAGAAACTTAACTAGACCAGCCACATAAGTCAATGTTGGGGACTCCCAGGGACACTCCTTCCCGACTGTATACCACTGTGCCGCTACCCATGGTGGGTCTGGCCTGCCGGTGGGACAGGACATACCCAAGGATGGTGATGGAGGACATTGGCTGAAAGGTATGATTCTGTGAGTACATACGAATTAGGAGCAAGAGTGGGCCACTCGGCCCATCGAGCCTGCTCCGCCATTCAACAAGATCATGGCTGATCTGATTACTCCACATTCCCGCTTACCCCGATAACGTTTCACCCCCTTGCTTATCAAGAATCTATCTACTTCTGCTTTAAAAATATTCAAAGACTCTGCTTCCACTGCCCTCTGAGGAAGAGAGTTCCAAAGACTCACGACCCTCTGAAAAAATTTCTCCTCATCTGTCTTAAATGGGCGACCCCTTATTTTTAAACAGTGACCCCTAGCTCTAGATTCTCCCACAAGAGGAAACATCCTCTCCACATCCACCCTGTCACGACCCCTCAGGATCTTGCATGTTTCAATCAAGTCACCTCTCACTCTTCTAAACTCCAGCGATACAAGCCTAGCCTGTCCAACCTTTCCTCAGAAGACAACCCGCCCATTCCAGGCATTAGTCTAGTAAACCTTCCCTGAACTGCTTCCAACGCATTTACATCCTTCCTTAAATAAGGAGACCAATACTGTACACAGTACTCCAGATGTGGTCTCACCAATGCCCTGTATAACTGAAGCATAACCTCCCTACTTTTGTATTCAATTCCCCTCGCAATTTCAGGGCCATAATAGTTTGTGTGCTATATATATTATTAAATAATATGACTGTCAGGCTGTTGCTTGACTAGTCTGTGGGACAGCTCTCCCAATTGTGGCACAAGTCCCCAGATGTTGGGGAGGAGGACTTTGCAGGGTCGACTGGGCTGGGTGTGCCGTTGCCGCGTCCGGTGCCGGGTGGTCTGTCCGGTTTCATTCTTATTACTGTTTTTCGTTGCGGTTTGTTACAACTGAGTGGCTTGCTAGGCCATTTCAGAGGGCAGTTAAGAGTCAACCACATTGCTGTGGGTCCGGAGTCACATATAGGCCAGGCAAGGACGGCAGATTTCCTTCCCCAAAGGACATTAGTGAACCAGATGGGTTTTTACGACAATCCGATAGTTTCATGGGCACCATTACTGTTACTAACTTAAAAAAAAAATTCCAGATTTATTTAATTAACTGAATTTAAATTCCCCAGCTTCCGTGGTGGGATTTGAACTCACGTCTCTGGATCACTAGCCCAGTGACATTACCACTATGCACAGCATAAGGTGAGGTGGGGGCGGGGGGGTGGGGAAGAGGGAGAGGAGATGAGAGAATTACAATTTCAGGGCCATAATATATAATATATAACACACAAACTATTAATATTAAATAATGTTATCAAGTTTATGGTGTCAAAACAGATTTCAACTTGTCAGGTCATTTTCAGATATATGGAAATGTATTGATGTCAGCTTGCAAGAAAACATATGTTGAAAGAAAAATAAATCTAAGAGTGAAGGCCAGCCAGTATTTATAGTGAGGCTGTCAGGTTGCTAAGCTCAACTCCGCTGTAGCCTGGATTCCAATTGACCTGTATCTTCCTTTAAAGCATATTTTAGTCAAACGGGGCTTTCTAGGTTTCCTGATTAGCGAGTGAAAGGAGCACCGCCCCTGGGATCTGTGGGCCACGACACTGCGCACAACTCTGCAGCATTTCAAAGCAAGTTTTCGTTTGGGGCTTTGCACCAGTTCAGTGCGGATTTTGTTCGGAGGGCGGCGGCGTACTCCTTAGCTATGCCGCCGACTGCAATTTTAGGGCCATTATCTCATGATAAAACCTAAAATTGCATTAACGTTTTAAAAAAAACAAAAAACGGCCTCGCCAATCTGAGATGCTGCCTTTGATGTGCTCTGTACCTGTACCCCCAAATCCCTCTGCTCTTCCACAGCACCACGGCTACTTCTGTTCAGATTATAATTACTGCTGTTATTTCTTTTACCAAAATGCATCACTTCACACTTACTGACAATGAAATCCATCTGTTGTTTTTTTAAGCCTATTCCCCCATTTTATTATCCCACTGCAGCTTCCTTTGGTCTTCTGAAGAATTAACTATTCCTCCTAATTTGGTATCATTTGCAAATTTCTGACACCACTCCCTCTTGGTCTATATCCAAATTATAAGTATCCAAAGTGAACAGA